>OZ018320.1:157456124-157753624 GCA_963969495.1 Ceratothoa steindachneri
ACAACGCGTGACCTCCAGGACCGAGTAGTGTTTTGCAAACATTTTTTTTTTTTTTTTTTTTTTTTTTTATAGAGCCCATCTGGCAACTACCCACTTGGGCATAAGTCGCCGAAAAACACGACAGCCTAGAATTAGGCTACTTTAAAGTTAAAATATGAAAACTTAACAATGAATATAAATTGGAAAAACTTAACAATCGAAGCAATCTCCGGCAGCGGGGGGAGGTCCCCCTCACCCCGGTGCAGGAGAGTGCAACCTAAAACAAAACAATAACAAAAAAAAGGAACCTTAAATAAAGGGGAGAAGGCCGGCCTCCCCCAAAAAGTCAATAAGTCCGCCAGTCATGGTGCACGCACTCGTCCCGAGTACAAGGTGTTTTGCAAACAGCTCAGCCGTTAAGATAAAGGCAGCGACTGATAAGAGTGCCACTGACTCCAGAGTGGATACGGCGCTGTAGCCGACGCCCTCTTCAGATTTGGAGCCATCCATGTACATGGAACGGATTTAGCGGGGCACAAAATGTGCGACAAAAAGGTCGATTGCAATACTACCGGCGATGTAGAACCCAATTTTGTATGCGCGAATATCTTTTTGGTTAAAACGACTTGTGGCCGTTCGATGGTGATAAGCATTTGTGACTTTGCTTTTTGTTTGATTACCCTCGACAAACATTTCGAGGTGGTACCCTCCAGGGAGACGTCTTGGGCAGAACAGGTGGCGCCCCCGCACGAGAGCTAAACCCAAAGAGCATAGGATATGAGTGGCGTCTCTCGGCAGCATAGGCACGGAAGAGATTTTTTTTAAAGAGCCCATCTGGTAACTACCTACTAAAGCAAAATTCGCTGTAAACACCTTACAACCGAATGCTATGCTAGATTAAAAAAAGAAACATATGCAAAAGACCATAATTTTTTTTTTTTTTAAACAAGAAGGAAGCACGCTCCGACGTTAGGGAAAGGCCCGCCTCACCCCCGGCGCATGAACGTTCTACCTATAACAGAGTAAAATAAAACGGATCCAAAAAGTCATATAGTCCACAATCTGTTTACACGAACCCGTCCCAAGTACAAGGGACAAGCAGTAGCGACACCGCTCGTCCCGGTATAGGTAAGGTGCACGGAAATCAGCAAGGCTGGGACATTCAAGAAGAATGTACCAAACAGCCTGGGGTAGAACGCAGTCGTCACAATGAAGTGCAGGCGAGCGCTCCATCAAATGGCAATGCGTCCCGCGTGTGCCCAATTCGAAGACAATAAGGCGACCTGAAGCAATCGCGGCATTGGGGAATAGGTCCATGGGAAGAGTCGCGTCGCAATGGCACGCAACTTTAAGTTAATTTCGGCCGTATCCGATTTTCCTTGCCAAGCAGCCGGGAGGGCTGTCCTGATTTCTGCTATGTAGTAGGTGTGAGAAAGAACGAAACACGGAATCTTTGGCGCCCTCATTCCCTGCAATTTCCATACGTCGAGAAACCCAGCACAAGGTAATCTCGACATACACCGGGCTTGCGTCAACCGTGGTGTCACTGATACCACTTACCAAAAGATGTGGAGATTCCAATGCACCGAGAGCAATCAAAGCACTTTGTGAGTCGCTAAAGAAGACAATCCGGCCTCCGAACAGAGCTCGACACGTTATCACCCGCACAGAGCGGTGTATTGCAACCAACTCAGCCATGAATAAAGACATAGCACCTGGCAGACCCCGCTAATTTCAAACAGAGGGGATATGGCGTGGAAACCGCCCCCTTCTGGGACTTGGAGCCATATGTATACACTGGCATAGATCCAACGTAACACTAAGTATACCCCCAAAAGGCCGAACGCAATACTCATGGCGCTGCAAAAGCTTTGAGTGCAGAGGCGTAGCGATAAAAAGTCAAAGGTGGTATCCTACAGGGTGGCGTCCTAGGTAGAACCAAAGGCGGCACCAGCTTAAGAGCTACACACCGAGCACTCGAAGGAGTTTCCTAGTTTAGGGTATGACTAGCGTCTCTCGGGAACATAGGCACCGTAGAGAAAGGCTGCGGGTGCAGTGAGAGCCGTTGGCGACTGAAAAAGACGCCGGGCTCACGCGTACAGGCGTATAATAAATACACTGGGCAGAGCGCGGAGCGAGTGGTATTTCCCCAGCATCGACAAGTAGGACCTCAATGTGGGACGTGTGTAAGGTAGCGGTTGCAAAGCGGAGACCACTGTGGTGGATCGCGTCCACCTTCCGCAATACACGCTCGGCTGCCGATGCATAAAACGAGCCATTAAGTGTCCAAAGGGCATTAGTCATGGCCACGTGGGACGGATCCGACGCATTCGTCAGAATGCTCCCGTCCGAAAACGTGTCACGTTCGGCTCTACCAATCAAAGTAGCTAATGCTCTCCTATGATGGATCCTGTTGCCCTTGACTAACATGCTACCATCAGTGGAGCGAATAACCAGAAAGCGTTTGAAGCCAGCTGGCTCGAAAACATCATGTAGTCTCTCAATGAGGTGCTCAAACGTAATCGAGGCTCCACTCAGCGCACTTGCCACTTTGGTCTTGGTCTGTGCTACCCCCCCCCCCTCACTCCCCGAGCCGAAGGTCTTGGCATGGTCGATTGTCGAAATAGAAGTGGACCCGTCCGTCCCCGGAGTTCCCGCAGAGGGAGAGAAACCTATAGTCCTCATTTGTTTCCTGTTCCTTTTCTTTTGGAGAGAGGAGGGTGGGGAAGGACCCTTAGGTCGGATGGACTGACCTTAGCAAGATCCTTCCCCGAGATGGAGAAGGTCTTAGCTGTCAAAGGGGCACCAGCCGGGGAAGGAGGCCCCTCCTCTCCTTCAGTCTTAGGGGGGCCCGAGCCGTGTGAGAAGCTTGCACATGGGCCGATTCAGGTTCGGGGTTTGTCACCGAACTCGGGTTCGAACCCATGAAAGCTTCTGCCATCTGGGGCTGGGTCACCTATGGGACCATGTCCATCTCAGGGGTGCCTCCATATGGCCATCCCCCCCCCCCAAAAGCATCACGGATCCCGTTCGAAGTACTTTTTGTCGTGTCGTCTCTGGCTAACGAACAGACCTCCATCAGGGAAGAGAAGTGGGCAGGCACGCCGACCCCATGAAAACTCGGGGTCAATGTTGAGCCACCTGCCTGCTCTCTTTTTAGTCTCCTCTGAGAGTAGATGATTGACTGCGGCTGGTAAGGAGATGGAGTCACCCGAGGGCGCCTCCAGAGAAGGGGATAAGGGGGAGTCCACCGTATCCGTAGGCCCAGGAGAGAAGTAAACCTCTCCTTTTCAGAGTTGGAGCCTCCCAAGAGTGGTTGTAAAGATGGCAAAGGGAAAGCCCCTTTGCCGCATACGGATGGTGAGAGCCCTTCCACCGGTCGAAGGGGTGTCTCGTGTTACCTCGTCCCCCCGATATCTAGGGGCGGGGAGGCCACTCTTGGAGGCGGAAACCCATGCGCAATCCCACTATTCTTTTCACTTGTCATCCTAGTTTTAGAAAAAAAAAAAGGGTTCATCGAAAGTAGATACGATGACCTTCCAATGAGTTCACGAGAAATTTCTCCATTGGATCAGAAATTCCAAAATGTGATTATTTACACATAATCGGTCCCGGTCCAGCGATGATGGGCTTTACCCACCATTTAAGCGAAATTCTCTTGGAACTTTAACCATAGAGGATTATGCCGGCGTAGCCACCTTATGTGTGAACAGAGTCGACGACCAAAAACACACCATGTACCCAATACTTGCCCTAACCAGCGGGTTTCCGGCCCTCGCGGGAGGTAGGGACCTCACGGTATACACTACCACTCGACTAAGGCTCACAAGAGGAGGAAAGGCGCCGAACAACCATGACCTCCGTGGATAGAAGAGCAAGTGTGGAAAGGGGTGGGAAGGCCTGTAATAAAGACAAGTAGAGATAGGCGGGTCCACTAACGAGTAGGGTGGGGTGGGTGATCTGCTATTATTATCATACCCTGGTGTTAGGTGATTCCAAGATGGCATGCAGTCCACCAAGGTACCATGGCTACCGAACCGAACTCTGTACATGTGGAAACATTTCCTCCTGGTATAAAGTGAGAGTAAAAAAGGTTGAGCGGAGAGCCGTAATGATAATAATAAGTAATAGTAATAATAAATATTAAATAATAATAGTAACATACTACTAATAATTAATACTAATAATAAATAATTATAATACATAATAAAATGATAAATAATATAAATACTAATAATAATATAACAATCATACTAAATAATAATACTAAAATTAATACTAAATAATAATAATAAGAATGATGATAACAATAATAATGCTAATCATGACAAATAATAATAACAAAAAGGTAAAGACATGATGAGTGGGGGCGAGGTTGAAAGCGCACCAATAACTTTTCCAAGTCCCATCATAGAGTTCCAATCTATTTTGCACTCAGGCCGGAAGGGCGGGCAGCTCCTTCGGGTACCAAGTGTAACATGCTACCCAGGGCACCCCGGGGTGGGTGGGGGGGGAGCGTACCAAACAACTAATTTATAAGTTCCTAAGGTTTAGCAGCTTTCTCTTATATTCTGTCAAAGCCACAACTTTCTCTCTCATTACGGCGTATTGGTGGTCTGGTGGTGTCACTACGATTTTCCTCGAAAGGGAAAAAAATCCGCAATGCCCGACATTTGAAAAATTTGCTATTGTAGCGTACAATTGTGAGCCTATTTACTACCCTTGGTTCTCATTCCTTCTTCGCAGGTAGACGAAGATGAAAGATGTCTTCGTTGGCCGAGACCAATTTTTCTCTTCTGTCTGAACAATCATCATTCCCTACAATTTCATCTGATAAGAGATAACCAATCTGCTAATAACAACATTAAACCCCTACTGCGCTTACGTCACCCAAAAGGGAGAAGGTGTGGAACTAAAGCCCCGAATAGCAAACATTTCCCGCAGTTTGTGTGGACTGCGTGTGTGTGTGTGTGTCTATGTGTGTGGACAGGCAAGGGTGTACACCCGACATGAAAGACTGACATTTCCGGCGGTCCCTAGGCTACTCGTAAAAAAAAACCCTCGAATGTAATTTTTATATTGACCATGTGGTTTGACATTGAAATTAATTCGTTAGACTGGCTATCTGACCGGGTAGCTTGTGATTAATTGTTATACTGACGATCTAGAGTGGAAGATTAAGTGATTAATTAATTATACTGACGATCCGGCCTGGTAGAGAGTAATTAATTCCTGATACCAACCATCTGGCTAGGTAGATTATGATTAATTGGTTCTAGTGAAGATAGGGCGAGTCGATTATGCGATTCATTAGTTGCCGGAAGAGTGTGATTAATTACACTGACATCTTGTGTGGTATATTACGTGATTAATTAGTTATGCTAACGATTAGGCCTGGTAAATCATGTGATTAGTTACAATAGCAATCTGGAGGGTCGATTATGTGATTAATAAGTTGGAATATTATGATTAATTAGCTATACTAACGATCTAGCTGAGTAGATTATGAATCAAGAATTAACGAAGAGTATGATAAATTAGTTATACTGACCATCTAGTCAGTGTTTGTTTGTTTTTAGTGGGGGGGGGGGTAGCCCATCTAGAAAGGCCTACTTGGGTATGAGTCGCCGTACTCACCACAGGCTACGACTAGGCTAAATTAAAAAAAACAAGTAATGTAAATGACAAATAACGATAAAAACAAAAAAAGAAGACAAAGCAAAAAGGTAACAAGGAAGTGCATTCCAGCGTAGGGGGTAGGCCCGCCTCCCCCCCCCGGTATAACTCATGGGCGCCTCCGGCCCAAGAGCTATACCGAACTCTGGAAGGAGTTTCCTAACCGTGTCTTCACGGCCGATCGGGTTGCAATGCACCGCTCGGTACGGGAGATAAACCAAATGTATGACTGGCGTCTCTTAGCGGCATAGGCACCGTCGAGATCAGCTGCGAATAGAGTGAGCGCTGTTGGTGACTGAGGAAGACGGACTCGCGAGTACAGGCTAATAATGCACTGTGCACGGCGCCGAGCGAGTGGCATATCGTCAACATCCACAAGTAGGTTCTCAATGGGGGCAAGTGCGGAATGCACCGGTCGCCAGGCGAAAGCCGGTGTGGCGGATCGAGTCCGCCTTCCGCAATACATGCTCGGCTGCGGATGCATAAAACTCGCATTCGTAATCGAGCTTCGAATGAACAGAGGATCGATAAAAAAGTAAGGCAGTAGCCTTATCAGAGTCCCAAGCGATGAACGTCACGGAACGAAGAATATCCATGGGCGAGTACAAGAGGCTCTAAGGCTGCGAATATGAGCATCACAGGTGAGGCGTCGGTCGAATACATACAAGGCCAAGGAAACGGTGAGAGTTTACAACTTCCAGGCGCACCTAGTTTAGAAAAAAATCTGGGAGAAGGGGAGCCGCGGATGGCAGCAGAAGTGCACCACCCTAGACTTGGCCAAGGAAACCTGAAGCCTGTGCGCTTCGGCATAGTGAGAGACACGGTTCAATGCCTGTTAGAGTCAACGCTCCAGAGTTGGCATCTGGGCCGCGCCAAAGAGATCGAAAGGTCGTCCACATAGAGCATAGCGAGAACATCTTCCGGCAGCACCGAGGTGATACCATTTAGGCTCAGTGCAATGATTGTGACACTGAGGACACTTCCTTGCGGGACACCCTCTTCCTGCTCCATTGGACCGGAGAGGGTTCCCCAGTACGCGGAATCGACGATCTCGCAAAAATCCAGATATAAAGATTGGAAGGCGTCACCTCGCCCCTATCGTGTGGAGTCTACATGATACCGTATCGGCATGGGGTATCATAGGCCTTCTCCAGGTCGAAGAACACCGTGGCGTAGTGCTGTCTATGAAGGAAGGCCTCGCAGACGTCAATTTCCAGTCTGAGCAAAGCGGAAAATTGCGGAAACAAGGCTAATCTAACATTTACCAATTTCTCCATCAACTTGCACACGCAGGTTAGAGAGATTGGGCGAAAACCGGCCGGAGGAGAGTGATCTCTCCCCGGTTTGCGAAAAGCGAGCACAGTAGCGATTGCCAGGAGTCTGGGAAGATACCCTCTACCCAGATCTTGTTGAACAAATCTAACAGAAGGGCAATGCTTCGAACACCCAAATGTCGAAGCATGGCGTACGGGACATCATCTGGGCCAGGGGCTGTGTCCGCGCGAACGTGGAATGCAACTCAGAGTAAACCTGTCGTTGAAGGGTTCTCCACCTGTGGAGGTAAATTCCAGTCTGCCGCCTTCCGCGACGTCATGACGCGCATTGAATGCTGGCGGAACAGTATCCCGTCTAAAGATTGCGGAGAAAGCGGTCGCGAATGATTTCTCCACGGAAACGGGGTTTGAGATTGCGGTCCCATTTTCATGGACAACGGGAGGGGGGGTCCTGCGAGAATTTGTCCCGAATCCTTTTGATTCGCTTCCACACCTCTGCTAGAGGGGTCTTCCTGTTAAGTGACACACATATGCACGCCAAGAAGAGCGGTGGGTGTGCTTCGAAATATACCGGAACCTCGCCCTAGATCGACGAAATTCACCGTAGTGAAATCGTTCGGGCGGCGCTTATAGCGCATGTAATCATAACCCTTCTGTATGATGGACGCCTCACACTCGACTGACCACCACGATTTGGACTTATCGTGTGCGGCCTTGGAGCAACTTACACAGACTTCGAGTTACCCCGACTTACGCGTCTACAGGAGCGATTAGTATGGCCGAAAAGGTGACAGTAGTAGCACCTTCGCGGCAGTGGCACGAATGTCTTCACGCAGTAGCCATACAAACCGGCACGCACCGACTCAAGGAGCTTGTCACAGTCGAACGTGGGGAAGAGTGTATGGGTGGGTCTCAAAGCCCCTACTTGTTTTCTCATCCCACGTTCGATCTGGCCTGGTATATTGTGATTTATTAGTTATACTGGCATACAAAATCTCGAGAAAAAGAAACCCGAAATGATGATCAACAGAGGAAAAACCCCTTTATGGACCGGCACAGAAATTTTACAAAAAAATGTGGCACAAAGAGCAAATATACAAAGTTCCACACATCTCAAATTTATAAAAACAAATTAGCACTTTGAAAAAAATAAAAAAATGAAAGACGGGTTTAACGAGATTCATAAAGAGTAAAGTTGGGGAAGAAATGCATGTTATGGACATGGTTGATTGCACTCGACTCTTTCCCGGCCTGGTGCCCGCAACTCTCTCGAACCTTCCCACTCACAAACCACATCGAAAGTAGGTGCCCTGGTGAAGACAAAGACACTACGGTATCCGTCCGATACGATTTATATACGTCAACGTGTAATAATCATTTACTTAAAATTAAGAAGCGAAGACCAACGAGGGAATCGCCACAATGTTTGCGACGGGAGGTTCGTTACGAAAGTGCTGAAAGATAGGCAAATTGAGAATGTGGGGAAGATCCAAGTGTGTTACAGGGAGAGGGGATGGGATGGGGGGGCATCGTATAGAGGCATATGATACAGCGATGTTGAAATGTGACGTTGGCACAAAACTGTGGAAAAGTAACTGGAGACGAGGACATAATAAGAGCGCAATTCATTATCAAAACAAGCTTTGCTCAGGGGTCATGAAACTACTAAGGACGCGCAAGTTTTTGCACAAATAGGCCACGAATTTCAACTCAATTTTCACTTAAACTGTAATGCACACAGCTGCACCGGGCATTTGCCCGCAGGGAGGGGGGGGGGGTGTCTTCCAAGTAATACAAGGGTCCCTTTATCCAATTCACCAATATAAAGGACATAAAAATAATGGCTTAATTTAGCCTTCCGACGACGGTAACAGTATAAATATTACATGTTACGTGTGGATACGAGATGCAAGGAGTATGAAAGAAAATGATGGCGTTATGGTTGATTTCTACGAGGTGAAATTAAAGCCTGTCACCACATCAGCAGTCGATCTGGCGTACAAGACAGAAAACAAGCCGTATTATTTTTAAATTAAAGACAAACTAAAATTATTCAAGAGAGTTATCGAAAGTCAACTTGAAAAAGTGTTGGACTGTGACCGATATCCTCAACAGAACTTAAAAGCACCACAAAATAAAAACGCATTACCTAAAAAACAAATTAGATAAAAAATATCAATGATGCAACCAGCCAATTTCAACCACTAATACAAGACAGAAGCTCGTCTGAACATCACTGGTTACGAACAAATCTACCAAAGCCCTGCGAAGTACAACTATACTATACTATTTGGGAGTAAAGTCAACGCAAAAACAATATACGATTACCTATTTCCCGGTTGTTCGGGGAACGATGTCCTTGCCGCAAAGACTGTTAAAGAATTCTTGAATAAACAACGCTAACCTATACATCTCTTACCCGATAAAGGAGGTCAAGAAAAGAGTGCCAGCCTCAAACGAGAATACCTCTGCGGGCAATCGATGGCCAACCCAAGCCCAGCAGAGAAAAAGTATTCGAAGTTGTATATGGCAAATTAAGCATTGCCATGGTAAGGTTGCTGGAGGTGGCCTCGGGATATGCTACTATCTGCGAGAAAGAGAAGGACATCGAGGCCATCAGCAAAGAAAAGGCAGTGAGGAAATCTAGCTTCGACAAACCTAGGCCAAGGTAGCCGAAGTGATTAAATTTAAGAACAGGAGGGACAACAGTGACTACACTCACGTGTTTAAGGTAGTCTTTGCAGAAACCACTATGGCCCAAAAGGCAAAAGAACATGGTGCACTCATGTTCAATGCCAAAGTAAGTGGAGGCCAAATTGAGAAAGGAGGGTTCACTCCAGCTCAATTCTGCTTTAGATGCTACATAATGGAGGAACACGCGACAAAGGACTGCAAGGAGCCACTGAAAACATGCTCCAAATACAGCGAAAAGCGCTACAAGTGGAGGACGTGTAATAACAACTTCGAGAAGTGCGTCAACTGTGGGCAGGGACACGAGTCAATGGCCATGGCCTGCCCTGTAAAAAAAAAATGAAACACGAATTGAAGAAACAAGAGGAAACGTGTAGAGCCAATACAACCTACGCTCAAGCAGCAAAGGTGGCCCTCTCAGAAGTTGATACGAAAAAGACCTACCTCAAGCTGCAAAACGAAAATTCAACCAAGATTATGACGTGCATTCTTCACGCACACGTCATGAATCTTACGCGCCCTGGAACGTTCACTAAAGAGATAAATCAAATGCTCCCCCAAAACGGTATGGACCAAATGTGGTTCCCAGACAACCCCGCCTCTGGGGATGTCCTGCAATTTCAGATGGTCCCAAACCAACAGACAAATGTACGAGACCACAACCAAAAAGAACCCAAAAATTTGAAATAAAAATAAGAAAGAGAAAAAAGAAGCAATCGAAGTAAAAACTCCTGCCCCTAAACAGAGACAAGATAACTAAGAGGGAAAATGCTGGGTCTGCTACTACTGGTTCCTCGGAGTCCTCGGACTCAGAAGGCCAAGGGGAAGAAACGGAAGAACAAAAGGTTGTGTGCAGATAACATCAATCTCACAATATACGGATGCGATCAGTTTCCCTTTCCCGAAGAGATGGAACCAAGGGAAATATTCCATGGAATAAAAACAAAAGTTTTCAAATGGGAATACGACTTTGAAATAGACGCTGAAACGGTAGAACAAGCTCTGCTCTGACAAAACGTGGCCCTACATCACAACACTTGCGAGCAAATTTGTAACGCCGAGTTCAGGAACAAGAGAAACTGGAGGAAGAAGAACATAACCCAGAAACACTAAAGAGACAACATGGAAAGAGTAAGCAACATAATGAGGATCCTGACACTCAACGTAGACGGATGGGAGGGCAAAGCAACGGCATATCGAAACATATTCCGGGTGCTTGACCCCGACATTGACACATCTGGTCATATTAAGATACCGGGCTACAGAGTGGTCATGAAGAATCATTCTCAGGAAAGGTTTGATGGTGCTGCAATAGCTATCGAGGGAAACATCTCGTTCAAACATCTACCAGAACTGGACGAATCCTTTGTGGCGGTCGAACTCCACACATTGGTAGGAAACCTCGTGATAGCGGCAGCCTATCAACCCCCTCGTCGAGCCTATTTCCCGATAAATAACTTCTACACACTGTTTGGGCACCACAAAATGGCAATCTTAGGGGACGACCTCAATGCCAGATGCCGTCCGGCGGACAATAAGAGAACCAACGAAAGAGACCGAAACCTGGAATTGATTATGGGAAGAAAAAACATCCAAAGAATAGGGCCGGATTTTCAGACCTACATATATCACTTCCACAGCAGCCACCACACCTGACATAATCTAAACAAGTGAAGGCTTTCCCTTCAACTACCATATTAAGCCGGGCCCAACCGTCCCAAATGATCACATAACGATCCTCACCACAATATCTCTCGCTCCGATCCAACTTCCAGTCTCTCTCCGCAATAACTACTCCTTGCTCAACTGGAAAAGTTACAAGAGACGAATCGGTCAATACGCCCCTGCTGACCTAAGCGACGCAACCTTGGAGGAGATAGAAAAAGAACTGGAGAGGATAACTACGTCCATACAAGAAGCGGACCGCGAGTGCATACCCAAGACTGGGTACAAAACACCTCATCAGCCCAGATTAACAGAGATGATGGAGATCGCTCGAGATCACAGGGAAATGTACGAAGAGATAAGACGGGAAGGTCCTAACCGGGAAAGAAGCTCGCTTCTTCGGCGCCTAAGCACCGAGCTAAAAGAGGCTATCAACCTCCAACAAGAGGAAATATGGAACAGCCTGATAGCCAAAATCGATAGCGAGCTGAACCCGGCTAAACTCTGGCGTCAAGTCAAGAATCTAAAAGGACTAACCGGAAGAACTAAGGGTTGAAGAAAAGAGAACGGATATTATATAGAGGACCCGACGGTTCAAGAAGACATCTAGGAATTATTGAAAAAACGTCTTCAGTATCACCCCATAAGACAACGAAGAGGTCGACCAGGAATTCGAAGGCCGAATGATCGAAGATCTAAATCAGATTATACACCGCACGCACCCACAACATCAAGTAGACGAAGGCAGGGAAAGGGAGGGCCATGGCCGTCCCATAACAACAGAGGAGGTCATGGCTACAGCGAAAACCTTTGAACAAAGGGTACCAGACTGGACGCGCATCACCAAAAATAACTAGGTAAATGCGCCACAGCAGATAATTCAGGGCGAAGAGCGAAACGTTGGACCAGTCACCGAGTCCTCACGGACTCTTGTCGCCCTTATTCCACGCAATTCCTACATGTCCAGGAACCGGGCAGAAGATAATTTCGAGATCTGCCCGGCTTGCCAAAACCGTGGCGTCACGGATATTGCGAACCAGGAGATGCGGAGATTCCAATGCCCCGAGAGCACTCAGGGTGCTTTGTGAGTCGCTATAGATCACAATCCGGTATCCGAACCGGGCACGTCGCGTAATCTCCCATACCGAGTGGTGTATTGCCACCAGGTCAGCCGTGAAGACAGACAAGGCGCCTGGCAGAGCCCCGCTGACTTCAAACAGAGGGGATACGGTGTGGAAGACGAGCACCTCTTGGGGCTTGGATCAATCCGTATACACTGGCACAGTTCCAGCTTGAACCGAGGTGTGGTCCAAAAAGGTCTAACGCAATACTCCCGGCGATGTAGAAGCTTTGGGGGCGTAGCGAGAACATCTTCCGACAGCACCGAGGTGATGCCGTTGATGGTCCGGGCAAAGAGTGCGACACTGTGGACACTTCCCTGAAGGACACTGTCGTAGAATTGCTCATAGTCTGGTCCAATAATAATTCTAGTCCTTGATCTGGACACACCGCTTTTGTTTAAGTCGATGGTATTGAGACCCTATGACTAAATCTACGATCATATATATATATATATATATATATATATATATATATATATATATATATATATATATATATATATATATATATATATATATAAATGTATATATCTCTCAAAGTAGCGCGAGAGAATGATGAAAATGAATCCATTAAACCACATTGAAAGAGAAAAAGGAATAATTTTTCCTTGCAGTAATATTTTTATTACCTTTTTTCGAAAAATCCGTGTAGGGAATGGATTCGAACCAGGCACACTGAGGCAGCGAGCACCGCTTTGATCACAGTTAAAAGTAGTGTACTAACGGCATACTTTTAACTGTGATCAAAGCGGTGCTCGCTGCCTCAGTGTGCCTGGTTCGAATCGCTTCCCTACACGGATTTTTGGAAAAAAGGTAATAAAAATATTACTGCAAGGAAAAAATATTCCGTTTTCTCTTTCAATGTGGCTTAATGGATTCATATATATATATATATATATATATATATATATATATATATATATATATATATATATATATATATATATATATATATATATGCTTTAATTCCTACTGAACGTGCGAAAGCTGGTTAGAGGTGGTTTGTGCCACGGCCAGGATTCTCACTATAAAAGTCCCACTTGTTACTGGGGGAAGGTTTGTGATTGTAAAATTCTAAGAGTGCATAATACAGGTTGAATAAATTAGCCGAAGGGATTCTTAATTAAAGTTTTGCCAAGGGTACGTCAAAAAGGAGGAGCCACAAATAAACACACGTACAAAAATAAACTTTACTTTACACAAAAATAATAATTAGAAGCAATAGTTAAACGGACATTTAGGTAAATAAGGATTAAATACTAAACACGGATTAGTCCGGGTTGACAGCAATTATAAATAATAATATCAGGGAATGACTCACTTGAATCTCTTTAAAAAAGGAGGGGAGGATAACACTGACGTTAAGCGTCTAGATTTATAATGACTCAATGGGAGTATCAATCACGGTTAATTAAATAGGTAATTTAAGAATAGAGGGACACAGGGTTTACAGATTACCATTAATTGTGATGGATTGGAGAGACGACTACTTAGGTCCAGACGGGGTGGTTCGGGTGGCGTTAACACGAGTTCTCGGGGAGAGGGGGGATAAGACAACGGGTTCGGGGCTGCTGACTGCAGTTCCGGTTAGTTCACTCCTAACTGGATGTGACACTAACAAATAGTAACTTCCAGTAACTATTTGGATGTTCCTTTTCTTTCTCAAGTTACGTTGAGCAACAGAGCGTATTCTTCTAGTCACAGACTCTGCGGGGCGGGATTTGCCTCAGGAACACTTTGAGACAGCGACCAAGTTAACTCAGTGGCGCGTTGGCAGTCGATACGTTACGGCAACGACTCTCGTTCAACGTGAGGGTTACGCGAGTAGGTTTGGGACACTTCTCCAGAGGGATGAACGGCGTTGTCATTTATACCACGGACTGTGTGAAATCGAGAGAGAGATTCCATTTACGACAATTCGCTTATCGCAGCGCCTTCTGGACAATCTCCATGGTATCATAAAGAAGGCAAATAGAATTTAGGCTTCTCTGTGAGATAGGCCTTCTTTCGTCAGACTTCCTGTCGCCTGTTGGGAAAGTTTGTCACGGATAACGACTTAGGTCAAGGGGAAGGCGGAGGAGGGCGGTAGAATGTCGGGGGAGGGGGAGGGGGAGAAAGAGGAGACGAAGGTCAACTCAAACGACGAATTTCTTTCGTTCCCACGATTGTCTGGCGGCATGCGAGTATGTACATTCCATACCCTCACAGACAACCTCTTCCTAATCAATTAGGCCGGAGAGGGATCCCCCCACCCCAACGTGGAATCGACGATCGCGCAAAATTCAGATATAAAGATTGGGAGGCGTCCCCTCGCCTCCACCGTGTGGAGTCCCCATGATACCGTATCACCATGCGGTATCATATGTCTCATCCAGATCGAAAAATACCGTGGCATAGTGCTGTCTACGAAAGGAAGGCCTCGCAGACGGCATTTTCCAGGCGGAGCAGAGCATTCGACGTGGATGGAACTTGCCGAAACCGCACTGTGCAGAAGACAGATGGCCTCCGCTGTCCAGAAAAAAAGGCTAGTCTAACATTTATCCATTTCTCCATCAACTCACAGACACAAGAAGTTAGAGATTGGGCGGAAACCGGCCGGAGTAGAGTAATCTCTCCCTGGTTTGCGAAAGGCGAGCACAGTAGAAATTCGCCAGGAATCCAGGAGGAGAGCCTCCACCCAGATCTTGTTGAACAAATCTAAGAGAAAGGCCATGCCTCGCTCATCCAGGTGTCGAAGCATGGCGTACGAGACATGGGACCATGGGTGGTGTCCGCGCACGAAGCAAAAGTGGAACGCAACTCACTCAGAGTAAACGTGGTGTTGAAGGGTTCTCCGCCTCAGGAGGCAAAGTCCAGTCGGCAGCCTTCCGCGACATCACGACGTGCATTAAATGATAGGGGAGCAGCATCCCGGCTAGAGAATGCGGATAAAGCGGTCGCGAAGGATTACGCCGCGGAGGGGAGGGGGGGCGGAGATTGCGGTCGCATTCTCCTGGAGACGGGAGGGGGTTCCTGCGAGAGATTGCCCCGAATCCTTTTGACTTGCTTCCACAACTCTACTAGAGGGGTCTTTCCGTTAAGTGAAGACACGTATACCCGCCAAGAGCAGCGGGCGTGCTTCGAAATATACCGGAACCTAACCCTAGCCGGACAAAATTCGACAATAGTGAAATCGTTCGGGCGGCGCTTATATAGCATGTAAGCACAGCGCTTCTGCTTGAGGGCCATTTCACACTCAGCTGACCAGAACGTAAGTGATCGGCGTGCAAAACGGCCAAACCTGGTAGGAATAGTAGCTAGGCCCGCGGCGATGAGGTTGCAGGATAACAACTCAACGGCCTCATCTACCGACCTAAACTCCTCGACTGAGATAGAGAATTAAGTAATTTCCTGAAATGTAGACCACCACGCCAGCGTCAAGCAGCACCGGGGCGGGCTCTCGGGGGGCAGCGCCCCAGAAAATGATATTTGAATGGGAAAGTGATCATTAACATAGAGGTCATCGACCACTTCTCAATCAAAATCTGGCTCTGTATCCGGAGAGAATAAAGATAGATCATGGAGGAAAATGAAGCGGTTCTCGGGCAGTGATGCGCCAAAGTCCACATTTAGAACACCCATCCCAAAAGCGTCGACAGGACAGGAAGGACTTGACCACGGGGACTGATAGAGTAGTCTCTCCAGAAGGGGTGTCTACAGTTTAGATCTCCAAGCAAGGGCCTCGGAAACCGTGCTACGACGCGGGGCAAGATCCCCGCGTCGAAGTCGGCTGACGGTGGAATGTACGCGGAAATAACAGTATACCTCCTATCAAGGTGCAGCTGCACAGCTACTCCCTGAGAGGAGGTATCTAAAGCGCAGAGAATAACGCGAGCCATCATGCCAGGTGTAAATCGCACATCCCCCCTGCCCGGACCCCATCCCGTGGTGGTGAGGTCGCAAACCCCTTATACCCCGTGAGGGTAGGCAGGGGGCATGTGCCCAGTATGGTCTCCTGCAAAAAGATAGCTAACGGGGAACGGGACGAGATGAGCCTCCGCAGCTCCTCCCAGTTGGCCCGGAGCCGCAGCAATTACATTGAAGGAATATGCCCTCCAGGCCTAGCTCGGAGGAGATGCGGGTGCCGTCTTCGAAGATAAGACCCTCGCGGTAATGGCCGTACGCTTCCCGGAGGCAGAATTCCGGACAATGCGCTGAAGGCGCTGTCGCCTTCAAGGGCTTATTGGGGGATGGCTGAGCACGCCATTAAGGTCTTTTCATCCCTCCGCCTCAAAACCTTAGGCGGGCGGGGGGCCCTCGTTTCGAGGATCCACCGTTTCCGAGGCTCCCAACCCACCACTGGGCGTGAGCGAAGGAGCCGTAGCTCCTTTGGTGGTGTCCTCCTTTCGGGGGGCAGCTTTAGGAACCCCGGAAGATGGCCTGGCGACCAACTTCAGGGGTGTTACCTCCTGTGAATCTAACGACTCGGTGGAAGCGCGTAGCCGTTTCGCCTTACGGGAAATGGTCGCGCTAGGGAAAGGGGGAGATACATGGTTTTAGCTGGGACTGGGTGTGGTCACTTTGTGCCGCCAGCTTTATCAGGGAAGCGCCAGGAGTGGGTTCTGTACACGTAGGCCTGAAAGGGCGAGGAGCATAAGATGTCTTTTTCAATATTGAAGCATAGGACGTCCCGGGCAGCGCCGGGCGCGCCAGGACCAAGTCCTTAATCTCCCGAAATTAGAGACGATCTTGAACCTGAACGACCAGGATTTCTGTTTCAAGGACATACGCAGCACATTCCTTCTAAGAAGTGGGGCGCGGCTCTCCACCATTGCCACACTTGGCCACACACGAGTTGGATTTATCGTGTGCGGCCTTGGAGCAACTTACACAGGTTTCGGGTAACCCCGAATTTGCACGTCGACATGAGCGATTCGTATGGCCGAAGTGGTGGCAGTAATAGCACTTCCGCGGCAGTGGCACGAATCCCTTCACGCGGTAGCGGTACCAACCGGCACGCACCGAGAGCTTGTCACAGTCGAACGTGACGAAGAGTGTAGGGGGTGGGACTCGAGGCCCCTCCCTGTTTCTCATCATACGTTTGACCTTGATTGTCCCATGGCCGGGCAGCTCTGAGGTGATGTCCTCTATGGTGCAGTCAACGAGTTGCGTCGCATAAACTACTCCTTTTACCAAGTTCATGGTAGAGTGCGGCGTCACACTCACCGGGGTGCCATCAAGTGTCTGAAGGGCACTAATCATGGCCACCTCGGAGGGATTCGACGCATTCGCCAAAAGGCTCCCCATCCAAGAAACGGGTCATCTTCGGCTCTCTACCAATCACACTAGTTAAAGCTCTCCTCTTATGGATCATGTTGCTCTTAGCCAACATGCTGCCATCAGTGGAGCAAATAACCAGGAAGCGTTTGAAGCCAGGGGCTCGAAAACGCCAGGTAGTTTCTGAATGCGGGGCCTTGTAATCGAGGCTCCGCTTTGCGCACTAGTACTTTTGGTCTTAGTCAGGGGCTCCGCAGCAGGGGGGCGGGGTATAGGGATCGGATGTACCAATCTTGGCTTGGTTGCTCACCGAGGTGGCAGAGCAGACCCATCCGTCCCCGTGGATGGAGAGGAGCCCAGTCTTTTTATTGTTTTTTTTTTCTTTTTAGGAGAAGGCGGGAAATGAACCCGTTTCTCCCCTCTGCCGGCAGAAGCCCCCAGTCCGGATGGACCGGCCTGGGCAAGGTCCTTCTCCGAGATGGAAATGGTCCTGGCGGTCGCAGGGGCACCGGCCCGAGGAGGAGACCCTCCCTCACTCCTTGCATTGCCTTGGAAAACCAAGCCTTTTGAGGAGGACCTTGCATAGGGGCTGACTCGAGTTCGGTGCTTGGCGCCGAGCCCAGATTCGCCCCAATGCAAGGCCCTAATGTCTGAGGCTAGGTTGCCTTAAGGATTGCCTCCATTCCCCCCCCCCCCGGACATCACAGGTCCCATTAGCAGCGGTTTCACTAGTCGAGTATGGGGAGGCACGCACCTTGAGCCCCGCTAGGTTTAATATTCGAGCCAGCAGGTCATTTGAGGGAAGCACCAATGGGGCCTGGCTTCAGTCTCCTCCCTAAGAGGGTTTGCTTTACCGAGCTGCTTCAATGGAGAGCGGTCGGCTATGGGCTGCCTGCTGGCTTTCTTGGCAGCCCTTTGGAAAGTAAAGGGGGGGACTGCCGCTGGAAAGAGGGAGGCGCCCAAAAGCACCCCCAGAAAAGGGGGTGAGGGGGAGTCCCCTACACCCGCAGGCAAAGGAGAGGAGTAAGCTTCCTCTCCGGTTAAAGAGATTTGGAGGGTCCCCTGCGAGAGCACAGTGGAGGGGGCGCACCTCAATTTTTTTCAGGGGAGCTGCCCGAACGCGGCTCTGTCGATCTTAAGGGAGAAAGGGGAAGAGGGTTTTTTCTTAGATTTTCAGCATCGGCATGGGGACTATTCTTTCTGCGGGAACAAACGCTAATCACCACTCGCAGTGGCCCACTCTGCGAGGGGTGCGTATGAGGTTGGCACAGCCAGTTGCCGCCATTTTAGGCCACCCCTCTCGCCTGGTGACCTGGCAGCCCTTCGGCATGGCGGCTCCACCTTGGGCACGGCGTAAAGAAAAATAGATAGTGAAGTGAGATGGAAAAGGAATGTGAGGAAGTTAGGGGTGGGGATGAAGCAGATTGTTAAAAACCCACCATCCCAAACCGGAGCTCAGGGGTTAGCGAACATTGTCTCCTCCCCCCTGATCCGGGATAGTTGGCTGTGGAGAAGGTCAGCATCTACCCTGTGAAAATAGTGGCTGACCAGAGAAAGTTGTGGGAGTGGTTGTATGGGAAGTGAATTAGGAGAGAAATACAGGCTATCTGATATGAGAAGAAGCTAAGCTGGAGCCGGGCGGGGCGCCGAGTCCCGTCAGCACGGCGGCCAGGAAGGCCAATCGCCGCGCCACTTACGGGGAGCTAAGTTAGGAGCTCACAATCCTGAACAGCACGGGTTCCGCAGGAGACGAGGAACGGAAATCGCCATCGCCCTCCTAACGGAAAAACTCGCATGTAGCAAAGCTGAGAGAAAATACGTAGACGTGGTGCTGCGGGATGTAAAGAAGGCCTTCGATAAGGTCTGGCTGAGAGCGCGATAATTCAATATCCTCAACCACCAGCTAAACCCAATCCTGGAAAAGGTCCTTTGTGACTATGTCATGGACAGGAGAGCCCAAATCGCGATCGAGGACTACAAAGGACCCGAATTGGAACTCGAGGCGGGAGTTCCACAAGGCAGCTGCCTGAGTCCGTTGCTGTATCTCGTGTACCCAATAAACCTCCCTGCTCCAGCGAGGGACGATTCGATGTATCTGCAATACGCAGATGACATCACACAAATCGTTCCAAGTCCAATCAGGAACGCTGGAGTTCAAGCAAGGGCGACAGCTGCCGAGATTGATAACATCAATCGTTATGAAAAAGGGTGGAAAATAAAGCCTAACCGCCAGAAGTTCCTGATAAATCCGATTAACCGCCGGAAATTAGACGACGTCCTCGCTGAGGATGAAATTTATCCGTACTCTAACGAAGGAAAGGTCCTGGGCTTACGTCTTTACAAATCAGGATAAAAGGCCCACCTAAACAACAGTCTCCCTAGACAAAAGAGAGCTGAAGAAACTGTACCGTTTCAGAAGCCTCAACGTGCCAAATAAGAGAAAACTCTACACGGCTTTGGTACGCTCCGTCCTGGTGTACCCGGTCGTGATCACGCAGATGGCAAGTTGTACCTCTCACAGGACGATGCAGAGGGTACAGAATAAAGCCACACTGCTTATAACTGGCACGAAAAGGATCGACAGTATTCGCCAATCGGTTCCACATGATAGAACCGGACTAAAACCGATCAATAGGGAGATCCATAAGCTAGGGAGAAAGACATGGGACAAAGTAGAACAAGAAATACTCCCAACAATCAACAACGATCTAGAAATACCGCAATTCAGACCATGCCCAGTAGAAAGGATATCTCTATTCCCCAGCGGAAGAAACTGCGCAAGAGAAAATTGTAAGACCCATCTACACCTAACAATAAACAAAAGGCAATAAACTTTAATAAAAGAGGCGAAGTGCCCAAATTAAAATTTAACTAAAACAAAAAAGAGAAAGAACAATAAAAAGTATAAAGAAAAGGAGGCAAAGTGCCCAAGTTAAAATCAAATTAAAATAAAAGGATGAGAAGAAGAATAAATAATCAACAAAATTAACCAAAATAATAATAAGAAAAGGAAGATAGATTAACAGAAATAACAAAAACGTAAACGAAGGAGGCGAAGTGCCCAAACTAAGATTCGAGTTGAAAATAAGAAATGAATAATTAAATAACAAAGTAAACGAAAATAAAAAAGTAAGATTAATGAACTGCAATAACAACAAGCATAGCTAAAATTTAAGTAGAAAGAAACAACGAATTAATAAATAATAAAGTACAAATAAAAGAGGCAAAAATGCCCATATGAAACTAGAGAATAGTTAGCAAAATAAAAACTACTTGAAAGGCTCGAAAGCCACGACGGAGGAACCTATTAATAGAATAATATATATATATAAATATATATATATAAATATATATATATATATATATATATATATATATATATATATATATATATATATATATATATATATATATATATATATATATATAACACAATGGAAGAACCTGACCGTCATCGACAGTCAGCAACATTATTGACGGAGGAAAAATAATTTTTAAACAAACAAGAAAAAAGTATGCTAGTCATGCCCTCAACACCGGGGCAAACTAGTAAACAATTTCACACCTATGAAAACCTACCACACATTTCATCGCTTTCATTAACTTGAACTTGCCGCAAAGGAGACCTAAAATAAACCTCTCTCGCATCCATCCAATAGAAGAACATAAGCCCCACCGTAACAAACCTGGAATTAAGATGTCCTTCCTCTTCGGGAAGGTTAATGAAAGAGTCAAAATAATTGATTAAATGACGCATTTCCCCTCCCCGAGCTCCAAAAGTTGAGGGAAGCGAGTAACAACAAAAACTAGATATGAACGTAAAATGTTAACCGCCATAGGCCACAAACGGGCGCATCTCGTTCAAATTACTATCGGGTTAACGCGTTAATCGCATTTAACTTTGTTAAATTTGATGATAAATGGTTGACAGAAATGGTATTTACTTAAAACTAAAAGGCAAAAACCACCGAGGGCATCTGCACAGTTAAGTTTGGGAAGAGAGGGTTCAAGGAAAGATTTTTTGTATTGTAAAGAATCTTTCTGGCAGCAATCTACAAGGGCGTGGACGCCGAAAAAGTTAATATCTAAAACCAAAATAAGCTGTTAAAAATAAATTAAATATGCAAAACAAAAACAAAAAAAGCAAGATACAAAGAGCGCCTGGATGCCTGAGAGAAAACAGCCTCATTGTTACGATTTGCTGTACCTGTCCCTGGTGTTAGTGTTTGGCCCATCTTTCGATAGCGGTAAAGAGGTAAGATGATTGAAGTGGAAGGAAGTTGGAGGTTTGCAGAGAGGTGCAAGTTGCGTGGAGGTCACGCTAATATCTGTACTATAAATTAATTTTAGAGTTAAGTTCGAAATAAGTTAGAGTGAAAATGTGTCTGTTTGTTTATTTCTATGGTTGTCTATCACTCGCCTATTGCCTTGCTACTTCGACTTATTCTTCCAAATTAAAATCAGCGCGCGAGGCTCATTCACGCAAACTTTTGTCTGAGAGCAAGAATGACCCTCGGACTATCTTTCGTCTCCTCTCTCGTCTTTCCTCGCCTAGCCCTATTTCCCCCACCTCTCCCCCCATCAACTCCTCTACTCTTTCTATTTTTTTCTCTCATAAAGTTATTAACCTTCGCGCCGTACTACCCCAGTCGTCTGAACAAGCCCCTGCTGTTATCCTTGAGCATACTCCTTTGCTGCTTAACGACCTCACTCGGGTGTTCTCTGAGGAAGTAACTGCCCTGATCTCACGCTCTAACAAATCTGGATCCCCTAAGGACGTCTTTCCACCCAAACTGCACCACCAAATTCTCCCTGCTGTCCTCCCACTGATTTTTCATCTCTTTAACACTTTTCTTGCGACAGAGGTGGTTCCTTCTTCCTTCAAACATGCCTCAATTTGTCCTATCCCTAAAAAAAAAAATACACCTTAACCCCTCTGAACCATCTAGCTATCGCCGTATCTGACAGCTTCCATTCCTCTCTAAGATCCTCGAGAGTGGTTTTCTCTAGCCTTAATGACCATATTTCTAACTGCAATATCGATGAAATCTACCACTCGGGGTTCAAAGCGAAGCACTCTGCTGAATCCGCCGTTCTTAATGTTTCAGACGGTTTACGCAGAGCAGTCGATAGGGATTGTACATCCATTCTAGACCTCTCTTCTGCTTTCAACACCATCGACCACACTGTCCTCCTTGATCTCTCAGGCACTGCACTTAATTGGTTCCGCTCATACATATATACATATCTATACATATATACATATCCTATACATATATACATATACATATATATATACATATACATATATATATATATATATATATATATATATATATATATATATATATATATATATATATATCTCAAAGTAGCGCGAGAGAATGATGAAAATGAATCCATTAAACCACATTGAAAGAGAAAACGGAATAATTTTTCCGTGCAGAAATATTTTTATTACCTTTTTTCGAAAAAATCCGTGCAGGGAAGCGATTCGAACCAGGCACACTGAGGCAGCGAGCACCGCTTTGATCACAGTTAAAAGTATGACGTTAGTACGCTACGCAGAGAACCAAAGAATTCTCTGAATATAATAGCTTTTAAGGAACACTTTCGCAAGCTCGAACGGAGACTATGAAAGAAATAGAAAATTAATTGGGAATTCAAAGAATAAATGAGGAATAGGTAAACGCGTGGCAGATATACAAATGTATATATCTCTCAAAGTAGCACGAGAGAATGATGAAAATGAATCCGGTAAACCACATTGAAAGAGAAAACGGAATAATTTTTCCTTGCAGTAATATTTTATTACATATATACACATATACATATATATACATACATATACATATATAGTAACCCTCGATATAACGAACTATATGGGACGGGAGGGGGGCGTTCGTTAAACCCGATGGTCGTTAAAAGTGATGGAAATAACGAACCAAGTTCGATATATCCCATGGTTCGTTCGTTCTATGGAGTAGTAAGTAGCACTCGTGAACAGAGGAAGGAGGAGGAGGAGGAGGAGGAGGAGGAGGAGGAGGAGGAGGAGGAGGAGGAGGAGAATGCCAGAACAAACTCTCCTGCGCAATGTTCACAGCCGAGCTGTGAGCCAGTGGTGAGTCGCAGCATGAAGTTCGGTCAGGAAATTTGGTTCCTTATATCGAGGGTTTACTCTATCTATCTATCTATCTATCTATCTATCTATCTATCTATCTATCTATCTATATATCTATATATATATATATATATATATATATATATATATATATATATATATATATAGCAGGAGGTTATCGTGGCTATAAAGGCTGAACATAGCAATTTAGAAATCGCACGATTTTTAAAGGTCACTAGATCTTTCGTCTACAAAGTTTGCTACGAGTTAGAGTCCAAAGATGGTTAAGCGAAGGATCGACAATGTAGGCAACGGAAGACCTTGTGTGTTTCAACAAGACTCGGCACCATCCCACAAGGCTCAAACAACGCAGGAATGGATGGCGGAAATTCTTCATGATCACATAACCCCTCCTAGCTCCCGAGATCTCATTCCATTGGACTACTATGTATGTAGCGTAGTTGAGAAAGAGGTTAATGATCACCCTCATAACACTAAAGAACCCCTAAAAGCCTCCATAGTCAGAGTAATGTCCAATATGAAATAGAACCACTTCATCCTAAGTAAAATTAGCGTCGATTAGAGAAAAGGCCACTATAATAGTTGGGTGTAGGCTTTCTTTCCCTCCAGGTAGTTGACTGTAGGCTTTCTTTCCCTCCGAGTAGTTGATTGTAGGCTTTCTTTCCCTCCGGGTAGTTGACTGTAGGCTGTTTCTTTCCCTCCGGGTAGTTGACTGCAGGCCGTTTCTTTCCCTCCGGGTAGTGACTGTAGGCCGTTTCTTTCCCTCCGAGTAGTTGACTGCAGGCCGTTTCTTTCCCTCCGGGTAGTTGACTGTAGGCCGTTTCTTACCCTCCGTGTAGTTGACTGCAAGCTGTTTCTTTCCCTCCGGGTAGTTGACTGTAGGTTGGTTCTTCTCCCCTGGATAGATAAATGACTGTAGGCTCTTTCTTCCCCTCCGGGTAGTCACCAAATTTATAGGCGCGTTCACTGAGATCCGAACGAATCTTGAACGCTTTACAAAAATTATGCATATCAAGAAGGCAGACTAGTTTCTCCTATTGTAACAATTATTCCTCCATATTTGTGGGAACTTCCTCTCGTGAATCGTAGGGCTTTGGCGGTTTCCATTTGGGTACCTCCAGTGCCACATTCAAAATAACAAAAGGGAATATGTACACGTGGTTTAGAGTTCCTTTTTATGCTTTCTGCCTCTTTTAATTAAACGAGGTTAGTTTTGGATAGGCTGCGGAGCAGAGCGAATAATTGTAAACGAGAGTAGCTGTCAAAAGACTTGGGGAGGTAGGAAGGCTTTATTGGTAGAACAAGATCTAATTTGTTGACTGGGCAGTTCCGGTCACCTCGCCTCACAGTGTATTAGACACTAAGGACAAGCCCATGATGAATAAAGGGTTTGGCGAAAACTCTAAATTAGAGTGGCGAAAATAGTCAGGGAGGGAGGGGGAGGGGGCTGCTCACCAAAGCACTTATCTATATTCGGGTAAACAATTCCAATTTTCGTAATTCCAACCTATTAGCTCGCGGGTCTTGCCTTATAAGGATACTCTAAAACAATACCCCCTCCCCTGGGCTGCCAGCATTTTATCGCAAAAAGAGAGGCTATAATGGCCACAGTATTCTTTCATCATTACCATCATAAAAAGCAATTTACACCTGGAGTCGGGGATGACGAAACAAAAGAAAAAGGAAGAGGGGAAGACGAAAGAAGAGGAAGATTAGATTGAATGCCACTCCGTCATCAGACTCCACGCAGTTGATCAACATGAAGATGACGTAATACGATTCAAGGTCACCTTCCACACACGTGTCTCGGCTACGGAGAAACAATGCGGGTTCCTCTTGTCCCATAGTGGATTTTCGCACATGCTTGTTACGAGGGGAAAATCGCCTCATATTATCATATCAAGAAGAAAGTGAGAAAACCCGTTCTTACCAACGAGCGGACATTCGATGGTAAAGAATGAGGGTACATAGAGAGAAGACAATAAATAGAGAGAACAGGAATGGTGATAAAGGATAAGAAAACGGATTATCAAGTCGCGTCAAACCTAAGTAATGGGAGGGTGGGAATATTATCATAAGCAGATGCACCAACTGGTGTTGGGGCCGGGAGGGCACACAATCCTCCGTATGTCAGCAGCAGAAGCAACAGTCGCTCATGCTATACCTGGCATTCCATTGCGGGATGGTGGCACTGCAAGGGAAACAGGGCGGGATAATGATAAAATGGACCGTCGGAGACAAGAGGGAGGGGGTGCCCCCCCCCCCTTCCCTACTAGATATGAATAGACGAACGCTGGTCGGTAAAATTAGCCTCCAACCAATAGGTTTGTAAGTGTCGAAAAAGTAAAAATGATATGTATACATAGAAGGAATAAAGCCAAGGTAGTCTCAATCGAGTTAAGAGTATCGCGGGGACGGGAGAGCCTACCGGTGCTCAAGATGACATGCGTTATGTATCTGTATATCTATCTATCAAGCTCACTTCATCACTTTCCTTACGAAACTATTTCCAAATCCTTTCTGACAAATATGCCTTCGTTTGTTTGTTTTGTTTTTTTTTTCTTTATAAGAGAATCGCTATTCACATACATGTTGGGGCTAGGTTTTAGCCGAGTGAAAACACCGCCTGCTCAACAACTCGAGCGTAGTGAAAATATGGCTAAGTGACGCTTACAAATGGTGGACATAGGAATTATTACATGAAATTCTATTAATTTTATATAAATCTTTCATTTGATATGAAAAATTGAGGTTCTGGGTAAAAAAAAAGAAGTTAAACTTAACATTACAATTTTGCAAGGTAAACCAAAACTCTTGAAAATTTGATACCTAAATTACATTCTATATAATATTTTATTATACCTATACTACATATAGGTATTGAGCCATGGGTAATTTTATGTTGGATTTTTACTTTTTGGTGGGCGGTTAGCTAATTTCATTGGCACAAAAAAATTAGAAGTGGGCGGTGGGTATAAGAGATGAAGGACACTGAATTATAAGGTTTTATCTCTCGGGCATTTCCTCAAACATCCCTAGTAAACGGTTATGCACAACCCAGCATATCACCACCAACATAAACCTGTCTCATCCCACTGCTGGGCAAAGGTTCCCCACGAACCTTCCACCGATCACGTCACGGTCCAAGGCATGAGTTTGCCAGGTTAGTTCCGTCATTTAGCGAATTCCCTCCTCGCATCTATTCGGTAGTCTTCTGGATGCACAGGGTCCCACTCCCCCCCCCCTCAAAAAAAACGCGCATGCACACACTTTTTGTGATATATCCTTCATTCATTCACTAATCACCCTTACTTTGCAGGACATGACAGAAGCAACGCCTGTGAACACAAGTAGATCTCAATGAGAGCTCCAGCAAAGAATATACTGCGTCAAACATTACTACAAGACAGGCTCGTTCAATAAAGTGCAGGACACTTTCGTGCATCAATTCGTGTGAAAAAGACCCCTCCAAGACCAGGATTCAGGAATGGGTGGACCAGTTCGAGAACTATCGGACAGTGGAGAACCTCAATGCAGCCAGTGACAACCGTCCAAGCCATTCAGGACGCCCCAGGAAGCGTACAGCTGAGCTGGTCGAGAGCGTGAGAGAGTCAGCTCAGCAGAGTCCAAAACGCTCTATGCGCAAGCGAAGTCAGTCCCTCGGTATATCCCGCGAGACTTGCAGGAGTGCTAGTAATGGGTGTAAAGGCCTACCCATACAGAATACAGACGAAGCAGACCCTTACAGCATCAGACAAAGGCTATGGCAGTCAAGATTCAGGAGACCACAACTTTCCTTAACCTCCTTTGGACCTCAGATGAAGCTCACTTCCATCTTGAAGGAAAGGT
Source organism: Ceratothoa steindachneri (assembly GCA_963969495.1). Taxonomy (NCBI): domain Eukaryota; kingdom Metazoa; phylum Arthropoda; class Malacostraca; order Isopoda; family Cymothoidae; genus Ceratothoa; species Ceratothoa steindachneri. Next base: position 157,483,778 of record OZ018320.1, read on the forward strand.
AAACTCGAAGAAAAATGTCTTTTAGGGCACCTCCAGACCAAATGAGGTAGCCACCAAGCCCCTACACTCCCCTAAGTGCACGGTATGGACTGCAATCTCAGCCAGAGGCATCATCGGACCATTCTTCTTCGAGGAATCTGGCGCGACAGTGACAATCATAAAGGAGCGGTATGTTGAGGTCCTCAAAACCTTCCAGGGGGAGCTGCAAACCCTGTTCGTGTCACTTATGGGGAAGTTCTGGTTCCAGCAAGATGGAGTAAGCTCTCAGACCTCAAACCTGTCCCGAGATTGGCTGAAAGAGAACTTTGGTGTCCGTGTGATCAGTCTCAAGACTGATTTTGAGTGGGCACCTCACAGCCCAGACCTTAGCCCCCCAGATTTCTTTCTCTGGGGCTACCTTAAAGACAGACTGTACGCAGGAAGACCCAGGACCATCATGGAACTCAAAGAAGCCATCAGGGAGGAGATCAGAGCCATTAATCGGTCGGTTTGTAAGGACCTAATGGACAACTTTGTGCTGCGCCTCAAGAAATGCACAAAGCGAAATGGAGGTCATCTCAAACAGGTGCTCTAGAATAAAGAAAAGTCCAAAGACTCATCACTAATCATCATCATAATCATCACTAACTATAATTTAAGAAGGGGATTTATTTGAGTATTTGAATAATAATTTCATCTTAGTTTGGTTATGACTTATGTTTTATTTATCAAAGTTATTCTTATAATTCTTTTATAATATCAAAAGACAAAATGGTGAAGTTCAGAAATAAATATAAATATCTAAATTTTGTTAATTTTTTAAAGCCCAAAGAATTACAAGTGGCGAAGTTCAGAAAATTTATTTTTATATATCTTCTTCTATAACTATATTTTAGCAACGTGATATTTTGAAAGGGCGGAAATTTAGTTTAGAGTTCCTTTTAAAAATTATTATAATTGGCGAAGTTGAGGAAATTTATAAAAATTTAAACATGGCTGCTTTTTTTTAGATTTTAAATTTCAATCTTAGTAGCGAAGACATTGCCTGGTGTTTTGATATGGTTTTTATACACAATAAACTAGTCACCAAAGTTTCATTTAATCCTTGCAGAAAATTAAGAAATGAGGCCTATCGAAAGTTGGGGCCCGTTTTGGGAGGGTGACCCTGTATATATGTATAAAAGGAGAGTTTCCGAGTTTCTTTCATCCATTTTCTGTCGTTTCCTCGAACAAGTTACGAGTATTTTATTCTTTTATATGTCCCCAGTATTTGTATTCTTATCCATACATTTCTTTAGTGGTTGGTGGGGGTTATTCCTAGCATGTATTGTTCCAGGTTTTTCTTGAGTTATCCTCATTTTTTTTTATGTTCAGTAAACCAGTTTCACTGCAATAAGTTAAGAGTGGTAAAATGCATTGATTAAATAGTCCACCAAGGTAGGGCGATCTAAGAGCGAGCGTGACGTCATTGACAAGCGAGTGAAACGTGGTTTAAGTTTCATATTTTGGGATTACTCGTTTCCCAGGCGCTCTACCATTTTTCATGCTCTTAAGTGGGTGCAAAATTCCGTCCTGTACCGATGGAACCAGATCGTTTATTGAGAAGTTGCCATCTGGTGTATACATGGTCGGCAATGGTACTATATAAATATTGATAGAATTCATCAACTCTTTTCATAGTCATTTCCCATTTATCCTTTGTTTTTGTTTGGCGTCATTTAGTTTTTAGGTTTTGTTTTATCTGTTTAAGTTTTTCATAAGATTTGTATTAAATCTACTAATCTGAGGGGTTTTTTCTTTTTATATAAGTTGAGTTCAGTATTACTCGAATCTATCTTTAAATGTTACATCCTATCTGGTTTCTCATCTTTTCGTAACATGGCTGATTTTTTTTCGTTAGATCGTTTTTTTTTTCTAATGAGAATTCAGTCCCTTCTTTGAATTTGGTGGGAGGTGTAATTTGGAACGTCCACTAACAAGCAAAATAAGAGAAGACTTTTCCTTAATCAAAATATTTTCAACAATATCATAAGTAGGTTAATGAAATCTCCATGGTACATAAAGGCATGCATTTAATATTTAAATTAAGATTTCATATCATACAATTGTATATTCAAGAAATTATATTAAACTATCAAAATAAAATAATGACACGTGCAAAATAAGAACATTCATTCATAGAATTGCTTAACAAGCAAATACACTAGAAACAAAGGAAGATTTCACAAGAATGAAACTCAAAAGACTTAATATGAGGTGTTAAAGCCTGTTTTCGATTCGGTGCAACGAAGACCACAGAAACTCACCAGTTTCTTTCAAAATTCTGGTGTTATTTTGTTCCATTCTTGCTCAATTTTTGTCCATAAATCCGTGGCAGTTGAAGACTGCTGGTCTCGAACTTTATCTCCAATGACATTCCAGAGGTTCTCAATTGGGTCCTGGTACGGGCACTGAGAAGCCACTTCATGGCACGTTGTTCTGCATAAATACTGCTGGCTGGTTCAGATATGCTCGGAGTGCAGGTGGAACATATTGTTATAAGGTGTCTAGGTACACTTTCCAATCATTCGCACTAGCGGACCAACTCCTTTAGACGAAAACATCCTCCATACCATGACGGTGCCTCATCCATGCTCGGCAGACTTTTGAACACATTTAGGGTTAAGTCTGTCATCCGCAGCGCATCTAACATCCTCCATCAGATCATCCTTCTCATCAGATCCAACTAAATTAAATTTACTTTTGTCGGTAAAATGAATTCTCTCCCAATCTTGATCCCTCGAAACAACCTTAGCATCAGCATATTCGAGTCTCGACTTCTGATTCTTCTTACTGATGATTGGTTTGGTTGGTGGGGAACGAGGTCTTAAACCAGAGGATTGAGACGACGGGACATTGTGAAAGGACTCACTTCATTGCCACTATTGGTCTTAATTTTTCGAGAAATTCTTGCAGCAAACTCGAAGGAATCCTTCTTATAGCAGGGTTGGCAAAAAAAAAACCAAAGTTTGAAAATGCGGCCAAAACCCCGGGTTTTATTCTGGTTTTTCAAAAACTTGTTTTTTGATTAAAAAAACAAACAAACGCTACAAGCATTAGAACAGAAAAAGAATACCCATCTCTATTTTTATAATATTAATAAATAATTAACTTGTTCGAGGGTAAAAAAAAACAAACACGGACTCTACCATCACAGCCCATTCTTACCACCAACTCATTTCAGCATTTACTTTTTGTCCAGTTTTTACACACATATACATCCCCTGTCAAACGTTTTGATCAACATTTCCAAATATCTCTCTCTCACAGTCGCTAAAAAGAGACCAAGGCATCACATACCAATTTCACACCCACTTCCCACTTCTAGTACTCCATCCATGACCCCAAGCCCTCTTGAGAAAGAAGGAAAGGTTGGGTAAGGGGGGAAGAGACCTAACCCATAAACCAAACACGATCAGAAGAAAAATAATAAAGCTTGTGGAGGAATTCCACGTGGAATTCCATTTCCAGCACGAAAGTTCCATGTGCTGGAGAAGATTCTGTTAGGCTTAAATTGGTAAGCCTTTGAGTTATTGGTCCCTCCCCCATAGATATAATATGGTATTGATGTAATGTAATGTCATACCACGACAAAGCTTAAAAATAAATAAATATAGAGAGACGCTTTTCTCTTTTCTACTTTATCCTTCTACCATGTAACGCTCTCCTGCCACTCCCCATTATTATGTCCAATGTCCTCCATCCATAAAGATATTAAATGCCATGGCGACATCATACACGACGTACATACATATATCAAACCACAGACTGGGCCCCGCAAAGGGGTGGTGACCCACGTATTGTGTTGCACCTGGAGGAGGAGCACACCCACCTGGCCAAAGTGTACCCGGTATTCTGAAACTAGATTAAAACTACCTGGGCTTTTTCTCCTAAACTTCTCCATTTTACCCCTTTTTCGACTTATTTTTAGAAGCCTCTTCTCACCTCTCTCTTGGCCAACAGCCTTCGTCCACTCATCCATGGTCGGGGTCAGAGGGGGGGGGGGTTCATGCTCCTCTCTAGGCTCGGGTATGTTTGTGTGCTGGGGGGAGGGGGGGAGGTAACATGCCTACTTTCGTCGTACCATTTTCCCCTTCTATTAACCCAATCATTTTCTATTACTATTCCCCGCAAGAGAGTAGGTTTTAGTAGAGAAGCCATGCTGCAACTGACATTTGGAGTATCGCGTGTCCTCCAGGCCCCAACGCCAGAGATGCATTCCCTACCTGTGCCGATTCCTGTAAGAGGCTCTTCAAGTGTATTTTCAGTTCCAGTATCTTCACAGCTTTCTTGGTGCATCTGACTTTCAGTGGGAGGCGCCATTGTTGCTTTACATTTTGAAAAAAAAAACAAACACCGATTACAGTCATCTTTTACTCGATCTCACGCCATACTTTCAAAACCATTACTCTTCTCACCATCCAATAGTTTACCACTCACTCCATCCATTCCTAGGCACCTGCCAAAATACTTTTCTATCCACACAATCACAAGTTTTCTACAAATCTACAAACCCAGCATACACTTTACCTCCCTAATCCCTTAGGGCGGGGGGGGTCAGCTAGCTCTCCCCCACCCACCCTCGTTCATCCACTATCAATCCCTCAGTCATCACTCAAGAAACATTCCTCTGTAGTTCTTGCATTACTCAATAAAATCCATCTGCTCTCATGTAAGATGCTTTTAAATTTCTCGGTGTGGACCTATAGTTTAACGCAGGGTCCGAACCGCGGCTATCTTCTATAGCGTATGGCAGTCCCCATGAAGTTCCCCCCCGAATCGAAACTCCATCTGGTGACTTGTGTGTCTTAACTTCGCTGTAACCCGAAGAGGAGTTTCCACCCGGCTAAACCGTAGCACAAATTTTAAAGTTAAATAATAATATAATGGCCAAACCCAAGACCGATCGGGTGTAGGGTATTCGCCACTGCCATAAGAAAGGAACAGACTAAGGTATAGGTCGCAAATATCCGCCTGATCTAACGTTATGTAACCCATCCACAGGCCCCATTTAACTCGTACGACTGTTTCAATTACTGTAACCCCCTCCCCCCTCTTTAAGGAGATTAAAGATTGTGCTCTTAAGTGGTGCTGCCCAGACATGTCATTCTTCGTTTTAGATATCCTTCCGTTTCTCAATTAACCTGGTATTAGCCCCTCTCTATCTAGAAGTGAGGACCAGGCACGGCAGAATTCCCCTCTCGCGACCTGCCACGGCCGACAATACGCCTGTGGCGAGGAACAAACCTCAGAAACGCAAGGAATTTCGTCTCCATAACGACATCAACTAAGTTGCAGCCATTATTTAACGCATCGAGGAGTTGTGTAAAACCGTCTCGAGTAAGTATTATTATATCAAATAAATATTATTTTAAAAGAGGCCGCGAGAACCAACGTGAGAAATTTCCGCCAAATTTATGGCGCAGAGGGATTTTTGTTGGTTCGGGTCAGGCAAGGAGACTCCTTCCGTGTCGGAAAGCAGGATTGAGAGTCACAGGGAATAGTAGTACCTCAAAGTCCTAACATTTAGGATGCGAAAAAGCATAGCACAGGTGAAGGCTCTCCTCTCCCACCCGCTTTTGCGGGTACAGAAAGCGGAAAAGATACCCGATTGTGATGTGAAAAAGGACACAATCAGGAAATGTTAATAGAATAGCTGAAACCTATTTAACTTCTATATTCTATTTGACACTACGTTCTATATATATTCATAGATTACATCATCCAGTCTAGATTTGAACTGTTCTATAGACGAACTATTCACCACCTCGACCGGAAGACGATTCCATGTAGAGCAGATCTTATACGTGAAATAGTTCCCGCAAATACTAGTGTGGAATGGGGGCAAATCCAGTTTGTAACCAGGGTTACGAGTGTGATATGTGTTCAACGTAAACATCCTCCTGCAGCCCACGTTTTCGACACCCCGTAAAAATCTGCTGGCCACATAATCAGCGAGTCTCCAGAGAGAAAAGCCCCACTTCTTGAGAGTTGCGTACCTTCCTCATTACTAACCCAGCCACAATTAATAAGCAAATTTTACTATGTATCTTCCCGAAAATTTCATAATTTTAATATGAAACCTGTTCAAAATAGCATACTGGGGATGCTCTCGTTGGTTTTAAGTTTTAAATGTTGATACCGGGTGCATTCGGAGTGGGGAGATGAAGTGGGATTCGAGCACGGGCTACCGAATGGGCTTTTCAGACCCAGCACTCAAACAAATCGAGTTAGTAAACTAGACTTTTTCGTTTATTAAAATGTGAAAACCAACGAGGGAATCCCCGCAACCTCTTTTTAAGAAGATCGCGAAGTGGTGGGGTTAGAGTGGAAACATATTGAAGCTACATAGCACTAGTGGAAGAAAAGGAAAATTGAGGCATTTTTAAATAAATCTGAGTGAGCACCAACGACTTCGAAGGAGTCGTTCGTGCGAACTCAGAACCATACTAAATAATGGTGGTCAAGTTGTCACGTTTTGCACGGTCTAACAGCCAAAAAAGAAATATATATATATATATATATATATATATATATATATATATATATATATATATATATATATATATATATATATATATATATATATATATACAGGGGTTGGACAAAATAATGGAAACATTAATTAAATTACTGACTCTGAGTCCCCTCCTCCTTAGCAGTATAAATAGATTCAATACGCCGACCAATCGATTCATACAGTTTTGGGGTGTATTTATACGAATTTAACTGGTTTCTGGTGAAACCTCCTTCGTAGACGCTTTTTAGAGGGAATATATCCCCTAGTTTTTGCTCCAATTTACACAAAAAAACTTGATTATGGCAAGATCTGTGAATTATGGAGACCAATATGTGTTCAACATCATTATGAGGCATTTTAAAAAAGTTTTAAAACCTTTTTTGGTGTGAATGGGTGCATTAGTTAATGTTTCCATTATTTTGTCCAACCCCTGAATATATATATATATATATATATATATATATATATATATATATATATATATATTTATTCTCAAAATGTGTGACATGAACGTAAACTTGTTTTAAATGATTACGTTTAACGAAACAACCATAGTTATAACCGTCTAAAAGCAGTACCACTACTAGTTATGGTACTTGTAGCAGTGGTACTACTAAGAATGGTAATTAAAGTAGAATACTTAACGTTAGTGTGGCCATGTCAGGCATAGTCAGACAAAGACATGGTCATGCATGGTCATCGCCCCAAGGGGGAGCTACGCATAACTTCCAGTATCCGGCAGTTTGAGACACGAAAAACGCCCAATAAAAGGACAATGTAGGGGAAGGATTAAGGCAATCACCATCTGAATTCTACCACCGTCCACCTAGTTGTATGGACGTGGCTGGTGAACTAGTCGCTTACGTCAATTATACGCATTTATCAAATTGGAGAATTATAGGGACAATTAAAAAAAAATAGTTGAAGGACAAAATGATAGTAGGGAAAGTCAAAGCCCTAAAGGGACTTAAAGAACCTACTATTGAAACTTACAATATCAGGCGGATCGAAGTAGATAAATCACCGTGGTGACAAAGATAAAATCGAGTCTTAAAATCAATTTAATGAGAAGAAAGATAAAAAAGATTTGAACTTTAATCGGTCGCACCTTTGTCAAATACATGACTCATCATGCATCATGTTGAATCATATTGCATCATATTGGAAAAGCACTTTTACACATGCCTATTTCAACAATCCTTATTTACATACTTATTAGGTTTCGAATCCTTTACCACAAACAAAACTTAATATCCCTTGCAAGTATTTTTAAAGACTTAAATTTACCCGGTGAAATTCTAGTAGATAATTAATGATTCTTCGAGCGGGCAAATTTGCATGAAAAATAAATGACTTGGGAAGTAGAAAATATTCTTTCCACATGAATTACTTTTTAATAAGCCAATCCTTTAAAAGATTAGCCATAATGGGGAGATTTTATCATGCCTTTTACTAATGTCCTGGAAGTACAGTGAAAAATATTAGCAGGAGACAAACTTCGGCGTTTATCAACCTATCGCGTTATCGAAATGCTTTCTTCGCGTTTTTTCAGGGCCCCAAAATAGAGCAAATGTTTCTTGCTGGAACATGAAGAATAAAGTATGTAAATCGATTATCTGCTTTCTGTATGAAAACTAGAGATGCAAGTCTTCGATGGAATATTATTCAAGTTCACCGAATCAAATAAGATAACGAAAAACTGATAGCTCCTACTTACGTTTCATTCAAATGGGGGCACTGTTTCAAAACTAATTGGAAAAATTTTAAATCATTGCTAACTAATCTTGGTGGTCTTGGAGGACTGGTTACATTCAATATCTTGAAAACGGTAAAAAGAATAACTAAAATCACAAATACAACCAATGCAGCCATGCTAACAACTCGGCAGCCGGCTCGACACTGAAGATCTCTAGCCTGTGTTGCCAGTTAGTCAAATAACTCTGTTCAGTTGTCAGAACGCTTAAAATCAAAGTTACGTGGAAAAAAAATAATGAAAATAATCCCACACAATATCAGTCGAGATCGAATCGGATTAGCTGATAACGATAATAAACCTACGATTAATGGAATGCAATATAGGTGAGTTATGAAATTCTATTTACTTATAAAGTGCAAAAATTACTTTCTGAAATACACAGTAATTTCGAAAGTTAAATACTTATATACCATTGAATTATGGATAACAACAGAAAGCTGAAATCTTAGATCTAGGTTTGTAGTTATGGCTTCTTTTCCTAATGTACTTTTCAGTATTCAGGAATCTATGACAGTTTAAAAATTCTTATGACTCTTAATACATTTTGTGCGTACTCGTTCTTTCAATTCTTTTTTTTTGTCTTCCCTCATTCTTTCTTGGTTTTCTTCCACGTATCCATTCATCTAGTTTAGACGGTCACTCCTTTTCAATATTCAATGTTATCATTGTTTTAATACCATTTTTTACCACCAATTTAGCCCCTTCCCTCACTGATGCCTATCTCAGTAGTGGGCTCCACCCGCCCCTCCCTCCATCCAAATATTGTTCACATATATCGAATTAAATGATGAAAAAGCTTCGTTGGCTTTGTGCCAACTACAACGGGATGAATCGGGGGATCAAACCCTGGCGCATGGATATGTGGTTACAACTGTTCACATAAATCCTCATCTACTAATAACTATTTACATTTAAAATAATTTTTCTAAGTATTTGCGTCGATGAATAGTGGGATAAATTAAAAATTCTAGTCTTTTAAACTCACATCGCAAACACCAATCCCTCGAACAAAGAAAGTGTGATCTTATGTTACTTCTATTGATGAGAACCAGAAGGACTCCTTTGTTTGTATTTTACTTAATTTCCTATGCAACGCTTCCATTGAGTCGTTTGTTTACACAACTCCAGCTATAAATACTTTCCTCTTCACGCACGGTGAAAATGGTTATTAGAAGTTTGTGAGGTTTCATGCCTCTCTCTGAAACTACTGCAATAACAGAGCTCATAATGCTGCTACTCTTGTTTATGAGTACTGGCACTCAATACCACGTTTTTGAATCCCCAGCGGGAAGGAGCACTATAAAGCTAACTTAGTGTCGTTGCTTAGACTAGTTTGACCCTGCTTATTCGACCCATGAGTCTTTTAATTTGTCGCTAAATTAAGAGAGATAGAAGAAGTACTCTTGAATTCTCTTACTTGTGTAAACTATCTTTTCAAGGCTTAAATCCCCGCATCCTCGATGCCCCAGTGTAGAGTCACTTAGTCTAAAATATTGGTTATATGTTCTAGAGCATTTCAGTTGTTTTGATGGATACTAATTTTATTTAGAATTAACTATTCAATTTATGGCGATAGATGCGTGGTTTAGCCATATTAGAGGGCATTTCAAATGAACTGTAAACAGTTTGGTGAAAAGGACAGCCTTCTGTCTCACGGATTCTTTTATTTTTTTTTAATTTTTCTAATGACCGAGCGCAGCCTAAATGACGATGTTGCATGATTGTATATGTAACAGAGAATTTCAATGTCGCCTTTACCGGGTATTGTAAAAGTCCTGTTACACTCGTTACGACGCTCTCAAGAAAGGACACAATGCTAGTTTTGATGCAGTTAGACACACTTTTATTGATTTTAAATATAAATATGTGTTTACATTGTAACATTAATCAATGTGTGGCGATTACGTGATCCAAGCGAGACCTGAAGGCTGCGCACATGTTGCGGACGAAGTCCTTCCTCATGCTAGCCCACACTCGGTTGCCGGAGGACTTCAGCTCGTCGACGTTGATGTGGCAACCCTTGCAAGTCTTGCCCTCGACTTGCGCCCTCACGCTGTAGTCGAGGGGATTGAGGTCGGGCGAGTACGGCGATCAAAGTTCCTTTGACCAGAAGTTCATGTTTGACCTCAACCACTCTTGCATGGTCTCGTCCGTATGAGCCTGGGCACCGTCCTCTTGAAAGGCTTAGTCCGCCTTCTTAGTGATCATTCTTACCCAGTGAGGACTTTCGTAGCCATTATATTCCGGTAATCGGTAATCGGACGCGGTGAGCCTGTAACCTGCCGGGAACCACACCGCCGGCATCTTTTCGCTATTCGAAGCCACGAAGCCGAGCATCATTACCGAGGTCGTGTGCTTGGTCCTGGGACACGTAGCACACAGTGGAGATTTCCTGGCCAAAGTTACCACGCTGTCGTTCTGCTTGTTGATGACCGGATCAACCGTGAAAGTTTTTTTAGCAGAAAAAAAATGAGAATTCTATTTCCATGGCTCTCCAAGTCGTTGAGAAGGTGACGACAACGCTCCCGACGTTGTTGTCGCAAAAGGTTAGTGAGCAGAGGCCTTTCCACACAGCTCAAGCTCTTGCCGCCCTCCTCCTTTACGGCTCTACAGACCTTGACCACCTGGATGTTCTTCTTCTTCGCGAGCACTGTCATTTTAAGCTTCGGGGTACTTTCGAAGTCCGTTCTCACAGCTAAACGGTCGAGAACTTAAGTTCTTCCTGAACAAGGTCGATCTTTGAGGTTTTTCCCGTTCATGAGCCTATTCGAGAATCTGTGGACCGTCATCAGACCGACGTTGACCGCTTGGCAATTTCGGAATTGTTGTGGCGCGAGCGCAGGAGAGCAGACATCTCGATTATTTTCGCTTCCATCTCGCACATCTCTATGCAATAGAAAAAACGTTTTAATGACACGTGCTGGAAAGTATAATTTTAAGTTTTTTGATGGAACTTTTTCTATCACACGTAAACCTCTCTGAAGATAAAAAAAATTCCCGAGTGTAACATAACTTTTTGCAAAACCCGGTATTTATTGTTTGTTTCTGTAATACTCTTCTAAATGAATCAATCATTGGTGTTTATTGAGTCAAAAGATTTTTCATACTACCCAGCACAAACGAGACTACGGGAAACCTTCATAAAACTGCACGGCGAGTGGCAGTACAAGAATTCAAATTGAATAGAGCCTGATTAGATGTAATGCCGACCTCGCTCATTCCAATTGACAAACCGATTCCCACTTTGTTGTATGAAGTTGCCTACCCTGGTCGCAAAACAGGGCAAACCGCACACCGTTAGCGAAACACTCGTCATACCAGCCGCGCCGAAGAGAGCGGCTGGTAAAATCAGCTGAGGACAAGTTGTCTCTAGTTTCACTTCCAAATGACACAATCATCTACAGGAATGATGAAATGAGAGACAATACGGGTTGCAGATTTAGTCTTGAACCCGATGAAATAAATTCAGCCTACAACTTGACAAGAGCACCGACGTTTCCAATATGAGCCAACTCACCGTATTTGTGTGTTACGTCAAAGGAACGAGATCATCAAGGAAGCGTTTGTTCTCTGCAACATCGACAAAGGCAGCTGGCGTGAAGAAGCTTGTCAACTACTTCTTCAGAAGTGGAACAAGGGGTCTGCAGTTTGCTTGGAATTAGCTCCAATCGTTCTGGACGCAACTCCAGTTTTGGAGCGCTATTAAGGGCCGATGGACTATAAATTATCGTCACACATTGCGTCCTGTACAAATACGCGCTGTTATAAAAAAAAACACCTATCTACAAAGTTGGACAATATTTTGAAAATCGTCGTTAAATCTGTGAATTAGATGCGAAACTGTGCTCTGAATCATCGCATCTTCTCTACCACTCTAACAGTCAGTGGTTATATCGAGAGAAGGTAGTGAGTGTCTTTGTTCCTTTCCTCTAGAATTAGGCCTAGAATTATGAATTAGGCCTTCCCTCTAGAATTCGCAGAGTCAGTTCAGCCTTGCCTTGGCTCACATGGCTGACATCTTTGACGCTCTCACTCATCTCATTTGCTAGATCCAAACTAAAACCAGATGTATGAGATCAGTGCTTATGCCACTAATCAACATACAAAAAACTTTCAAATTCTCAGCCCCATGACTGACCATTTCTTGTAACACACTAAATGTTCACCAAGATACATACCCTCAATGCTCATGTGGCTCTTCATCTTTTACATATAGCTCGCTGATTCTTCCTCAATAATTATACCAAATGTTTCATTCTTTCTAATTGTGTTCTTGGGTTTAAACTTCCTCAGGCTGTTGTTAGATTAGGTCTTTTTTTTTTACAGTTTTGAATGTGATGGAAATTTTAATAAGCATTGAATTTTAATAAGACTTTTAATTATACCACTGAAGATGGTGATATGATTTACCGAAAGTTCTACAAAATAAATGTTCATCTATGGCCTGGTCTTGTTGTTCTTTATTCGACTCAGATTCTCTAAAAACGTCCATTGACATACAGTAATAGTAAAATCTTTTGGCAGAAAAACAAATTTGGGGATTCATAAGCTTCATTGTTCAGATTACTCCCAATACCAAATGCGTGATTATATGATAGAATAGAAGACAAATAAAGTGACACGTATAGAAATTAAAAGTTTAATACACCAAAAAACACCTTTAATTCCTAAAATTAATATTTATTGTGTTGGCTTTTCTTTTCATGACTTCTGCAACTCGCTCTGGCATGCTGAATATCAACTTATGGAGAATATTATGATCGAGTGTGTTTCATTCTTGCCTTACCAATGATAGGACGTCATTATAGTTTGTGAGCTTCTGCTTGTCCACCCGCCTTTTAAGAATCACCACAGGTTCTTATTCGAATTAAGATCAAGGTGTTTTCCAGGCCAAGGACCCAATATTTAACTGCGTTGTTGTGTAAGACACTTTGTTCCCACTTCAGCTTTATGGCACGGTGCTGCATCTTGCTGAAAAACACGTAGATCTTCACCAAATTGATCTTAGATCAGTGGTAGGAGCAGGGTCGCTTTAAAGAGCTGCGGGGCCCGTAGCACAAGAAACAGCGGGGCCCCCACCCGTATATATATATATATATATATATATATATATATATATATATATTGTATCTCACCCCCACTCCCTATTTTCCTATGCAGAGAGGAAAAAAATTATATGAGGAATTTAAAAGAACTGTTAGTATGGCTGGGAAGACTCAACTGAAAAAGGAGGGTTTTATTTTGTACCCTTTTTATTCCTTTATAAAGAACAACACCCTGTACTACCATAACATAATACCAGACTTATTATACTATGCAGTATTCTCTAGTGAAGTTTTCTATATTTTTGTTATATATAGTAATATCATATATAATAATAATATAAAAAATCAGGAAAATGAATAATCTTTTTGTCTGTCCTTCTGTGCCTAAGGGTAAAAACCTAATTATTACTCATTTTTTTACATCCCCGTGGGGCCCGTAGCACGTGCTACATGTGCTACTAGGTTAAATCGGCACTGGGTAGGAGGTGCTCTTGGATGACTTTACGGACCATTCTTTGTTCATTGCAGTATTGGGGGGAAGAAATATGAGAGCCCTATTTCCTTTAAGGAGAAGCAACCCCGTATATGAATGGTCTGAGGATGCTTCATTGTTGGAAGTTGCATGACTCGTGGTAGCGTTCTCCTTTTCTCTGCGGACAGTCGATATTCCGGATATCCAGTATTCTGTCCTTTTTTTGCAAATCTTATTCTAGGATAACCAATATCTTTTCGAATTCCCTGTATACTCCGTCTTTACGCGTGTGCATTCCCTCAACACTCATGCGAGTGGCATTAAGTGAAAATGCGCCCACAGACAATTCTGATTTTGTTTCAATTAACCAATCAATCCATTAAGCCTCGAGTGATATCATACATCTCAAAAACATGGCTCTTTGACCATATTCAGTTAATCTAGAAATCATCTCCAATTTTTAGAATGTATCATAAAGTTTCAAAATGTAACATTTGTCCATTAAAATTTCTCAGCTTACATTCCTGCAGATATTTCGTGCTATAAAATTGGTGGAATTTCAACAAATTGTAGTATTTTGTGGTTTAATTCTAATGTAAATAATAATTTCATTTTCTTTTTTAAAAAGGAACTAATGTTTCGCGACAATTTTATGTTTTCAATCATATAATGTGAATATATAGGTAAGGCCGTCAGTTTATAGTAGGTGGAATGAATGGTATGATTTGGCCTGGGGGCTATCGGCTGCTGTTGGTTATGCCGTAGACATTCAATCTGACTCCAATTGAAAGTTCCAGATGTCCGCTGGTTATCCACTTGTAGCCTGGGTTAACAGTAACCGGCTTATTATTTGGCAGAGGTAAGGAAATTAAAAGAAAATTGCGGTTTTGTAGCTTTTAATCTTGGTCTTATAGCCACCTCAGTCCCGGCAAGTGAAATCGCTGAGTTCCAGGTTCGTAGTGTGCTCACGTCCTTGTAACTGGCTATCGGTGTTAAAAGACTCAGCGCTTCTTGTATTTCTCTGCATGTCGGACTGACCTTGTTGAAGTTGAAGTTGATGTAATAAGAATGAAATGTGTAGTAGGTATATAAAGATAAAAAGAGGGTTGAGAATTGCCCTGGTGTAGAGGGCTCCTCACCGGTTTGTCCATTACTTGTACTATTTACTTCTTCTCTTTATTCGTTTCTGTTATTTGTCTTAATCTTTTTCTATATTTAATTATATGTATTTGTTTTAATATATTTATTCTTTTTTTATTTATTTATTTTTTTTATTTTTTATTTTTTTATTTATTATTATTATTTTATTTTTTATTTTTTTTTTGTTTGTTTTTTTTTTTATATATATATAAACTATAATTAGGTAAAATAAATATCTATACTATATCCTCCGTCATGGCTTTCAAGCCTTTCAAGTATACTGTTTGCTTTTGCAATCTTGTGTTACATTTTGTAATTATATATTTCGTATCTGTCTTGCCGGGGTTTTTGGTTCTGTATATTAGTTTGTCTCAGTTGGGTTCGATGGGCACTACGCCTCTCTACTCTTCGCTTTCTTCTTCTTCTGTGATTTTTGGTGTATTCTATCGTGCGGTTACGTATAGAGACCAACTAGTCGATCTCTGGAGCAGTTCCTTCCACTCGGGAAGAGGGATTTTCTACTAACCCGTTCTCTTACTGCTCTAGGTATATCTAGGTTTTGGTTCATATTCGGGAGTATTTCCTCTTCGATTTTGTCCCAGGTCTTTCTCCCTAGCCTTTGGAGTTCTACATTCAGAGGGGTTAGTCCTGCTCTTGCGTGCAGGACTGTCTGCTGAATATAGTCCGTCCTTTTCGCTCCAGCTATAAGCAGGGCTGCTTTGTTCTGCACTCTCTGCATTTGTCTGAGAGAGGTGGAACTCACAGCCTGCATAACCACTGCCGGGTACACTAAAGTTGAGCGCACCAGAGCAGTGTATAGCTTTTTAAGGTTCTTGGAGCTGAGGTTTTTAAACCTATACAGTTTGCCAAGCTGTATTTTGGCTAGGGAGATTCTGTCATTGATGTGACCTTTGTACCCTTTGGAGGTAAATTGTAGACCCAGGACTTTTCCTTTGTTACCATATGGGTAAACTTCGCCATTCACTCTGACATCCACATGTTTGCGGCGGTTAACTGGTAGGATTTGGAACTTTTGGCGGTTGGTCTTGATCTTCCACATTCGTTCATATCGATTGATGTTTTCGATTTCGATGGCTGTCTGCCTTGCTTGATATCCGGCGTGCTTGTAATAGCTGGGGACGATTTGCGTGATGTCATCTGCAAACTGCAGGTACATCACATCCTCCCCTACCGGATCAGGTAAGTCCAGTGTGTACAGAAGGTACAGAAGCGGACTCAGACAGCCACCCTGTGGAACACCCGCCTCAAGTTGAAATTCGGGTCCTCTGTAGCCCTCGATGGAAATTCGGGCTTTTCTACGCATGATGTAGTCGCAGAGGACCCTTTCCAGGGTAGGGTTCAGCTGGAGGCTTAGGATCTTGTGTTGTAAGCCTCGTAGCCAAACCTTATCGAAGGCCTTTTGCACATCTCGCATCACAACGTCTACGGATTTCTTCTCGGCCTTACATCGGGCAAGCTTTTCAGTGAGAAGGGCAAGGGCAGTATCCGTCCCCCTTCTCTTGCGAAACCCGTGTTGCTGAGAGCTGTGGGCTTCTAGCTCGGTTAGTTGGTCTTGTAACCTGTTAGCCAGAAGCTTCTCGTAGACTTTACCTATTATCTCCAGGAGGGATATTGGCCTGTAGTCCACCAGTTGATCAGGCTTCCTCCCTTTGGGTATAAAGATAATTTTATCTATCTTTAGCCCGTCTGGGAAGTAGCCCGTATTCAGGGAAGCATGACCTTGTGTGTCTTTTACAAGTGCTTTTATTATAACGGAAGATTAGGGGCGTGTCTCCATTTCCCCAATCTAAGAACTGGGCGGAGCCAACTGACCCGAGGGTGTGTGTATGTATTTAGCAGCGTAGGCGCGTGTGTACCAAGAGAGTATTCTAATTTGGAAATCTGGCTAACCTTTATCAGGCTGATATCCGTAGCAAAATAAGATTTCGTATTTTACGGGTCCATTTCAAAGCTGGTGGGTCCGACTTCCCTATCTGTCAGACGCTTTATTTGTATGCACAACTGTTTCAATTGTCTTCATTATCGCCGCGGTGAAAGCCGTCGGCTTGCACTGTCTTCTAACGTGTGCGAATGTATGTTAGCGTGAGATCACAACGATTTCAGTGACTCACGGTTCTGCATTATTTACAAATATACAGTTTGCTTTGCATTGCTACATTAATTATAGTGAGTGGTGGTTTAGCATTATTTACAACTATACAGGTTGCTTTGCATTAATTAATTATTAACAAATGGCATATTATTTTAAAATTTGTTTTGTGTGCCCATTTTAAAATTTCATAGGGGTGCTCAATTTGTGAGGTTACCTGTTGGCTCCAACTTCACCTTGTAATTGAGCGCTACAAATAATAGTTTCATATTGACCAAATAATTTTTCCTTTCCATTGCTCTGTGATCCAGAGAAGGTACGCTGAAGTCTTCGAATTAATTGCCTGCCCTCTGAAAGGTTAACATTATCATGGACTGTATATTTTATCTATTTTATTCTGTGCCCTCACTGATTTTCATTATTATTATTATTATTATTATTATTAGCATTCGTTAGTTGTTATTTTGCTTTATGCCATTGATTGTATTATGTACCTAGCATGTAATTATTTCTTTTACATCATTGATGGCTTTCTCATCTTTTATTTTTAGCTATCAAACCAGCACCCTTGTGATGTAGGATATTCAATATCTCAATCAGGCCATATAAAATTTAGTTTAAAAAAAAAATAATCTGTCACTTATGTTTGTAGCAGTTTATTCGTACTATTGTTTTGGAGTGTGCATTAATTTTCAAGGTAATTAATTGGAAATTTTGGAGTATATATCTTCTCACTACGTCCATTCCACCCACACACACATATAATCCTACAATTATACTTCTCGCCCATACATTCTTTACTTACGCACCCCTTGCCATCGTTCAGAAGGTTGGGTGTTCAGCAGAGATCCCGTCATCACTTGGACGAATGGCGCTCTCTGACACTCAACCTTCCTATTCTCTGGCATTTTCACGGAACATCGTGCTTCCGCAGGACAAACCTGAAAACATTCCTACTGGGGCCACTATCTTAATGCCCAGGGATAAATACCCTCCTCGTATAATCAGAGGTCAATCCAAAAGGAACTCAAGTAGATGAGATTTCTTCCCTCCAAGACACATGACGCATACAGACGCTCGGATGTCGCTCGTCCTTAGGGAACTCATTTCAGATTGTATAAAAATACATTTTCCCCGTCGTCACCTTAGACTCATTAGCGCCAGCCACATGGCAATTTAAACTGGACGATTGGGACAGATAGATTCTACCCACGCCCTTTGTCTATATAAGGACTCCGACAACACATAGATATTCCAAGACAAATGTGACAATTAAAGACAACAGAATTTAGTAGTAGCATAAGGCACAGAGATTCATACAAGCAGACCCATCTAAACTTGAAAATTATTCAGGAAGAAAATCAAATTACTAAAAAAAAAAAGCACAAAAAAGTATACACACCAAACGAGAACAAACATAAAGAAGAACCATGACACAGACAAAGAAAAACGAGTAAAATTAAATCATTTATCAAAGACTTGAATGCTAAATAAACTTTTAAAAATACATAAAATAACACAAACAGAAATTAGAAACTGCGATACTCTAACACCAGGGATATTTTTAAACTTTCACATATATTTTCCTATTTATTTTTATCTATTCTCTCTCACTTTATTCCTTTATCTATCCTCCCCTCTTTATACCGGGTGCCCCAGAAAAAAGTTAACCGTACTTTGAATTAGTATACTTCAAAAACTATTGGAGATTTTGGGTCCTGCAAAAAGTATTTTATTTAACAACTATTTATCTGTCGATTCTGGAAATCTCATTAAATTCCTTCTTATGATATTGATACACTAATGGGTTGAGTAGAGGCTATCAAAAATATGTTTGCGCAAGAATTAAAATAATGAAACGAAGCCTAAGAAGGCTAGGCCACCGTGCACTTTCAAGAGAAGCGTAGGTAGCCTAGGTCACTGTGCGATTCTTTAAGCAAAGCCTAGGCCATTTTACAGTAGTTTTTCAGCCACGTTTTGGTATGGTTTCGTCATTATTGCTTACTAAGCAAATCAAAGCGTTTCTGTGTAAAAGTTTACTTCCATAGAACAAGTGATCAACGCGTATTTGTAGTCACAAACTTTATTACGACTGGCAGTATTAAACAAGTACAAGATTCATTTGAACAACGTTTTCCACGTAGGCACCCACCAAGCAAGCCCACAATTCGGAAAAATGTTCGCAAATACCAACATGAAGGAAAATGCTTAAATCTAAATAAAGGTCGTTCGGGTCGTATGAGAACCATAGAAACAGAAAATATCTAAAATGTTCAGATGACACTTCTTCAAAATCCACATGTACGAGCATCAGTCAGAAAGAATGGGTTACAATTGTCAAAGTCATCATTTAACCGCAATGGCATCCCGATAAGATGCATGCAAGACACCAGCTTCTTGAAACTGATTTTCCTCGTCGTAGAAAATTTGTCGAATGGCTTCTCCATAAACTTGCTCGTTTCTTGGAAAACATTGTGATTGGTGACGAGGCAGCCTTTTTCATGAATGGAAAGGTAAATAGCCAAAACTTTGGGCAATATGAGCCGCTGAACCATCCCCCTGCATTCAACTTTGACAACAGAAAGTGTCTCTGTGGATCGGAATATGCGGGAATGGCTATCTTGTCGGCCCATTGTTTTGCGAGAATAACTTGAATGGTGCTACCTACCTGAGCCTGATCAACGAAAGGTTCTTACCGGAACTCCGCCAGATTTACGTCAATCAATTGAATAGACTTTGGTGGATTCAGCACAGCGCACCAGCTCATAGACAGCTTGCTGTAAGAACAAAACTAAGAGAAACGTTTGACAACCGCATTGTTGCACTAACTCATTCAATTGAATGGCCCCCAAGATCCCCTGACTTAACACCGTGCGATTATTTCTTATGGATATATCTAAAGAATAAAATGTATTCTAATCCACCACAGGGCATCAACCAGTTAAGAGATAGAATCCCACTTGAAGTCAATAGACTTAATCAAAAAAGTTGTTCATTCAATGCGATCAAAGGTGCAACTGTGCTAGGAATCAAATGGAGGACATGTAGAAGGAAACGGTGCTTAGAAAATTAAAAAAATGAATTTGTATTACCCATATGAAGAGGTGTTTTTGTTTAAAATGGATTTAAATATATTTGTTGATTTTAAACTTCGAAGTTTCATTATTTTACTTCCTTGCGCAAACATATTTTTGATAGCCTCCACTAAACCCATTAGTGTATCAATATCGTAAAAGGGAATTTAATGAAATTTCCAGAATCGACAGATAAATAGTTGTTAAATTTGTTTTAATTTGCAGGACTCAAAACTCTCTTATAGGTTTTGAGTTATACTAATTTAAAGTACGGTTAACTTTTTTCTGGGACACCATGTATATCTTATGTCCAAGGACGATAATGAGAGACTCAGTCAGATCGCGTACGCACCTGTTTGCGCAAGCTTTCGAATACTCTTGACTAATTTTGACTTTGTAAGCATCCTAGAAGAAGTTTGAGAATTCCTCTTCCTCGACTCGGAACCAGAGAAGAGTATTCTATATACTTAATTTGTTTGGCCAGCAATTACCTTTTCCCTAGGAAATATTTTCATAAACTCTGGATTGATGGAAATTTCGCCTGTTCTTGCAGTGCAACTAAGAATACAGGAAAATCTTTTTCTTGTATTCCTTCTTTCTAAATAACTCAAGTACTGTAGGATCGTTGATTAATTGAACATTCCTTCGCTTTCTGCAGTCCAATAAAAGAGATGGTTAGTTTTTCCCACTTAAGCCTCTTTAAACTCTAACCCCTCTCCTAGTCCCTACATAAAGAGGGTGGAGCTTTCCATCCCCTCAACTCCTCTCTCTACAGCGAACTTAAAATTGCCCTGGTAAAACTCATTTATGTCCCCAAAGGATAGATAGTTTTCTGCCATACCCATGGGGATGTAGAAAAGCTAGTATTGGCAGAAAGGTTTAAATCACTGCAAAAAAAATTGTATTTGCTTGAAGAATACCTCGCAGATCACGGGTAACCGTTCAGTCTTCTGTTCGAAGGTTGACCGCTGCCTATGGGGATCTTCAAAAGAGAACACGAGAGCCGAAATTGAAGAAAAGAACCCTAGATTCAAAATCACGGAAGTGATTAACTTTACGGGGTACACACGTATTCAAGCTCGTATGCTAGACCGCGGTGATGGCCAGGAAAATTAAAGAAAACGGAATTTTTGCTTTCAATATGAGAACTTGGTCGGCGAACATCGAACAAGAGGACACCAACATACAAATGTACTTCTCCCGTTATCATATAGAAGCCCACACGACGAATAACTGCCTCAACAGAGACGACAACAAGTATTTTGAATATGGCCATGCCTGACATGTTTGGAGAAACTGCGATTCTCCGACCAAAAGATGCCTAAACTGTGGAGGACCCCATCGCACGATAATATGGTCTGCCGCAAAACGAAAGAGATCGTTAAGAAGAAAGAAAAATCCTACAAGATATAAAAATAAAGGAAAGGTAAACAGATGACTCAGAAGAGTCATTGACAGAAGAAAAAGAAAGATAAAAAGATGACACAAAAGAAGGAAACAGTAGCCGATGTACTGAGAAAGGATTTCGGCCTTATAACCGAAACAGAAACAAATCTGTCCAACCTAGATTCTATAGGAACCAATGGGAGATGTCGCTAGGAAGCGGAAAAATATAATATAAGCTTCTAGATGAGTATATAACCGAGTTGCGACCTTTATTCAGACGCTGTTGTTTAAAAGACATAGTCCATGACATAATAAACTGGAAATGTATATATAAATTCATTTTAAAAGACGATGAAAAATACAATAAAGATCTTATGGTCATTAGACAGACTTGGATTTACCCTGACGACGTCACCAGTCTCCCAAGCTGAGACTTAGAGGAACTAAAAAACGGGAAGATCCGAAGGAAACCCTGCAAATATTTCCCAAATAAAAAAATCTTTTCCTGAAAGGAAGTCAACATAGGAATTGAAAAAGGCGAAGAAAAGAACAAAGCAAACTCAACCAATGAAAGTAACCCTATCAAGTCGAACAGCCTACGAACTAGAAAAGAAGCAACCAATGAGAATCACCAAGATATAGAGAACGATAAAACAAGAATTAAGAGCGTGCTCACATTATTCAAAGGGCATGAACGCCAAATCACCAACCAAGAAAAAAAGATACAACTGAGATTAGCCAGATCTTCTGGCAACCTCGTGTAGTGTACCAAGAAATGCAATTGAGTCATTTAAAAGCTTTGCCTCAATGAATCTTTTTAGACTCAGGATGGCGCAGTGGATTCGCTGCTCGCCGACAGTGGTTCTGCGGCGCAGGAAGCTGTTCACAACTCGACTACGCTACTTCCCTCTCTTTCTTTATTTTTTTTGCCCCTTAGCTACACACCTCTTTCTACACTGGTACTCTTCGACTGTATTTCTTTTCAATTCCCCCACCCCCTACCCATTCCTAAATCTACACTCCTCATTTCTTTGCCAACTTGGATTTAGGAAAATCAGAGTCACATAAATAGTACTCAGTGTAATAATGGAGATATTCGAGGCAAAAAAGAGAAATAGCGAGCGTGGGCATTGTCAGCCGGTACGTGTCTTAAGCTTTCGACAAAGTACAGCAAAGGGGTATGCAATACATAATACTAAAGCTTACTGAAAAATAAGTTAGAAAGAATAGTATACGACTATATTATGAAAATATATGCCTTTATAGATGATTTTTCCTTTTTAAGGCAATCATCTGGCGCTGCCGCCAGGAGCATAGTCACCTTACTCATATTTTGCCCTTGTAGAGATGGACAAACATCAAGAAGAAAAGTTCAAGCTTAAAGCCGGACTTCTCCTGACTTACACCGTCGATATCTCTTTCCTCAGCGTGAGAGCTGCCCGAACATCCAATTCTCTGAAGATATCAGTCAAATCAGTTTTGTCCGTACAAGAATGGTGAGATTCAGGCTAGAATAACGACAGAAGAGGTTAAAATAATTAATGAATATGAAAACAAATGGAAAATTAAAACTAATCAAGATAATTTAAAAATAGTACCAATATATAGAAATCTTATATCAGACATCTATGTAGACAGCGAAAGTATAGATATAATACCGAATACAAAATGCTGGAAATAACGATTACTACAGCAAGTTGCAAGAAACACGTAAGGGAAATAACAAATAAATGGAAACGCGGACTGCAATTACTCTGCAAGCTAAAAGCAATAAACATGAAAAATAAAAGGAAGATCTACTAAGTACTGATTCAATCTGCGATAGTGTACTCGAAAATAGCTATGTGCACTATCGCAAAAATCTACTCAAAGTAAAAAATATGCGAAAACGCGGGAACACAAAAATTGCCTCGAATAGACAACCTTCCAAGGCATGCGTAGCTAGGTAGATTGAGAGGACTGAAAAAGAGAGAAATTAGTTATAAAGTCAAAGGAGAAACGAGAAAGAGAGTTAAACGTGCGGCGAATATACAATGTAGGTATATCTCTCATGAACGCGAGAGAATGATATAAATAAATTAATCATACAACAAAGAAGTGGAAGATGTAAGGATTATTCCGTTTATCTTCTTTTTCTTTGCGGTATGATTGATTGATTTCTATCATTCTTTCGTGTCCAATTGTTCATGAGAGATATATATTTATTTTTTGCAATGGTTTATCTCATTTTAAATATGTTAGGCCTTCCTATACTAAACAATGATTAAGGTTTTCACATTTGTTGAGTTAATAGCTCCTACCCCGAGTTACGAATGGGTTTCTTCTACTTGCTGATTTGGTTCAAAACACAGTCCTAGCACTCCTCCCCCCTCCAAGATGATTGGCATCTGGTGCTCTCGGACTTGGCAGAGAGTGTCATTTTGATCTTTATGCGAATATCAATGTCCGAGCGGGGGCTATTGTTCTCGTACACGATAAATAACTAAATAATAAGTCTGTTTATATATATATATATTCTACTTACGTGTCATACTATTTCAAATTATTCTCAGCCACAACCTCGTTCGCAACTTACCTTTCATCATGAATACCGAATACCAGTTACTCAATATATGTACGTTACTCGTACCCAGCATTCCTCTCAAATTCTCCATTTACATTGATCTTATTCTTGGTCTTTCATTCTCCTTCTATATTAGTCTCATGTGCACTCTCAGTTCCACAATGAATGTGCAAAAAAAATAACAACAGAGACCCGATAATCTAAAAAAATTAACCCTATTTTGATGGAATAAATTTGTTAAATCTCATTAAAACACATTCCATGTGATACTTCGTAACACTTTTCGCTTCAGACGTGTATATATAAGGTGGTCCGAAAGTCTTGTCACCCCAAGTTAATGATGTTAACATTTTATGCCACGAAAATGATGATGTTCATACAGATCTTCACAATGTGTGACATTGTCAATGAAAGTGAATACAGTAAAATCAGGACGTGCGTTTAATATTACGGGTCACCCCCCCCTCCCAAAAAAAACGGGCCTGCATACACTTTTTGTGATATATCCTTCATTCATTCACTAATCATCCTTACTTTGTAGGACATGTGCCTGCGAGCACAAAAAGATCTCAATGGGAGCTCCAGCAAAGAATATACTGCGTCAAACATTACTACAAGACAGGCTCGTTCAAGAGAGTGCAGGACACTTTCGTGCATCAGTTCGAATATAAAAAAGCCCCATCCAAGAGCAGAATTCAGGAATGGGTGGACCACTTTAAAGAACTATGGGATAGTGAAGAACCTCAATGAATGCAGCCAGTAACAACCGTCCAAGCAATTCAGGGCGCCCCAGGAAGCCTACAGTTGAGCTGGTCGAGAGCGTGAGAGAGTCAGCTCAGCAGAGTCCAAAACGCTCTATGCGCAAGCGAAGTCAGTCCCTCGGTATATCCCGTGAGACTTGCAGCTGGTAATGGGTGTAAAGGCCTACCCATACAGAATACAGTCGAAGCAGACCCTTACAGCCTCAGCCAAAGAGCAGAGAAAGGCTATGGCAGTCAAGATACTGGAGAAGATTCAGGAGACCCCAACTTTCCTTAACTTCCTTTGGACCTCAGATGAAACTCACTTCCATCTTGAAGGGAAGGTAAACTCGAAGACAAATGTCTTTTGGGGGACATCCAGATCAAGTGAGGTAGCCATCAAGCCCCTACACTCCCCTAAGTGCACAGAATGGACTGCAATCTCAGCCAGAGGCATCATCGGACCATTCTTCTTCGAGGAATCTGGCGCGACAGTGACAATCATAAAGGAGCGGTATGTTGAGGTCCTCAAAACCTTCCAGAGGGAGCTGCCGACCCTGTTCCCGTCGCTTATGGGGAAGTTCTGGTTCCAGAAAGATGAAGCAAGCTCTCACACCTCAAACCTGTCCCGAGATTGGCTGAAAGAGAACTTTGGTAGCCGTGTGATCAGTCTCAACACTGATTTGGAGTAGGGACCTCACAGCCCAGACCTTAGAACCCAGATTTATTTCTCTGTGGATACTTTAAAGACAGATTGTACGCAGGGAGACCCAGGACCATCATAGAACTCAAGGAAGCCATCAGAGGGGAAATCAGAGCCATTTGTCTGTCGGTTTGTAAGGACGTCATGGACAACTTGTGCTGCGCCTCAAGGAATGCACAGAGCTAAATGGAGGTCATCTCGATCACTTGCTCTAGAATAAAGAAGAAAAGTCCAAAGACTCTCATGTTTTGAAATGATGTTTATAAACACAATAAACTAGTTATCAGCAAAGTTTCATTCAATTCTTGCAGAAAATTAATAAATGAGGCCTTCGGAAGTTGAGGCCCGTTTTCTTTGCGTGACCCTGTATTACATTGTTCCTCTATTGTTCTTATTTCCCTGCTGCCTACGCATTTTCACTTCTTCCATCTTCCCCACTTTGTTTACAGATCTCTCCTTACAAACTCTCCCCTGGAATACGCCCTTTTTGGTATTTTGATTTAGATTCGAGATAATAAATATTTGTAGCGAATAAACTACCCTTTGCCATAGCTCAGAGATGCGTTAATGAAGGTTATTTACACTTCCGACCCTCTTCCATCCATCCCTCTCCTCTCTGCCCTCCCATTCATTGGGCATTTCTGTCCACAAGATTTTATCAACTTGAAATCTGATGAAGGGGTTTAATTTTGAGGTTCTCCTTCAGAATAATTCCTCACCACCTCATTTCTATTTGTGTGTTAGTTTTTTTCTGTTTAATGTACGTGAACCCATAGGGTCATATGCAGTCACTTCTGGTTAATGTGAGTAAATCTATAGGATCTTAGGCGCTCGCTTCTGTCCATGAGAGAGGTCTCATGAATTAGCCTAATGCTGCTAAGGTCTGTGTAAGCACCTTCCCCCCCCCAAAAAGAGAGAGAGAGAGAGAGAGAGAGAGAGAGAGAGAGAGAGA
Organism: Ceratothoa steindachneri; assembly: GCA_963969495.1. Lineage (NCBI taxonomy): Eukaryota > Metazoa > Arthropoda > Malacostraca > Isopoda > Cymothoidae > Ceratothoa > Ceratothoa steindachneri. The sequence goes on from OZ018320.1 coordinate 157,510,257, forward strand.
GAGAGAGGACCGGCAGCTTACTTGTAACCTTCCGGAGTAAGATTATACATTAAACGACCTCCAAAATTCCCTCCGAGCTGGCAACAAAACAAAGCAAATAGGTCCTATTAGCATATTTGGTGTCCAGAATCAGGCAGACGCTGTCACAGACAGGCGTTCGAGTTTGCCACGTTACTCCTACCATTGAACAAACCCTATGCCCCCTCCCTCCAACCTTTGCGAGTTCATTTTCTTGGCCTCTTAAAACAATATAGGTGTTCAGTTTGGAATTCTTTTTGTACATCATCTTTCGTTTTAGGGGGCAATGTTGCCTCCCCATTTCTCAATATCCATTTCATTTTTGTGTCTATAAATAAAATCTTAAACACTGTGGCACTTTCAGAGAAACCAATTCCAACAATGTGTGAGTAAGTATATGGATGATAAATCATTAATTATAAAGTTTATTGTCTAAAAATTAAAATTGATTGAGCGGGAAATGACAGATAATTACTAAATGAAGTGCGTGCCATTATCCAGGTATTCCCATGCTACACTTGGCATGCGTGCCACAGCTCTCCCACTGGAGTTATAAAACAAAGAATTAGCGAGTTTTGGCGTTGTTTCAGTTATTTGTATCAGCGACCATTTGTATGAGTTATATTTGTTCATTTTCTGCTTTCTTTTCGTTTTTCTACTTCCCAGGCAAGAGGGGAGTATTTTCCAGTTAATGGCCCCACCTTCCCGCTCCTTCAGGTTGTCATAATTTTAGATTTATAGCCCGGCAGCAACGGCAATACCTCTACTAAAAAGTTCCAACGACTCCGCAACTTCTAGAATATTCTATTTCATGTCCATCCTAGCTAATGAAAATTTTATGATTTCATTCTTCCTCTGGTCAACTTTGTTTGTTTGTGATAATCCATTGTGAACATATTATATTAACATATCGTAGGACATCTTTCGTTGACATTTGCATAATTAATTTTTGCACGTTTACTAAACAAATTATTGGAATATTTGAAACATTCCCCATTAACTCCATCCACACAAAGCAAACCATACAAACTCAACCCCAGTGGTATAATAGTTATCAACAGGATACAAACAAAACTAGCGAGATCACGATCTAGCCAAAAATAGAAACAAACCATAATTCTAAAATACCTTAAGCTATTTGATCTAAAATTTCAATTAAGAATAATTTCCTTGTTTGGGTGTAAAATTAGCTCTCTTCGGAAAAATAAGTGAATAAATTTTGTATTTCGAAAATAATACAACAACAACAATTATACATGCGAACGAATATTATTTAGAAATGAAAAAAGAGAATGGACACAGAGAAATAATAATTAAAAATTACATAAAAAATTGTTATAGTAAGTTAAGATAACTGTAAATTATCTGAAATGTGATGGCATTTTTCAAGTCCCGAAATATAAGTGGAGAGTAGATACAAAAATATCAGCGGGAGAATAACGAACCGATGAATATTGAAGAATATTTAATGCTGTGACAGGTCTGAAAATTGAAAAAGTAGCTGGTGCAGATGATATAGTAGCCGAGATACTAACAAATTATGTTTATTATTTCATGGAATGAGTTTGGTGAGCGTGTTGTGGTACTACCAGTATATAAATGGAAAGAAGCAAAAGGTGAATGCAAGAAATACAGAGAAATAACTATTGAATGCTGAGGCAAAAGGTGTATGGAAAAATTCTGATGAACATGTCAGAAGGATAACGGACGGAATGAAAGGGGGTGAGTGTGAACAGCTTTTATGTTAGCGGGGAAAGATGGTTTGATCTACATTGAGGCGAGAGCAAGGTGTATAGTCTCGTCATGGCTGTTAATTATATTTATGTAGGGGATGCTATGAGAAATAAAGGGGGTGAGAGGCATCCATACACATTATTGAAGAGAGTATTATTATTAGCGAAGAAAATACAGTCGAAAAATGATTAAGTTTTATTTTAATTGGCAACAAAAGTGATCTCGAAGCTCTCGCTACCTTGAGGGATAAAGGTGTTAGATTTCCACACCTGGAGTGCTAGGGTTCGAGTCCCAGCGCGCTGCAAGGTGTGTCGGTAGCACTGCATTGCAAAAAAGTCAGCGATCTGGCGATTCGCTCGCCCCTTCCTTATGATGGCTCCACGCACCCCCTCTCCCCAGGTTTGGAAAACCTTGGCGTAAATGTTAAAAAGTTCTATTTAAGTATCATACGTACATGTAGTGATGTTTTGCAAATCATTGTACGTCGTTATAATGTGTAGGTTTATTGAGTGTGAAATCTCTTACTTGTGCCTAATCGATTTCTTTGGGAGGTGGGGGAAGAGAAGTTGCATCATGGACAATCATTGCCATAACACTAAGTGATACTTTACTTCTTCACGTTAATCTTCTCCTCTTTTCTTTTTAACAAAGTTTAACATCTTTGATTTGTTTAAATTCATATTATTCGGAGTCCTTTTTCTTTGGGGATCAAATAGAAATAAGCGATGTTGAAAAGAAAAAGATGACTCCTTTTAATAGGTCAGCTTACAGATGGTTATCTTTACTAGTGGTTACTTGAGATAGGCTTTGCTAAGGGTTACTTGACCTAGGTTGTTTGTATTTCATGACTCTGTGTCTCATTTGCATTATAATAATAATACTTATTTGAGTTATTTGGGCATTTGAAAATTAGGCTTGGTTCGTAAAGATAAGCCATATTTAAGATGACCTAGCAGAGGTAAGCCATATGTAAGATGATCCAGCAGAGGTAAGCCATATTCAAGATGACCCAGCAGAGGTAACCCATATGTAAGATGATCCAGCAGAGGTAAGCCATATTTAAGATGACCCAGCAGAGGTAAGCCATATTTAAGATGACCCAGCAGAGGTAAGCCATATTTAAGATGACCCAGCAGAGGTAAGCCATCTATATAGAAGCTGGTTGACAAAAGATTTGCGTGTAAATTAGGAAAAGAAAACCTAACCTAACCTAACCTAATACCATTTGTTTTTAATTTGTTCTCTTTTATTAATTCACACAAATATTTACTGGGTCATTTTATAGATAGCTTATCATCATCATCATCATCATCTTCTTCTACTACTACTACTACTACCATTACTATTGCTACTACTACTATTACTATTATGTTACGCCATCCGTCTTACGCTCGCGGGTAGAGATACCTCATAATGAAGGCTAGATCCCCCTCGACTGAATATAGAAACCAACATAAAGATCAACATGACGATCTATGATGAGCCCGAGGGCACCAGAAACCGGTTCTCGATGGACGCTAGGGGGTGCCCGGTTTGTGTTTTGACACCAACCAACAATAAGGTAGGAACTTTCGTCCCCCCGGGGTGAAGGGGAACCCCTTCCGCGTCATGGTTATGTGGATAGAACTAACCATCAGCAAGATTCTTTGGAACAAGGGAGAAGTGTGTGCTTTGTGTTGTAGAGAAGGGAGAGGAAAGATAGCGGTATTGTGATTGGCTATGGGTGTGCATGAAGACCTGTGTGTAAGATCTACCTACTTGCATGGGGGTAAACGCAGCGCATCCACCAATCGGTGGGTGGATCTATACGAGTGCTGACGTTTTGTGTCCGGTCTCGCTAAGATTGAACCCGACACTCCGACGTTAAAACAACAACGCTGTATCCTAGCGAGAGCTCCATGGCTTATCTTTGATGGGTCATCTTTGAGATGCCTTATCTCTACCAGCTCAATTTAGATGTCTTTTCCTTACTAGTCATCATTTAAATAAATTACTTTTACTTGATCTTTGTCTTTGCTTGAATATCCATTGGGAGGTAGTGAATCCATTGCTTCTTCTCTGCCACAACTCCGCAGCGAAAATTTTCGTTGCCGAAGGAGAGCAATACACTACCGAGCAAAATAAGAGAACGATTTTCCTTTACTAAAATACTTTCCAAAATATGATGAGTAGGTAAATGAAAGTTCCATGGTAAATAAAGGCATGTATTTAATATATTTTATGAAGATTTCATATGATACAATCGTATATTCAAGAAATTATACTCAATAAACTAACAAAGTAAAATATTGACACGTGCTAAATAACAGAACGATCATTAACAGAATTGCTTAGCAAGCAAGATTTGACAATGATGAAACTTAAAAGAAACACTTAATATTAGGTGTTGAAGCCTTCAGCACAGCGAGGACTACAGGACTTCACCAGTTCCTTGCGAAATTATGTTGTTATTTTCTTAAATTCTTGCTCAATTATCGTCCATAATTCCGTCACACCCCGTACAATAATAAATAATAATTCCGTCGCAGTTGAAGGCTGCTGGTCTCGAACTTTGTTTCCAATGATCTTCCACTAGAGGTAATCAATTGGGTTCAGGTTGGGGCTCTGAGCAGACACTTCATAACTTCTATATCGTATTGTGCGAAATACTATTTTACTCCCTTTTCAGTATGGCATGGGGCATTGTCCTGCATAAATACTGCTGGCTGGTTCAGACATGCTCGGAGTGAAGGTATAATATGGTATACAAGGTTTAGGTACACATTCGCATTTATCGTTCCAATTATTCGCACTAGCGGACCAACTTCTTCAGACGGAAATATCCCCCATACCATGACGCTGCCTCCTCCTTGCTTGGCAAACTTTTTAACACATTTAAGGTTAATTCTGTCACCTGAAGCGCACCTAACAAAGCGTCTGCCATCATATCCAACTAAATTCTCTCCCAATCTCCATCCCTCCAAACAACACGAGCTTCAGCATATTCGAGTCTCGCCTTCTGGTTCTTCTTACTGATGATTGGTTTGGTTGCTGGAGAACGAGCTTTTAAACCAAATGCTTTGAGGCGACGGGATACTATGAAACGCCTCACTTGTTTGCCACTATTGGTCTTAATTTTTCGATAAATTCCTGCTAGTCTCGAAGGGATCCTTCATAAAGAAGCGCCTAATAGCTCTCTCTGTCTTCTCGGACGGTGGTTATGCGGGGTGAACCGAATTTGCAGGAGATTTATATATTTTGTTCTCATCGTATAACTTCAGAAATCGCGAAATCACACTCTTGGACATTCCTACCTCTTGAAATTGCAGAAAGAGTCTTTCTCGAAGTCTTCAAGCGAACAATTCTCTGACGGAGCTCAGGAATTCTCTTATTTTGCACGTGTCAATATTTTATTTTTTTAGTTTATTGAGTATAATTTCTTGAATATACGATTGTATCATATAAAATCTTCATAAAATACATTAAATGCATGCCTTTATGTACCATGGAAATTTCATTTATCTAAGACTCATATTTTTGAAAATATTTTAATAAAGCAAAATCGTTCTCTTATTTTGCTCGGTAGTGTATATGGATAATGAGAGTTTCTCTGCCTTTAGCTCACCCAGTACCTTATACATTCATTAAAAAAAAACTATAACCAATGAAGGCATCTAGAAAGTATGAGATTATGTAAGCTCATATATATTATTCTGTGAGGCTTTTCTTTTTATATTGTCGCGTGTCCCAAAAGGTTTTAGCTTAAATTATTTTTTTAAGTTGAGTTAAAAATCGTTTAATCTACTTTTAGGCACAAATTAGAAATTTATCGATGGGAAGGATAAAGTTTACATAATCTATACTTGTGGTGGGAAAGAACAAAAAGTTGTTTTTTTTAACGTTACATCAACGTTTTACGGCTGGGCATAACTCAAATGATAGTTCCAATAATACTTTTCTCTGGATTTATTAAATGTCAGATAACTTTCATTCGACTGGTGTTTTGTGAAAGTGATTTACTTTCTGCTATACTACGAGATTACCGGAATGAGGCCTGCTTCCCATCGACGCCGGATCGTGCTTCATTCTTCTTCTTGCTTTGGTTTTTGTCTATTTGTTCGCGTTTTTGCCTGTTGTTTGGTTTTATTTTGTTTGTTTAATTCGGTTTTGTGAAGAATTTTAAAGTAGCTTAGTACTAGGCTGAAATTTTAATTACGGTGACTTATGCCGTTGGCGGCATAATTCCTTATACCCTTGACGACAGATGGACGCTTTAAATAAATAAAAAAAACTAGGGGAATGTAGTAATCTTTATATTTTTTACACGTAACTGGTTGTCTATACATGATTTTGATAGCAGGAATCAAATTTCAAATTTGTAATAAGGTATTGGATTAAATAATGGCCGCAATTGGATCTCAAGTGTGCTAGTTGAAACCATGATGTACAAGGTTTACCGAAAGTCTTGTCACCCCTAACTGAAAAGAAATAAGAAAATAAAGGAACAATATAATAATATCAAACACATGTAGTGGTTTTATCTGTATTCACTTTCATTGAAAATATCACACATCGAGAAGTTCTGTATGAACATCATTTTCGTGGCACAAAATAATGTGGCGCCAGGTCGTGTGGTATTTTACGAAACTGTGCTTTGGTGTTATTGCAAATGCTGCCCGAACAGCGTCTTTCAGCTGTTGGGTATTCGGGTATTGCTCTTGTGAAACTCTCTCCTTGATAATACCCCACAGAGCGTTGTCGCAGGACAACTGTAGGAGCTCGTGTCAGCCATCTGAAATAGAAAATTAAATGGCAAGACTTTCGGTCATCTGAAATAGAAAATTAAATGGCAAGATTTTCGGTAACATATGAAATATAAAATTAAAATATTTGAAATCGAAAATTAAAATATTTACAGTGGGTGACAAGACTTTCGGATCACCCTGTATCTCACATTCGGAGAATTGTTCCCCGCATGATCCCCATTGTTCGTAGGTATGGATATGTTGCTTTATATATTTCACCTATTTTTATTTCTTCCATCTTCACCCCTTTCTTTGCATATTTTACATTACAAATTTTCTGCGGGAGATGCCCTCGTTGGTTTTCGCTTATTAATTTTAAATAACGCCATCATCAAACAAATTAATAAACTAGAAAATGGAGACGGCTTAGTACCACACAAAGGGGATTAAAAATATCGATTTAACAAGAATAACGCGGTGTATTAGCATAAGTGAAAATATGTTTTATTACAGAGTGAACCTGAGTTGCTAAAAGAGGAGACTCTTCGGAGCGCAAAGGATCTTTATTCATTGACCCCCCTTTATTTTTTACCCGAGTCACTCCTGTATGTCAGCAGGCGGTCGCCATTCTTACTAATAAAGGCGGCATTTTTCGAGTAACAACCCCTGGGTTTGTTTGTTTGTGCACAAAATCTCTAAAATATTATTCACCAATTTCGATTAAATTTTGTAGAGGGCTGGGTTTGGGGGCTAAGGAAGAGTTGATAAGATTTGGGGGCTGGATCAAGATCTCGCATTACCACGTCTACGTATTTCCCCTCAGCTTTACAATGGGCGAGTTTTTCGGAACCCATGTTGCTGAGGGTTATGAGCTTCCAGCTCAGTTAGCTGGTCTTGTAGCCTGTTAGCTAGAAGCTTCTCGTAGACTTTGCCTACAAACTCAAGCAGGGATATTGGCCTTTAGTCCACCAGTTGATCGAGGGGCTTCTTCCCTTTCGGGATAAAAATTATTTTGGTCATTTTTAAACTATCGGGGAAGTAGCCTGTATTCAGGGAAGCGTTGTAGATGTTAGTGATTCCCTGAATGATCTGCCGGGGGACATGCATCAAGTTGTTTTTAGTGATTCCCGTCCAGCCTGGTGCCTTTTGTTTAAAGGTTTTTACGACAGCCATGACCTCTTCAGTTGTAATTGGTTGGCCATGATCCGACATTTCCCTCCCTGCATCGACGTAGACTCGTGGGTGTGTTCGATGTATAATCTGATTAAGATCTTCAATCTGTTCGTCTTCGAATTCCTGGTCGAATTCCGCATAGTCCTCAGGTATTATTGAGAAGATTTCCTTCCAGAACGTGCGGAACCTTTCCTCCAAAACCTCCGGATCCTCCAAGTAGTCATCGCCCTCCTTAATGCGGATCTTTTCTTTACTTGGTAGGCCTATTAATTTCCTTACTAGTCGCCAGAATTTATCGGGGGTCACCTCGCTGTCTACCCTGGCTATTAGGCTGTCCCAGATTTCAGCCTGTTGTTGGTTAATAGCCAGCTTTTGCTCATCACGCAGGTGTCGTAGCAGCGAGCTTCGCTCCCGATTTCTTCTGATTTCTTCGTACACCTCACTGTGCTCCCTAGCGAACTCCTTCATCTCCTCGGTCCATCTAGGTTGTGGAGGAGTTTTGTACCCTGTAATAGATACAAACTCGCAGTCAACCTCGGTGATGGAGGCTGTTACCCTCTCCAGCTCCCCGTCGATCTCCTCTAGTGTTGCTCCGCTTAGGTCAGTTGGTCTGAATCCACCAAGGATTTCTCTGTAGCGTTCCCAGTGGGCTGAATCGTAGCTTATGCAGAGAGGGACCGGAAGCTGGATCGTTGCAAGTGGGATGGTGGTGAAGATTGCTGTATTATCGCTCGGGACTGTTGGGCCTGGCTCACTATGATAGTTGAATGGGAAGCCGTCATTTCTCACGATTATGTCGGGCTTTTCTGCTGCCCGAGAGATGATATAGGTCGGAAAATCCGGCCCTATCCTCTGGATGTTATTTCGACGCATAATCATTTCCAAGTTATGGCCTCTGTTGTTCGTGTTCCCATAGGCAGCGGTTCGGCATCTTGCATTAAGGTCTTCCCCTAAGAATACCATTTTGCCGTGGCCGAACAGGGTGTAGAAGTTAGTGAGGGGCAGGTATGATTGTCGAGGTAGTCGGTATGCTGCCGCTATCACGAGATTGCCTACTAGTGAGGGCAACTCCACTGCCACAAATGACTCGTCCAGTTCTGGAAGATATCTGAACGAGATATTCCTTTTGATGGCAAGGGAGCACCGTCAAACCTCTTCTGAGAATGGTTCTTAGTTACAATTCTGTAGACCGGTATCTTCACTTGACTGGAAATAGTGTCGATACCGTGCTCCTTGATTTGAATGATGCCGGGGTCAAGCAATAAGAATATGTTTCCATATGCAATGAATTTTCCCTCCCATCCATCAACATTGAGTGTCACGATCCTTAGTCTGTTGTTCGGGATTTCCATTCTGTGTTCTGGCTCTTAGTGTTTTTTAGTTGTAGACTTCCTTTTCACGTCCCTCTTCTTTTTTTTTAAATTCTGCTGGGGTGAGCTCTACAAATGTTTTCCGGTGGAGCGGTGGAGAGTAACGTTTTGGTTCTAGATAGCCTCCTCAACAGTTTCCTCGTCACATTGAGCGTCAAAGTCTCATTTGTAATACTTTTTTTTTATTCCGACGAAAATTGTGTTAGTGTTCAGGTATTTAGGGAAGGGGAAATTGTTCGGATGCATAGACTGAGAGGTTAATTCCATTAGCGTCGAGCTTCTTTTTGGCCTCGTTATTTCCTTTCTTGCGGCGAACATCATCGGTAGCGACCTCTGAGTCCGATGAGTCAGATGTGTCCGTGGAATCTGAGGATTCCGTGTCTTCCTTTTTCGATTTTGGTGCCTACATTTGTTTGGTCATGTTAGCTGTTTTGGCAGCTGCTTCAATCTCTATTTTGGCCTCTATCCTTGGGTGGGGCCGTCTGGCTTCTTCCTTTGATTTTGGTTCATTCTTTTGGGGCTATTGTATTTGTTCTGTCATCTACTTTGCTGCCATCTGAAATTGTAGCACGTCCCCTGATGGAGGATCATCAGGGAACCAGATCTCACTCATGCCGTTCATGGCAAGCATTCGGTTCAATTCCTTGGCGAATGATCTGGGTTGTGTCAGGTTGCTGACGTGAGCATACAGGATGCACGTCAGAGTTTTCGTTGAGTTCTCATTTTCTAGTTTGAGGTATGTTTTTCTTGTTTCTGCTTCAGAATAGACCGCCTTCGCTACTTGTGCATACGTAGTATTGCTCCTCCTGGTTTGTTCTTCTTTCTTCTGTTGAGCTTTTTTCTTTATGAGTTCCTTCTTCAGTGGGCAGACCACAGCCATGGAAGGATGACCTTGTCCTCAGTTAACACATTTCTCACGGGGACTTTTACAATCCTTCCAGTGGTGGCCTGGTTCACTGCATTTTGATAATATATCCTGTGGTTCCTTGCATTCCCTCGTCGTGTGGGCTTCCATCTTGTAGCAGCGGAAGCAGAATTGTATGGGAGTAAATTCCTCCATCTCTATCTGCTCCCAACTGATTTTAGCGTTAAATAGCAGGAGTCCCTTTTCTTTAGCTTTCTATGCCATCGAAGTATAGGTGAATACGATCTTAAAAACATGCGCATAGTCCGAGTTTTCTCTCTTGTTCCAAAATTTGATGATTTCTGTCACCTTAGCCCATGTCTGATTCTTCATGACTTCTTTGATCTGGTCCATGGAGTGTTGCCCAATCCAATAGTCCAGCCTCCGGCAAACAACGCTCCTGTTCGTTAGAATTTGCGGGGGAATTGCTGGTTGCAGGCCAATCCCTCGGAGTGTTTCTACAGCCTCTTCTTTTGTGATCTTCTCCACGTCCTCTTCCTTTTCACAGATTGCCACATAGTCTGTGGGAACCTCAAGCAGTCAGATCATGGCGATTTTCAGTCGCCCGTAGACTACTTCTAAGACCTTTTCTCTGCTTGGTCTGCTGCATCCGCTGATGGTGCGCAGAGAGATTCGGGTGGTCCCATTTTGGTCCATTATTGCCTGGGGGTGTCCCCTCGGGGCCGGTTCTCTTCTTGGTGTGTTCCTTCTCTGTGGTTATTATTCTTCTAATGCCTTGTGTCCAATGGTGAGCCCTCTTCTGTTAGGTCCTGATACTTTCTTGTAAATAGAGAGCTTTATGGGCAACCCTCTCTTCGTTGTAAGCTAGTTTCCATGAACGTGAACTGTTGGATGTGGATGGATGAATGGTGATGAGTGAACCCGGGGGGGGGGGGGCCTCTCGAGGTGTGATTGTATGGCGGACTTTTTGGTGGTTAGCGCGGAATCAACCATCGCTAACCGAGGGTGACGCCCCTCGAGGGTTTGAGTATCAGAACTAAATCCGGCATACATAGAGACGGGTGTGACTTCCCACTATGGTCGTCGCTGGGCTCCCGGGGTAGAGCCTCCCCCTCATCCCTGGAAGTTACAGTCCTCCTCAAACCTGCTTTCCTTGGCGCCCTCATTTATGGCTATCTTAGAGAACGACATAGTTGGAACTAGACCAGATGAATGACAGTCAATTTCACTTTAGATCCCTTACCCCGATGAGGGAACCGCGGTGGGGTTAGGTCGACATAAGTCGACTATTAGAGGCTCTGTGTATTAATCTCTCTCTTAAATCTCTGTAGGAAAAAGTGAATGAAATTTTCTTCGTTTACTGGTGATGAACTGCTTCAGAGTAGCGTGATTTTTCTTAGACGACTTTACAGTCCAGAAGGAAAATTCGAATTCGAATTGATGTAGGTGAGTAGTTATGTGTAGGGGACAAAAAACAAGAGTGCGTGGATAGATAGCTAAAAAATAGACAAGTGACAAAAAGATAAAGAAGTGTGGAAGGGTGCAAAGAGATGCTAGGCGCCTGGTGGTCAGGCCTATCGCTTTCATTATTTTATTGTTGTGGAGTTTTTGTTGTTTTTTGTTATAGTTTACATTTTTTTCATGGCGTTTAAGCTATTTGTCTTCAGAATTTTAATGTTCTTTGGTCTTTAATGTGCATTGCTGTTGTTTATATAATAAATTACTTTAATTTTGTTCTTAGTTTTTGTTGTCGTTTTGTTTCGTGTTTAAAATTAGTGTTATTTGTTTCTTCTTTTCTTCTCTATTCTCGTCTCGTTTGGTTAGTGAGTCTTGATCGATTGTAGATTGTTAAAGTTCGGTGAGTGTTCGTAATTCGGAGTTATATTGAGTCTTGATTGGATTTGTTGCATTCGGTGTTAAAGTTACGCTTCCTTCATGCGTAGAGCGTACTTTGGCTCCACCAGCCATCAGGTTAGCGGAGCTTTGAAATCTGGCTCGACATATAGCCCTTCTGTTTTGGTTAATCATCTGAGTGATTTCCTCATTCAGTTCTAGATTAACCAGTTCCTGCATATTATGTGTCCGTTCTTCTATGACTTGGTTAATGGGAGTTATTCCCGCCTCCCTGTGCAGCTCTTCTTGTATTCTTCTTTCCAGCCTACGTGTTTCCCTAATTAAGTACATGCATTTATTCTGCACAGTTTGTAGTCTCCTCTGTTGTGTCTTCGAGACACAAGAGAGAGCGAAAGCGGGATAAAGCAACGTAGATTGTACAAGTGCATTGTAGATTTTTTTCTTGTTGCTTTCTCGGAGGTTTCTGAGCATGAATAGATTTCGGCCCTCATCGAAAAATGAATTACCTATGAAAAAAGTATCTCTCTCTTTCTGAAGGGCGAAGTGGAATTCACTAAAAGGCTTCAAGGGTAGGCTGTTTTCCTCGCCCGCGGGGCTCAATGTCCGTTCCTAAGAAATCCAAAAAATGCTTTATCCGTAGTACGAGAACGATGGTTGAAATTGTATGTTCGGCCATCCATAAGGAAAATGAATTGAATTGAATTGATGAATATTAATTAAAAAAAATTGGTGTGGAAGATAAGATGGTAGATTGTGGGTGGAAAGAGTGTGTAGGTTTTGACCTGGTAGTGAGGGCAACGCTTTTCATTTTTCTTAGATTTTGTATTCGTTGTCCATGACCTTAAATCCTGTAACTTGTATTCTTGTGTGAACCTGTGTTTGTGTTATAACGTATTTAAGCTTTTCTTTTATACTCATTTTGCAACCTTATTTTTATTTTCCTTAACTTTGAACTAATTTTTAAAAATTATTATATATATTTATTTTAAGTAATTTATTTATTTTCTATTTTATTCTATTTATTTGTTTATTTTTTATTATTATATATTTTTTTAGTTTGTTTATAGTATCTTTTTTTCTCTGCCTTTTTATTTTATTTATTTTATTTATTTTTTATAATTTTATATATTTATCTCCTTACTACTATAATTATTTTAAGATTATAAGATTTTGAAAGGTAAAAATATAGTTAATCACCTATTCTAAATCTTCTATGCTAATTTAAGAATTTGTTTTTGTTTTGTCTTTTTTTCCTTAATTACTAGTTATATTGACATATATACACTTATATACAATTATTTCGCTTTCATTCAAACACATTCATTCATGTTTGTGAGTGTATTTAATATATAGTATGTGTAGTTGTTTGTGCAGTGTGATCTCTATGTGAACAACGGTGCCAACTGTTCCTCGAAGCATTGTCTCGGGCTTGGAAATTGCCTTGTTCTGGCCACTTTCTCCCTTTTGTTCACTGGGATGTTTAGACTCTCAGCTAGTTCGGGTGCCGTTTCATTCAGGATCCTCGCCCATGTTCTTTTGGCCAGACTTTGGGTCACCAGATTGATTGGTGTCAAGGTGACTCTCAGGTGGAGTTCACCTTGGGGTATTCGATGTCTCCTTCTGCGTTTGTTTATATAGAGTCGACTTGTTCTGGACTCTTTGCAGGCGCTTCAAGCGAGACGTACTTAGGGTTTGGGTCACCACCGAGGGGTATATGATCGTTGCTCGAATATGCATGAGGTATATTTTTCTGATGTTGTTAGAGCTCAGATTTCTAAATATATGAAGTTTGTTAAGTTCTAACTTCGCCAGATTTTCCCGCATATGAAGTGGTGGCTATATCCGGTGTGGGTGATATAGAGCCCCATAACACCCCCTTCTTGGTAATAGGGGAATATTAGCTGCCCTATTGTTACATCCGCTTTTTTCTGCGGCCGAGGACGAGGATCTTGAATTTACGGCTATTCGTGCGGATCTTCCACTTTCTTTCGTATTCATTTACGTTCCAAATTTCGTTTGCAGTCTCGAGAGCCTGAGCCCTGGGATTCTTGAATGTACCAGGGATCACCTAGGTTATATCATCCGCAAACTCGAGATATAATGAGTCCTCCTTAACCGGAGTTAGTAAATCTATTGTGTAGATTCGATAAAGGAGGGGGCTCAGACTGTAGCAGCTGAAATCTTTGCAAGCTCCTACAAAGTTCGTAAAGAGGCAGTTGGCAATTTCTCGCCTGAGAAAATTATGCATCTCGCCCCAAAATCCATTTTTGTACGACCTTTTCTACTAATACGGTTACCTCAAAATCAAAGTACGACTCCTACCAACCACCAACCAATCAAAACCTTTGTACAACCCAATTCAAAATTAACCAATCAGAATAGACTTTCCCGTTTCCCGAGTCCCGAGCGCATTTTAAAGTACACTATTATGTAATCGGCACTCCAGACAAGGCCAGTAAAAATTAGCTCCCTAATCACCAGTGTATACAAAGGTCTAAAAATATTCAAAGTGTAATTCCTTCCTTTGAATTACAGTTCTCCTGATATTATAACTTCAAAAACGTCTTAGCTGTACTATACTATATTTTATATGATTCCCCCATTATATATATAGCTTAGGTTGTGGCTTAGCTTAGTTCGTGACTATATTTTATTTAAACCATATTTTATATCTTATTCACTCTATAATATGTACCTTATATAGCTTATTCCTCTTAACATTATAATCATCTGCCATTTCCCTATATTCTATATATATATATATATATATATATATATATATATATATATATATATATATATATATATATATATATATATATATATATCTTATTTCATTAAAATACATATTATATTCATTGGCCATAATATCTAATTAAATAACCGTATTATCTAATCAATAATTAAACCATATTCCATTATTTGTTAGTTCAATAAATCTTATTAAATTTATGTGTCAATACTTTTGAAACCTTCCCGGCTGAATTAGTTATCCTCTCTCACGTTTTCTTTCAAAGCATTATTATCTTTAAATTCATATAGCAAGGTTTAATGGCTGATATCTAGGTAAGTTTGTCATTAAGCCAATCATCACATAAGCTATAAGACAACTTTCCTGTGGGACTCCAGCCTCGAGGAGGAACTCTGGTCCTTGGTGACCTTCTATCATGATCGGGCCACGCCGTTCCATGATGAAGTCGCAGATGATTCCTTCCAAGATTGGGTTTAGCTGAAGGTTCAGGATCTTATGTTGAAGGCCCCTCAGCCAGACCTTATCAAAGGCCTTTTGCACGTCCCTTAGTACAATGTCAATGTACTTTCCATCCGCTCGGCACTTGGCGATTTTCTCGGTTAGGAGCGCGAGTGCGGTGTCTGTTAAGCGCTTCTTCCGAAACCCATGTTATTGTGGGTTGTGGGTCCCCTTCTCGTCAAGTTGATTCTGAAGTCTGTTGGCTAGGATCTTTTCCAGAATCTTGCCGATGATTTTCAAGAGGGAGATGGGCGTGTAGTCCATCGGCTATTGTGGCAACTTTTTCCCCTTTGGGATAAAGAGTAATTTTGCCACCTTTTATCCGTCAGGAAAGTAACCAGTGTTCAGGGCCGCATTCATTACGGTGGTGATGCCCTGAAGCAGGCGTGGGGAATGAATTTCAGCGCCGCTTATGTTTGTATGTGTTTGAACGTAAATTGTCCCTAAAAATCTACTTTGACGCTGATTACAGTGCTTATGTGTAAAATGTAAAGTTTGTTTAAAGCTGAATGAATAAATTAAACATAAAATTTTCATTAAAAATCTGCTTAATCCTGATTGGCTAAATTTTGTATAGCTTATGTTTACGTATAATAACTATATATAAGAGCAGCATTTTGTGAAAAATGGAGTTATAGGTAGTTAATTTTTTGTACATACTTGAAGAGAAGTCCACGCTCTCGCCGAATAAAGTCTGTAAATCCAGCTTAAAATTTTCCTTTACCTTTAAAGGAAGCAACGATCACCTGATTATCCATCCTATGAAGCGTAAAGATCCCCTTTTCCAGTTAGCTACTAGACCCCCATAACTTAATACACTTCATTGTGGAACACCTTCCTCCTGAAGCTAGATATCAGAGTAAGTATTACCAACCCTAACCCGGAAAAAAAGTGGCAAAAGTCCCCCCATCCCTACTCATACAACTGGCGCAGAATTCCACAGCGCCACGTGGTGTCATCAGCCTTCTCGATATCGAAGAAGACAGCCATCAGGTGGCAGCCACGAACAAAGGTTCGCGGAGAGTACTCTCTACGTACTCTGCTTCTTACGGAAGCCACACTGATATGGATTTAGGAGCGCTCAACGCTACTAACTTCGGCAAAAAAGGAAGCCAATATATCGGCGACACTGGTGTGATAGCAGACGATAAACTATTCATCTCATTGCCAGGGGAAGAATGACAAGCATACCGACCACTGATTTTGTCAATTCTCTTATACAGCTGAACTGAAAGGGGGAGTGGAAGACAAGGAAGACTTATGTTCACCAGGAGTCAATGCCTGCCTGGCGTGAAGTTCGCTGACGAATGGCTCTTGTTCGATTTTGGTCAATATGGTTGGAAGTGGTTGGGTTTTGCAGATGCACGCATTAGCCTTTATAGGCAGCCAACACACGAGTGCAATAAGCATTCCACCATGGGAGTGAGGACGAGGAACTGCGGACTCTGTAGCATCAAGCACTAAAAACGAAAAGTAATGTATAGCTGCATCAATATCTCTAATTTGTTTACTGGTGAAGGAAGCGTCATAGAACTTTGACCAGTCGGCCCTTACAACATTCCATCTGGGGAGAATGAAGTGGACGGACAAAGGGTCGTGTGTTTCAAGAGAATGGAGAAGTGGTCGCTGCCCTGTAGATCATCTAAAGGGGACAACTTGAAAACCGGGATATAGGCAACGGAGCCAAAAGATAGATCTCCACAATTGAAAGAATCGGTTGGAATGTGGTAGGAAACATGATCAAAGTTAAGAATGCTAAAAGGATAAATGGATGAGATTCAAGGAGACGGCCTTGACGGTTGCTCACTCTATGCGGAATTTCTGGCATTAAAGTCACCTAAAACTAGAACTGGGGTAGGAAGCTGAGATAAAAGATCTTGCAAACGAGCCCTTGAAGGGGCGCTATAGATCGAGCAAAAAGTATAAAATATATCCGTAAGATGAATATGGGCTGCGGCTGCTTAAAGAGTACCCCGCAAAGCTGAAGGCGTGCAAAAGTGTTTATTGCTCATCAGGAACGAAACACTACCGTAGGCCACCCCGCCATAGGGTGGTACTGGTAGAGAATTAAAAACGGTGAATTAAGGAAACTTGAGGAAAGGACTGTTCCTAAGTTTGGTTTCCTGCAAGCAAATAACAGGTGATATTTCAGATACTAAAGAGGAGAATTCCTCCAATTTGGGAAGAATACCCCGACAGTTCCATTGAAGAATTACTGCCATCACTCAGACCGGTGACAGACTACAGTCGAAATAGTACCAGGGCAGGAGGAGCCCTCACAAACAGGTGCCGTGTGAATGGAGCCCGGCACGGGCGTTATATTATAGGTGGAGCGTGTCACTTGTTTATAGGTAATGTCACCTCAAGTTTATTGGTAGACTACCTGTTAAAGGTAGGTGGAATAAATGGTAATATTTGGCTTGAGGTTATCGGCGACTGTGGATTACGCTGTAGAATTCAATCTGACTTTAGATGTCCGCTGGTTATTCACTTGTAGGCTGGGTAAACGGTAACCAGCTTATTGCTTGGCAGAGGTAGGGAATCAGAAGAAAATGGCGGTTTTGTAGGTTTTAATTTTTGTCTTACAACCACCACAGGTCTGGCTGTCAAACCGGTGAGTTCCTAGTTCGTAGTGTTATAGTATATGTTTATTCATGGGATTTATTTTCTGTATTTAAGTTTCCCATGAGGATTTTATTATAGGAATGCCCAGAGGGCATTGCTATAACACTCCCCCCTAAGAAAGTTACCCCCCTTTTCTATTTTGTGATTACAAGTCCGAGTACCGACGAGGCCTCCTGACGACGCGACCGGAGTGTGGTGTGACAGTGCCATTGGTTTGGCTGCGGGTACAGGGACACAGATTTGCTGTGGCAGTGCCAGTGGCGTTGGACAAGGCACTGGCGCGAGAGAAGGTTGATGGAGCGAAGGTGATCTGCTTGTTGGTTCCTTCCGAGATGGCGTCAAGCGGGATAGGGGAGTCTTGAGTCCCGTTGTCCGCTGACGGAGTGACCAGTGGGGAAGAGATTCGCTCCTGACTGACCGCTTCTGCAGACGAGGGTTCCCGCAACAAAGGAGGAGGAGGCAGCAAAACGGAAGGCAGAGTTGGAGTAGCCGGGGGTGGTTAAAAAGGTGGGGTTGAGGTTGTTTTGGGGGAATACTGTACCATAAAGGTGTATAGTAGGAGGAGAATGAGATGATAGTGATTCTAGATGAACATTTTCGGTATAAGCGGTTTGATGGTGCATTGCAAGAGCACTATGCGAATGCGAGCGAATTGATAGCGTGTTGCAAGAGCTCTATTTGAGTGCGAGCGAATTTATGGCGTGTTACCAGAGCGCTATGTGAGTGCGAGAGAATTAGTGGCGTGTTGCCAGAGCGCTATGTGAATGCGAGCGAATTGATGGCGTGTTGTCAGAGCACTATGTGAGTGCGCTGAATGAATTGGTACGATATGAAGTGAGGATTGAGTGTGGGTCAGTGCAAAAGTGAGGACCTACCTGAATATGTGAAGTGAGGCGATGTAGGTGGTAGATGTTGACCCGTTTATCGTTTATTGTTAATCAGTTTTTTTTTGTTAATCCCTTGAGATGTTAGTTTAAAAGATGTGGTGTTTATCGTTTATTGTTAATTGTTAACGTTTATTGTTAATCCCTTGAGATGTTAGTTTAAAGGGTGTGATGAGAGGCTGGAGTAAGAGGAATGCAAGAATTTGAAGGTTGGGAAATTGAAATTTGAGGATTTGGAGAAAGTGGTTGAGTTGGGTGAAGTGAGAAAACAAAAATTGGAAAAATGAAGATTTGATCGAGGATTTGGAGAGTTTGGTGATGAAAAGTGAAGATTAGAGGAGTTTTGAGATGAAGATTGATATGCGAGGAGTGGAGAGTTGAGATTAGTTGGAGTTAAGAATTATTTTAACGTTTAAACTTACTTATTGATTGATGGGAGATTACTAAACTTTGAGCACCACTTTATATTATATGGTTAATCATGGGATTTATTTTCTGTTAATATATCAGCCTAAATAGCGTTTCGAAAACCATTACCATAAATTTGTTTGATGAAAGTTGTCGTCTGCTAGTTTTTAGGCCTACAACTAAAATGAAATAAATTTTGAAATAATGAACTAGGTTTTAAGAAAAACAATTAAACAAATATAAATATATTCATAGAATCAACGAATGCACAATGAGATAAGTTGGATTAGGTATACAATGTAAGATATGGCAAAATATGATTTAAAGTAACAAGATGTGAATGAAATGAAGTAAGTGAAATAAATATGAAATAATATGGTGACTACGATGGACTGTGAATTAGGGGGGCTTTATGCGGAGAATAGCGAGAGTCGAATAGGGAAAGAATAGTGTTCCATTTGGTCGAGCTGAAAGCGTGTGTTTGTTTGTTTATGTGTGAAATTTTAACAGATGTTGTTTGAAACGGTAGTACGTTAAATGAATTGACAGGTTAAGTAAAATAAATAAATTAGTTAATTATTAAGTTGTACATAAAATATGACTTAATTTACAAAAGTTAAGTAAAATAATTAAATTATTTAATTGACAAAGTTAAGTAAAATAATTGCATGATATGAATTTTACATAATAATTGATGATGTATATATTTAAGTTTCCCAGCAGGTTTTTATTATAGGAATGCCCAGAGGACATTGCTATAGTGTGCTCACGTCCTTGTAACATGCTATCGGTGTTAATAGACTCAGTGTTTCTTGTATTTCTTTCTTTGTCAGACTGTCCTTTTGTTTTTGAAAGCACTTTTATTCTAACAAATATTTAGAGGCGTGGCTCCGTTTCTCCAATCCGAAAGCTGGGCGGAACTTATTTGATCATAGGGTATGTGCGTGTACACCAAGAGAATACTTGAATTAGGAAATCTGGACGATCTTTATCAGGCCGATATCTGTAGCAAAATAAGATTTCGTCTTTCACGGGTCCATGTCAATGGCTGGTGGGTCAAACTCCCTCTCTATAACAGATTCATTACCTTATGTTCCCAGCTAGTTCAATTGTTTTTATTTCTGTGGCCAAACCGTAGGCTCGCACTTGTTTAACGTGGAGCACATTGATTTCATTTGCATTATTTACAAGTACTTTGCTTTGCATTGACTATTGACTTAGTGTTAGTTACAAGTATATGCCTTGTTTTACATTAATTAATTGTTATTTTTTTTTTTTTAAGAGCTCATCTGGCGACTGCCTACTTGGGCATTAGTCGCCGTATTAAAACTGGCCTAGTTCTAGGCTACTTTAAAATAAAATTGAAGAGAGAAAAAAAAACAACAACACCCCAAAAGGGGGAAAGGAAGCAAGCTGGTGCGTCGGGGAGAGGTCCCCCCGGCGCAGGAGCGTGCAACTAAAGGAAAAAAACAAACAAAAAAAAACAAAACAAATGCAAAAAAACAACAAAACAAAACAAACAAACCTTGCTTAAATAATAGGGAGAAGGCCGGCCTCCCCCAAGAAGTCAACAAGTCAATGTGCACGAATCTGTCCCGAGCACAAGGGACAGGCGGTAGCGACCTCGCCCATCCCGGTACTGGGACAGGTATCGTGCGCGAAGATCACCCAGACTAGGACATTCGACAAGAATGTGCCGAACAGTCTGGGGGACGACGCAGTCGTTGCAATAGGGCGCAGGCGAGCGCTCCATCAGATAGCGAGGCGTCACACGAGTGTGTCCGTTCGGAGACGACAGAAAGCAACCTGAAGCCGCCGCGGCATTATGGGATAGGTCCATGGGAACAGTCGCGGCGCAATGGCACGCAACTTTAAGTTCCCTTCGACCGTCTCCCATCTTCTTTGCCAAGCAATCCGAAGAGCTGCCCGTATTCCTGCCATGTAGTCAGTGTGAGGAAGAGCGAAAGGCTGGTCCGGTCGCAGAGTCCTCGCGGACTCTTTGGCGCCCTCATCGGCGCGCTCATTCCCCGCAATTCCTACATGTCCAGGAACCCAGCAGAAGATAATCTCGACATCTAGCCGGCTCGCCAAAACTGTGGCGTCACGGATATCGCGAACCAGGGGATGCGGAGATTCCAATGCCCCGAGAGCACTCAGGGCGCTTTGTGAGTCGCTATAGATCACAATCCGGTCTCCGAACCGGGCACGTCGCGTAATCTCCCGTACCGAGTGGTGTATTGCCACCAGCTCGGCAGTGAAGACAGACGCAGCGCCTGGTAGAGCCCCGCTGACTTCAAACAGAGGGGATACGGCGTGGAAACCGACCCCCTCTTGGGACTTGGAGCCATCCGGTTTTTTTTTTGGTTTTTTTTAATTAAAGGGCTATCTGGCGACTGCCGACTTAGGCATTAGTCGCCGTAAACAAACAGCCTAGTTCTAGGCTACTTTAAAAATTAAACAGGAAACAATGAAAAGAAATAACAATAACTATAAAAAAGCAATAACAAAAACAATAACAAAAACAACAACAACAACAATTAAACAGGGTTAAATGAAAGGGAGAAGGGCAGCCTCCCCCCAAAAGTCAATAAGTCCACTAGTCATGGTGCACGCACTCGTCCCGAGTACAAGGGACAGGCGGTAGCGACCCCGCCCATCCCGGTGCCGGGACAGGTATCGTGCGCGAAGATCACCCAGACTGGGACATTCGACAAGAATGTGCCGAACAGTCTGGGGGACTACGCAGTCGTTGCAATAGGGCGCAGGCGAGCGCTCCATGAAAGCGATGCGTCACACGAGTGTGTCCGATTCGAAGACGACAGAAAGCAACCTGAAGCCGCCGCGGCATTGGGGGATAGGTCCATGGGAACAGTCGCGGCGCAATGGCACGCAACTTTAAGTTACCCTCGACCGTCTCCCATCTTCTTTGCCAAGCAGTCCGAAGAGCTGCCCGTATTCCTGCCATGTAGTCAGTGTGAGGAAGAGCGAAACGCTGGTCCGGTCGCAGAGTCCTCGCGGACTCTTTGGCGCCTTCATCGGCGCGCTCATTCCCCGCAATTCCTACATGTCCAGGAACCCAGCAGAAGATAATCTCGACATCTGCCCGGCTCGCCAAAATCGTGGCGTCACGGATTTCGCGAACCAGGGGATGCGGAGATTCCAATGCCCCGATAGCACTCAGGGCGCTTTGTGAGTCGCTATAGATCACAATCCGGTCTCCGAACCGGGCACGTCGCGTAATCTCCCGTACCGAGTGGTGTATTGCCACCAGCTCGGCCGTGAAGACAGACGCAGCGCCTGGTAGAGCCCCGCTGAATCAAACAGAGGGGATACGGCGTGGAAGCCGACCCCCTCATGGGACTTGGAGCCATCCGTATACACTGGCACGGTACCAGCGTGACACGATGTGTGCTCCAAAAAGGTCGAACGCAATACTCCCGGCGCAGTACAAGCTTTGGGAGCAGAGGCGTGGCGACAAATAGCCAAATGTGGTACCCTCCAGGGTGGCGTCCCGGGCAGAACCAGGGGCGCCACCGGCCCGAGAGCTATATCTACCTCTCGAAGGAGTTTCCTGGCCCTAAACCCAAAGGGCTTAGGGTATGACTGGCGTCTCTTGGTGGCATAGGCACCATCGAGATCAGCTGCGGATGCAGTGAGAGCTGTTGGCGACTGAGGGAGGCGCCGGGCTCACGCGTACAGGCGAGTGATGCACTGCACGCGGCGCAGAGCGAGTGGCATCTCCCCAGCATCGACCAACAGGCTCTCAATGGGGAAAGTGCGGAAGGCACCGGTCGCAAGGCAAAGGCCGGTGTGGTGCATCGAATCCACCTTCCGCAATAAACGCTCGGCTGCGGATGCATAAAACTCGCATCCGTAGTCGAGCTTCGAGCGAACAAAGGATCGATAAAAAAGTATGGCGGTAGCCCTATCAGCGCCCCAAGCGCTGAACATCACGGAACGGAGAATGTCCATGGCGCGGGTACAAGAGACCCTAAGGCTGCGAATATGAGCCTCCCAGGTGAGGCGTCGGTCGAATACAAGACCAAGGAAACGGTGCGACTCAACCACATCCAGGCGCACCCCATTAAGAAACAAATCTGGGTCGGGGTGAAGCCGTGGATGGCGGCAGAAGTGCACCACCTTAGTCTTGGCCAAGGAAAACCGAAACCTGTGCGCTTCGGCATAGCGAGAGACGCGGTTCAATGCCTGTTGGAGTCGACGCTCCAGAGTTGGCATCTGGGCCGCGCCAAAAGAGATCGAAAGGTCGTCCACGTAGAGCGTAGCGAGAACATCTTCCGGCAGCACCGAGGTGATGCCGTTGATGCTCAGGGCAAAGAGTGTGACACTGAGGACACTTTCCTGCGGGACACCCTCTTCCTGCTCCTTTGGGGCAGAGAGGGCTCCCCCCACCCGTACGCGGAATCGACGATCTCGCAAAAATTCAGATATAAACATTGGGAGGCGTCCCCTCGCCCCCATCGTGTGGAGAGTCTCTATGATACCGTATCGCCATGCGGTATCATAGGCCTTCTTCAGATCAAAAAACACCATGGCGTAGTGCTGTCTACGAAGGAAAGCCTCGCAGACGGCATTTTCCAGTCGGAGCAGAGCATCCGACGTGGAGTGGAACTTACGGAAGCCGCACTGTGCAGAAGACAGATGGCCTCCGCTGTCCAGGAAATAGGCTAGTCTAACATTTACCAATTTTTCCATCAACTTGCACACGCAAGAGGTTAGAGAGATTGGGCGGAAACCGGTCGGAGTAGAGTGATCTCTCCCCGGTTTGCGAAAGGCGAGCACAGTAGCGATTTGCCAGGAGTCTGGGACTAGACCTTCCACCCAGATCCTGTTGAACAAATCTAACAGAAAGGCCATGCTTCGCTCACCCAGGTGTCGAAGCATAGCGTACGGGACATCGTCCGGACCATGGGCGGTGTCCGCGCACGAAGCACAACTCACTCACAGTATACCTGTCGTTGAAGGGTTCTCCGCCTCTGGAGGTAAAGTCCAGCCGGCGGCCTTCCGCGACATCACGACGTGCATTGAATGCTGGCGGAGCAGCATCACGGCTAGAGAATGCGGAGAAAGCGGTCGCTAAGGATTCCGCCACGGACGCGGGGTCTAAGATTGCGGTCCCATTCTCCTGGAGAACGGGAGGGGGGTCCTGCGAGAACTTGCCCCGAATCCTTTTGACTCGCTTCCACACCTCTGCTAAAGGGGTCTTCCCGTTAAGTGAAGACACGTATGCCCGCCAAGAAGAGCGGCGGGCGTGCTTCGAAATATACCGGAACCTAGCCCTAGCCCGACGAAATTCAGCGACAGTGAAATCGTTCGGGCGGCGCTTATAGCGCATGTAGGCATAACGCTTCTGTTTGAGGGCCGTCTCACACTCGGCCGACCACCATGGGAGTGGTCGACGTGCAAAACGGCCAGACGTCCTAGGAATAGTAGTCAGGCCCACGGCGATGAGGTTGACGGAGAAGAACTCAACGGCCTCATCTACCTACCTAAACTCCTCGACTGAGATAGAGAATTCAGTCATTTCCTGAAATGCAGGCCACCGCGCCCGCGCCAAGCACCACCGAGGTGGTCTCTCAGGCGGCAGTTGCCGTGAAAATGATATTTGAATGGGAAAGTGATCACTACCATGGAGGTCATCGACCACCCCCCAATCAAAATCAGGCTGTGCATCCGAAGAGCACAAAGATAGGTCAAGGCAAGAAAATGAAGCGGTTCTCGGACAGTGATGCGTAAACTCATCCACGTTTAGGACACCCATCTCAAGCTCTTCGATCAGATCGGCAAGGACTTGTCCCCTGGGATTTATGGAGTAATCTCCCCAGAGAGGATGCCTGCCGTTCAGATCTCCAAGCAAGAGATAGGGCCTCGGCAACCGTGCCTCGACGCGGCGGAAGTCCCCCGCGTCGAAGTCAGCTGACGGTGGAATGTACGCAGAAATGATAGTATACCTCCTATCCAGGTGCAGCTGCACAGCCACTGCCTGAAAGGAGGTATCTAAAGAGAAAGGAAGAACGGAGACATCATGCCGGGTGTAAACCGCGCATCCCCCAGCCCGGCCATCCCGCGGTGGTGGGGTCGCAAGACCCTTATACCCCGGGAGGGCAGGCAGGGGGCACGCGCCTAGCATGCTCTCCTGCAAAAAAATAGCTAACGGGGAACGGGACGAGGCGAGCCTCCGCAGCTCCTCCCAGTTGGCCCGGAGTCCACGGCAATTCCATTGAAGGAATATGCCCTCCAGGCCTAGCTCGGAGGAGACGCGGGGGCCCTCCTCAAACTGAAGACCCTCACGGGAATGGCCGTACGCTTCGCGGGGCAGAACCCCGGGCGCTGTTGGCCGGACAAAGCGCTGGAGGCACTGTCGCCTTCGAGGACTTATTGGGGGAGGTTGGGCTCGCCATGCGAGTCTTTTCCTCCCTCCGCCTCGAAACCTTAGGCGGGCGCTGCGGCTTCGGAGGCGGGGGGCCCTCTTTTCGAGGAACCACCGTCTCCGAGCCACTCGCTCCACCTCGGGGCGTGGGCGAAGCTCCTTTGTTGCTGTCCTCCTTTCGGGGGACAGCTTTAGGAACCCCTGAAGATGGCCTAGCGACCATCTTCAGGGGTGTTGCCTCCTGTGAGTCTAACGACTCTGTGGAGGCGCGTGGCCGTTTCGCCTTGCGGGAAACGGTCACGCTGGGGGAAGAGGGGGGAGCCCTGGTTTTAGCCGGGGGTGGGTATGAACCCTTCTTGCCGCCAGCTTTACCAGGGGAGCGCCCGGGTTGGGTAGAGCCCGCAGAAGGGCTCCGAATGGGCGCGGAAACAACCGTGCTCGTTGACCTGGATGGGCCAGGAGCAGAGGGTGCCTTTCGAACTACTGAGGCATATGACGTCCCAGGCAGAGCTGGGCGCGCCAGGACCAAGTCCTTAGCCTCGCGGAATGAGAGTCTATCCTGGGCCTGAACGGCCAGGATTTCTTTCTCCAGGAGATATGCACCACATTGCTTGGAAGAAGCAGGGTGCGGCTCTCCGCAATTGACACACTTGGCCACACACGATTTGGACTTATCGTGTGCGACCTTGGAGCAATTTACACAGACTTCGGGTGACCCCGACTTTGCACGTCTACATGAGCGATTCGTATGGCCGAAGCGGTGACAGTAATAGCACTGCCGCGGCAGTGGCACGAATGCCTTCACGCGGTAGCGGTACCAACCGGCACGCACCGACTCAGGGAGCTTGTCACTGTCGAACGTGACGAAAAGTGTAGGGGTGGGTCCCGAAGCCCCTCCCTGTTTTCTCATCACACGTTCGACCTTGACCGCCCCATGGTCGGCCAGCTCTAGGGTGATGTCCTCAATGGAGTAGTCAACGAGTTCCCTCGCATAAACTACTCCTTTCACAAAGTTCATGGTAGAGTGCAGCATCACACTCACCGAGGTGCCATGAAGTGTCCGAAGAGCACTTATCTTGGCCGCCTCGGCGGGATTCGCCAGAAGGCTGCCGTCCGAGAAACGGGTCACCTTCGGCTCTCTACCAATTGCACTAGCTAATCCTCTCCTCTGATGGATCATGTTGCCCTTGGACAACATGGTGCCATCAGTGGAGCGAATAACGAGGAAGCGTTTGAAGCCAGCGGGCTCGAAAACGCCAGGTAACCTCTGAATGAGGGGCCCCGATGTCATCGAGGCTCAGCCCTGTGCACTCTTGGTGTTAGTCTTGGTCAGAGGCTCCGCACACGAGGGGGTAGAGGGGCCGGATGTGCCGATCTTGGCTTGGTCGCTTAGTGAAATGGCAGCAGACCCCTCCGTCCCCGCGGATGGAGAGGAGCCCCGAGTCTTTTTCGTCTTTTTAGTCTTCTTTGTCTTTTTCTTTTTTGGAGAGCAGGGCGGGGAATGAACCCGCTTTTCACCTCCGCCGGCAGTAGCCCCTAGGCCAGATGGACCGGCCTCAGCCAGGTCCCTCTCCGAAATTGAGAAGGTCCTGGTTGTCGTAGGGGCACCTGTCGGAGGAGATCCCTCCCCTCCTTTTACTGCCTCGGAGCCCTCAGCCATTTGAGGAGGACCTTGCATAGGGGCGGATTCGGGTTCGGTGCTTGGCGCCGAGCCCGAATTCCCCCCATTGAAGGCCCTACCGTCTGAGGCTGGGTCTCCTCAAGGACCATGTTAATCACAGGAGGGGCCTCCAGTTGGCCATCCCCTCCCAGGACATCACAGGTCATCTTGGCAGTGTCGCCAGTCTTGTGTGGGGAGGCACAGGCCTTGACCCCAGCAAGGTTTAAAATTCTTGCCAGCAGGACTTTTGAGGGAAGCGACCGAAGGGGCCTGGCTTCCCTCTCCCCCCTAAGGGGGTTTGCCCTACCGAGCCGCTTGCACGAGGGGCGGTCGGCAATGGGCTGCCTGCTGGCTTTCTTGGCAGTCCCCTTAGAAAGCAAAGGAGGGACTGCCGCTGGAGATAGGGAGGTGCCCGAAAGCACCTCTAGAGAAGGGGGTGAGGGGGAGTCCCCTACACCCGTAGGCGTAGGAGAGGAGTAAGCCTCCTCTCCGGTTAAAGAATTATGGAGGGTCCCTTGCGCAAGCACAAGGGGGGGGGACCTCCATTTTCTCGGTGGAGCTACCCGAGGGCGGCTCCGTTGATTTTCTACGGGAAGTTGGGGGTTGGGTTTTTTGTTTTTTTTTGTCATACATGGGCATGGTGACCCTCTTTTTAATACGGGACGCAATAGCTCATCACCTCTCGCAGTTGCCCGCACTGCGAGAGGTGCTTACAAGCCCGGCAGAGCCAGGCGCCGCCATTCGGGACCACCCCTCCCGCCTGGTGGCCTGGCAGTCCTTCGGCATGGCGGCTCCACCTTGAACACGGCGTAAAAAAATAGGTTGTGAAGAGGAGAGGAAAAGGGATGTGAGGAAGGTATGGGTGGGGATGAAGCAGGTTGTTAAAAAAAACCCATCCCGAACCGGAGCTGAGGGGTTAGGGAACAATGTCCCCTCCCCCCCCAGCCCCGATCCGGGGTGGTTGGCTTGAGAAGAAGGTCAGCATTCTACCCTGTGAAATTAGAGGCTGACCAGAGAAAGTTGTGGGAGAGGTTGTATGAAAAGCGACGAGGTAGGGGAGAAATCGGGCTATCTGAAGGAAGGAAGAGAGGCTAAGCTGGGGCCGGACGGAGCGCTGGATCCCGTCAGCACGGCGGCCAGGATGGCAAATCGCCGCGCCCCTTACGGGGTTGGAGCCATCCGTATACACTGGCACGGTACCAGCGTGACACGATGTGTGCTCCAAAAAGGTCGAACGCAATACTCCCGGCGAAGTACAAGCTTTGGGAGCAGAGGCGTGGCGACAAATAGCCAAATGTGGTACCCTCCAGGGTGGCGTCCTGGGCAGAACCAGGGGCGCCACCGGCCCGAGAGCTATATCTACATCTCGAAGGAGTTTCCTGGCCCTAAACCCAAAGGGCTTAGGGTATGACTGGCGTCTCTCAGGGGCATAGGCACCATCGAGATCAGCTGCGGATGCAGTGAGAGCTGTTGGCGACTGAGGGAGGCGCCGGCTCGCGCGTACAGGCGAGTGATACACTGCACGCGGCGCAGAGCGAGTGGCATCTCCCCAGCATCGACCAACAGGCTCTCAATGGGGGAAGTGCGGAAGGCACCGGTCGCAAGGCGAAGGCCGGTGTGGTGGATCGAATCCACCTTCCGCAATAAACGCTCGGCTCTGGATGCATAAAACTCGCATCCGTAGTCGAGCTTCGAGCGAACAAAGGATCGATAAAAAAGTAAGGCGGTAGCCCTATCAGCGCCCCAAGCGCTGAACGTCACGGAACGAAGAATGTTCATGGCGCGGGTACAAGAGACCCTAAGGCTGCGAATATGAGCCTCCCAGGTGAGGCGTCGGTCGAATACAAGACCAAGGAAACGGTGCGAATCAACCACATCCAAGCGCACCCCATTAAGAAACAAATCTGGGTCGGGGTGAAGCCGTGGATGGCGGTAGAAGTGCACCACCTTAGTCTTGGCCAAAGAAAACCGAAACCTGTGTGCTTCGGCATAGCGAGAGACGCGGTTCAATGCCTGGTGGAGTCGACGCTCCAGAGTTGGCATCTGAGCCGCGCCAAAAGAGATCGAAAGGTCGTCCACGTAGAGCGTAGCGAGAACATCTTCCGGCAGCACCGAGGTGATGCCGTTGATGCTCAGGGCAAAGAGTGTGACACTGAGGACACTTCCCTGCGAGGCACCCTCTTCCTGCTCCTTTGGGCCGGAGAGGGCTCCCCCCCACCCGTACGCGGAATCGACGATCTCGCAAAAATTCAGATATAAACATTAGGAGGCGTCCCCTCGCCCCCATCGTGTGGAGAGTCTCCATGATACCGTATCGCCATGCGGTATCATAGGCCTTCTCCAGATCAAAAAACACCGTGGCGTAGTGCTGTCTACGAAGGAAAGCCTCGCAGACGGCATTTTCCAGTCGGAGCAGAGCATCCGACGTGGAGTGGAACTTACGGAAGCGGCACTGTGCAGAAGACAGATGGCCTCCGCTGTCCAGGAAATAGGATAATCTAACATTTACCAATTTCTCCATCAACTTGCACACGCAAGAGGTTAGAGAGATTGGGCGGAAACCAGTCGGAGTAGAGTGATCTCTCCCCGGCCCGCGAAAGGCGAGCACAGTTGCGATTCGCCAGGAGTCTGGGAGAAGACCTTCCACCCAGATCCTGTTGAACAAATCTAACAGAAAGGCCATGCCTCGCTCACCCAGGTGTCGAAGCATGGCGTACGGGACATCGTCCGGACCATGGGCCGTGTCCGCGCACGAAGCGAGAGCGGAACGCAACTCACTCACAGTAAACATGTCGTTGAAGGGTTCTGCGCCTCTGGAGGTAAAGTCCAGCCGGCGGCCTTCCGCGATATCACGACGTGCATTGAATGCTGGCGGAGCAGCATCACGGCTAGAGAATGCGGAAAAAGCGGTCGCTAAGGATTCCGCCACGGACGCGGGGTCCGAGATTGCGGTCCCATTCTCCTGGAGAACGGGAGGGGGGTCCTGCGAGAACTTGCCCCGAATCGTTTTGACTCGCTTCCACACCTCAGCTAAAGGGGTCTTCTCGTTAAGTGAAGACACGTATGCCCGCCAAGAAGAGCGGCGGGCGTGCTTCGAAATATACCGGAACCTAGCCCTAGCCCGACGAAATTCAGCGACAGTGAAATCGTTCGGGCGGCGCTTATAGCGCACGTAGGCATAACGATTCTGTTTGAGGGCCGTCTCACACTCGGTCGACCACCATGGGAGTGGTCGGCGTGCAAAACGGCCAGACGTCCTAGGAATAGTAGTCAGGCCCACGGCGATGAGGTTGCCGGAGAAGAACTCAACGGCCTCATTTACCAACCTAAACTCCTCGACTGAGATAGAGAATTCAGTCATTTCCTGAAATGCAGGCCACCTCGCCCGCGCCAAGCACCACCGAGGTGGTCTCTCAGGCGGCAGTTGCCGTGAAAATGATATTTGAATGGGAAAGTGATCACTACCATGGAGGTCATCGACCACCCCCAATCAAAATCAGGCTGTCATCCGAAGAGCACAAAGATAGGTCAAGGCAAGAAAATGAAGCGGTTCTCGGACAGTGATGCGTAAACTCATCCACGTTTAGGACACCCATCTCAAGCTCTTCGATCAGATTGGCAAGGACTTGTCCCCTGGGATTTATGGAGTAATCTCCCCAGAGAGGATGCCTGCCGTTCAGATCTCCAAGCAAGAGATAGGGCCTCGGCAACCGTGCCACGACGCGGCGGAAGTCCCCCGCGTCGAAGTCAGCTGACGGTGGAATGTACGCAGAAATGATAGTATACCTCCTATCCAGGTGCAGCTGCACAGCCACTGCCTAAAAGGAGGTATCTAAAGAGAAAGAAGGAACGGAGACATCATGCCGGGTGTAAACCGCGCATCATCCAGCCCGGCCATCCCGCGGTGGTGGGGTCGCAAGACCCTTATACCCCGGGAGGGCAGGCAGGGGGCACGCGCCTAGCATGCTCTCCTGCAAAAAAATAGCTAACGGGGAACGGGACGAGGCGAGCCTCCGCAGCTCCTCCCAGTTGGCCCGGAGTCCACGGCAATTCCATTGAAGGAATATGCCCTCCAGGCCTAGCTCGGAGGAGACGCGGGGGCCCTCCTCAAACTGAAGACCCTCACGGGAATGGCCGTACGCTTCGCGGGGCAGAACCCCGGGCGCTGTTGGCCGGACAAAGCGCTAGGGGCACTGTCGCCTTCGAGGACTTATTGGGGGAGGTTGGGCTCGCCATGCGAGTCTTTTCCTCCCTCCGCCTCGAAACCTTAGGCGGGCGCTGCGGCTTCGGAGGCGGGGGGCCCTCTTTTCGAGGAACCACCGTCTCCGAGCCACTCGCTCCACCTCGGGGCGTGGGCGAAGCTCCTTTGTTGCTGTCCTCCTTTCGGGGGACAGCTTTAGGAATCCCTGAAGATGGCCTAGCGACCATCTTCAGGGGTGTTGCCTCCTGTGAGTCTAACGACTCTGTGGAGGCGCGTGGCCGTTTCGCCTTGCGGAAAACGGTCACGCTGGGGGAAGAGGGGGGAGCCCTGGTTTTAGCCGGGGGTGGGTATGAACCCTTTTTGCCGCCAGCTTCACCAGGGAAGCACCCGGGTTGGGTAGAGCCCGCAGAAGGGCTCCGAATGGGCGCGGAAACAACCGTGCTCGTTGGCCTGGATGGGCCAGGAGCAGAGGGTGCCTTTCGAACTACTGAGGCATATGACGTCCCAGGCAGAGCTGGGCGCGCCAGGACCAAGTCCTTAGCCTCGCGGAATGAGAGTCTATCCTGGGCCTGAACGGCCAGGATTTCTTTCTCCAGGAGATATGCACCACATTGCTTGGAAGAAGCAGGGTGCGGCTCTCCGCAATTGACACACTTGGCCACACACGATTTGGACTTATCGTGTGCGACCTTGGAAAAATTTACACAGACTTCGGGTGACTCCGACTTTGCACGTCTACATGAGCGATTCGTATGGCCGAAGCGGTGACAGTAATAGCACTGCCGCGGCAGTGGCACGAATGCCTTCACGCGGTAGCGGTACCAACCGGCACGCACCGACTCAGGGAGCTTGTCACAGTCGAAAGTGACGAAGAGTGTAGGGGTGGGTCTCGAAGCCCCTCCCTGTTTTCTCATCACACGTTCGACCTTGACCGCCCCATGGTCGGCCAGCTCTAGGGTGATGTCCTCAATGGAGTAGTCAACGAGTTCCCTCGCATAAACTACTCCTTTCACAAAGTTCATGGTAGAGTGCGGCGTCACACTCACCGGGGTGCCATGAAGTGTCCGAAGAGCACTTATCTTGGCCGCCTCGGCGGGATTCGCCGCATTCGCCAGAAGGCTGCCGTCCGAGAAACGGGTCACCTTCGGCTCTCTACCAATTGCACTAGCTAATCCTCTCCTCTGATGGATCATGTTGCCCTTGGACAACATGGTGCCATCAGTGGAGCGAATAACGAGGAAGCGTTTGAAGCCAGCGGGCACAAAAACGCCAGGTAACCTCTGAATGAGGGGCCCCGATGTCATCGAGGCTCCGCCCTGTGCACTCTTGGTCAGGGGCTCCTCACACGAGGGGGTAGAGGGGCCGGATGTGCCGATCTTAGCTTGGTCGCCTACCAAAGTGGTAGCAGACCCATCCGTCCCCGCAGATGGAGAGGAGCCCGAGTCTTTTTCGTCTTTTTCTTTTTTGTAGAGGAGGGCGGGGAATGAACCCGCTTTTCACCTCCGCCGGCAGAAGCCCCTAGGCCAGATGGACCGGCCTCAGCCAGGTCCCTCTCCGAAATGGAGAAGGTCCTGGTTGTCGTAGGGGCACCTGTCGGAGGAGATCCCTCCCCTCCTTTTACTGCCTCGGAGCCCTCAGCCATTTGAGGAGGACCTTGCATAGGGGCGGATTCGGGTTCGGTGCTTGGCGCCGAGCCCGAATTCCCCCCCATGGAAGGCCCTACCGTCTGAGGCTGGGTCTCCTCAAGGACCATGTTAATCACAGGAGGGGCCTCCAGTTGGCCATCCCCTCCCAGGACATCGCAGGTCCCCTTGGCAGTGTCGCCAGTCTTGTGTGGGGAGGCACAGGCCTTGACCCCAGCAAGGTTTAAAATTCTTGCCAGCAGGTCTTTTGAGGGAAGCGACCGAAGGGGCCTGGCCTTCCTCTCCCCCCTAAGGGGGTTTGCCCTACCGAGCCGCTTTGATGGGGAGCGGCTGGCTAAGGGCTGCCTGTTGGCTTTCTTGGCAGTCCCCTTGGAAAGAAAAGAGGGGACTGCCGCTGGGAAAAGGGAGGTGCCCGAAAGCACCTCCAGAGAAGGGGTTTAGGGGGAGTCCCCTGCACCCGTAGGCGAAGGAGAGGAGTAAGTCTCCTCTCCGGTTAGAGAAATATGGAGGGTTCCCTGTGCAAGCACAGGGGGGGGGGACCTACATTTTTTTGCTGGAGCTGTTTATTGATTCATCCATGGGCATGGTGACCCTATTTTTGCCACGGGACGCAATAGCTCATCACCTCTTGCAGTTGCCCGCACTGCAAGAGGTGCTTACAAGCCCGGCAGAGCCAGGCGCCGCCATTTGGGACCACCTCTCCCGCCTGGTGGCCTGGCAGTCCATCGGCATGGCGGCTCCACCTTAGACACGGCGTATAAATGATAGATTTTGAAGACGAGAGGAAAAGGGATGTGAGGAAGGTATGGGTGGGGATGAAGCAGGTAGTTAAAAACCAGCCACCCCAGACCGGAGCTCAGGGGTTAGGGAACATTGTCCCCCACCCCCTCAGCCCCGATGCGGGACGGTTGGCTGAAAGGAAGGTCAGCATCTACCCTGTGAAATTAGAGGCTGACCAGAGAAAGTTGTGGGAGAGGTTGTGTGAAAAGAGAGGAAACAAGTTTGTTTTTTTTTTTGTTTT
Organism: Ceratothoa steindachneri; assembly: GCA_963969495.1. Taxonomy (NCBI): domain Eukaryota; kingdom Metazoa; phylum Arthropoda; class Malacostraca; order Isopoda; family Cymothoidae; genus Ceratothoa; species Ceratothoa steindachneri. The sequence continues at coordinate 157,544,075 of OZ018320.1, forward strand.
TTTTAGAGCCCATCTGGCAACTACCCACTTGGGCATAAGTCGCCGAAAAACACGACAGCCTAGAATTAGGCTACTTCAAAGTTAAAATATGAAAACTTAACAATCAATATAAATTGGAAAAACTTAACAATCGAAGCAATCTCCGGCAGCGGGGGGAGGTCCCCCTCACCCCGGTGCAGGAGAGTGCAACCTAAAACAAAACAATAACAAAAAAAAAGGAACCTTAAATAAAGGGGAGAAGGCCGGCCTCCCCCCAAAAGTCAATAAGTCCACCAGTCATGGTGCACGCACTCGTTCCGAGTACAAGGGACAGGCGGTAGCGACCCCGCCCATCCCGGTACCGAGACAGGTATCGTGCGCGAAGATCACCCAGACTGGGACATTCGACAAGAATATGCCGAACAGTCTGGGGGACGACGCAGTCGTTGCAATTGGGCACATGCGAGCGCTCAACCAAGTAGCGATGCGTCACACGAGTGTGTCCGATTCGAAGACGACAGAAAGCAACCTGAAGCCGCCGCGGCATTGGGGGATAGGTCCATGGGAACAGTCGCGGCGCAATGGCACGCAACTTTAAGTTCCCCTCGACCGTCTCCCATCTTCTTTGCCAAGCAGTCCGAAGAGCTGCCCGTATTCCTGCCATGTAGTCAGTGTGAGGAAGAGCGAAAGGCTGGTCCGGTCGCAGAGTCCTCGCGGACTCTTTGGCGCCCTCATCGGCGCGCTCATTCCCCGCAATTCCTACATGTCCAGGAACCCAGCAGAAGATAATCTCGACATCTGCCCGGCTCGCCAAAACCGTGGCGTCACGGATTTCGCGAACCAGGGGATGCGGAGATTCCAATGCCCCGAGAGCACTCAGGGCGCTTTGTGAGTCGCTATAGATCACAATCCGGTCTCCGAACCGGGCACGTCGCGTAATCTCCCGTACCGAGTGGTGTATTGCCACCAGCTCGGCCGTGAAGACAGACGCAGCGCCTGGTAGAGCCCCGCTGACTTCAAACAGAGGGGATACGGCGTGGAAGCCGACCCCCTCTTGGGACTTGGAGCCATCCGTATACACTGGCACGGTACCAGCGTGACACGATGTGTGCTCCAAAAAGGTCGAACGCAATACTCCCGGCGCAGTACAAGCTTTGGGAGCAGAGGCGTGGCGACAAATAGCCAAATGTGGTACCCTCCAGGGTGGCGTCCTGGGCAGAACCAGGGGCGCCACCGGCCCGAGAGCTATATCTACCTCTCGAAGGAGTTTCCTGGCCCTAAACCCAAAGGGCTTAGGGCATGACTGGCGTCTCTCGGCGGCATAGGCACCATCGAGATCAGCTGCGGATGCAGTGAGAGCTGTTAGCGACTGAGGGAGGCGCCGGGCTCGCGCGTACAGTCGAGTGATGCACTGCACGCGGGGCAGAGCGAGTGGCATCTCCCCAGCATCGACCAACAGGCTCTCAATGGGGGAAGTGCGGAAGGCACCGGTCGCAAGGCGAAGGCCGGTGTGGTGGATCGAATCCACCTTCCGCAATAAACGCTCGGCTGTGGATGCATAAAACTCGCATCCGTAGTCGAGCTTCGAGCGAACAAAGGATCGATAAAAAAGTAAGGCGGTAGCCCTATCAGCGCCCCAAGCGCTGAACGTCACGGAACGGAGAATGTCCATGGCGCGGGTACAAGAGACCCTAAGGCTGCGAATATGAGCCTCCCAGGTGAGGCGTCGGTCGAATACAAGACCAAGGAAACGGTGCGACTCAACCACATCCAGGCGCACCCCATTAAGAAACAAATCTGGGTCGGGGTGAAGCCGTGGATGGCGGCAGAAGTGCACCACCTTAGTCTTGGCCAAAGAAAACCGAAACCTGTGCGCTTCGGCATAGTGAGAGACGCGGTTCAATGCCTGTTGGAGTCGACGCTCCAGAGTTGGCATCTGGGCCGCGCCAAAAGAGATCGAAAGGTCGTCCACGTAGAGCGTAGCGAGAACATCTTCCGGCAGCACCGAGGTGATGCCGTTGATGCTCAGGGCAAAGAGTGTGACACTGAGGACACTTCCCTGCGGGACACCCTCTTCCTGCTCCTTTGGACCGGAGAGGGCTCCCCCCACCCGTACGCGGAATCGACGATCTCGCAAAAATTCAGATATAAAAATTGGGAGGCGTCCCCTCGCCCCCATCGTGTGGAGAGTCTCCATGATACCGTATCGCCATGCGGTATCATAGGCCTTCTCCAGATCAAAAAACACCGTGGCGTAGTGCTGTCTACGAAGGAAAGCCTCGCAGACGGCAATTTCCAGTCGGAGCAGAGCATCCGACGTGGAGTGGAACTTACGGAAGCCGCACTGTGCAGAAGACAGATGGCCTCCGCTGTCCAGGAAATAGGCTAATCTAACATTTACCAATTTCTCCATCAACTTGCACACGCAAGAGGTTAGAGAGATTGGGCGGAAACCGGTCGGAGTAGAGTGATCTCTCCCCGGCTTGCGAAAGGCGAGCACAGTAGCGATTCGCCAGGAGTCTGGGAGAAGACCTTCCACCCAGATCCTGTTGAACAAATCTAACAGAAAGGCCATGCCTCGCTCACCCAGGTGTCGAAGCATGGCGTACGGGACATCGTCCGGACCATGGGCGGTGTCCGCGCACGAAGCGAGAGCGGAACGCAACTCACTCACAGTAAACTTGTCGTTGAAGGGTTCTCCGCCTCTGGAGGTAAAGTCCAGCCGGCGGCCTTCCGCAACATCACGACGTGCATTGAATGCTGGCGGAGCAGCATCACGGCTAGAGAATGCGGAAAAAGCGGTCGCTAAGGATTCCGCCACGGATGCGGGGTCCGAGATTGCGGTCCCATTCTCCTGGAGAACGGGAGGGGGGTCCTGCGAGAACTTGCCCCGAATCCTTTTGACTCGCTTCCACACCTCAGCTAAAGGGGTCTTCCCGTTAAGTGAAGACACGTATGCCCGCCAAGAAGAGCGGCGGGCGTGCTTCGAAATATACCGGAACCTAGCCCTAGCCCGACGAAATTCAGCGACAGTGAAATCGTTCGGGCAGCGCTTATAGCGCATGTAGGCATAACGCTTCTGTTTGAGGGCCGTCTCACACTCGGTCGACCACCATGGGAGTGGTCGGCGTGCAAAACGGCCAGACGTCCTAGGAATAGTAGTCAGGCCTACGGCGATGAGGTTGCCGGAGAAGAACTCAACGGCCTCATCTACCGACCTAAACTCCTCGACTGAGATAGAGAATTCAGTCATTTCCTGAAATGCAGGCCACCGCGCCCGCGCCAAGCACCACCGAGGTGGTCTCTCAGGCGGCAGTTGCCCTGAAAATGATATTTGAATGGAAAAGTGATCACTACCATGGAGGTCATCGACCACCCCCCAATCAAAATCAGGCTGTGCATCCGAAGAGCACAAAGATAGGTCAAGGCAAGAAAATGAAGCGGTTCTCGGACAGTGATGCGTAAACTCATCCACGTTTAGGACACCCATCTCAAGCTCTTCGATCAGATCGGCAAGGACTTGTCCCCTGGGATTTATGGAGTAATCTCCCCAGAGAGGATGCCTGCCGTTCAGATCTCCAAGCAAGAGATAGGGCCTCGGCAACCGTGCCACGACGCGGCGGAAGTCCCCCGCGTCGAAGTCAGCTGACGGTGGAATGTACGCAGAAATGATAGTATACCTCCTATCCAGGTGCAGCTGCACAGCCACTGCCTGAAAGGAGGTATCTAAAGAGAAAGGAAGAACGGAGACATCATGCCGGGTGTAAACCGCGCATCCCCCAGCCCGGCCATCCCGCGGTGGTGGGGTCGCAAGACCCTTATACCCCGGGAGGGCAGGCAGCGGGCACGCGCCTAGCATGGTCTCCTGCAAAAAAATAGCTAACGGGGAACGGGACGAGACGAGCCTCCGCAGCTCCTCCCAGTTGGCCCGGAGTCCACGGCAATTCCATTGAAGGAATATGCCCTCCAGGCCTAGCTCGGAGGAGACGTGGGGGCCCTCCTCGAATTGAAGACCCTCACGGGAATGGCCGGACAAAGCGCTGAAGGCGCTGTCGCCTTCGAGGACTTATTGGGGGAGGTTGGGCTCGCCATGCGAGTCTTTTCCTCCCTCCGCCTCGAAACCTTAGGCGGGCGTTGCGGCTTGGGAGGCGGGGGGCCCTCTTTTCGAGGAACCACCGTCTCCGAGCCACTCGCTCCACCTCGGGGCGTGGGCGAAGGGGCCGAAGCTCCTTTGTTGCTGTCCTCCTTTCGGGGAACAGCTTTAGGAACCCCGGAAGATGGCCTAGCGACCATCTTCAGGGGTGTTGCCTCCTGTGAGTCTAACGACTCTGTGGAGGCGCGTGGCCGTTTCGCCTTACGGGAAACGGTCACGCTGGGGGAAGAGGGGGGAGCCCTGGTATTAGCCGGGGCTGGGTGTGAACCCTTTTTGCCGCCAGCTCTACCAGGGGAGCGCCCGGGTGTAGTAGAGCCCGCAGAAGGGCTCCGAATGGGCGCGGAAACAACCGTGCTCGTTGGCCTGGATGGGCCAGGAGCAGAGGGTGCTTTTCTAACTATTGAGGCATATGACGTCCCAGGCAGAGCCGGGCGCGCCAGGACCAAGTCCTTAGCCTCGCGGAATGAGAGTCGATCCTGGGCCTGAACGGCCAGGATTTCTTTCTCAAGGAGATATGCACCACATTGCTTGGAAGAAGCAGGGTGCGGCTCTCCGCAATTGACACACTTGGCCACACACGATTTGGACTTATCGTGTGCGACCTTGGAGCAATTTACACAGACTTCGGGTGACCCCGATTTTGCACGTCTACATGATCGATTCGTGTGGCCGAAGCGGTGACAGTAATAGCACCGCCGCGGCAGTGGCACGAATGCCTTCACGCGGTAGCGGTACCAACCGGCACGCACCGACTCAGGGAGCTTGTCACAGTCGAACGTGACGAAGAGTGTAAGGGTGGGTCTCGAGGCCCCTCCCTGTTTTCTCATCACACGTTCGACCTTGACCGCCCCATGGTCGGCCAGCTCTAGGGTGATGTCTTCTATGGAGTAGTCAACGAGTTCCCTCGCATAAACTACTCCTTTTACAAAGTTCATGGTAGAGTGCGGCGTCACACTCACCGGGGTGCCATGAAGTGTGCGAAGAGCACTTATCTTGGCCGCCTCGGCGGGATTCGCCGCATTCGCCAGAAGGCTCCCGTCCGAGAAACGGGTTACCTTCGGCTCTCTACCAATTGCACTAGCTAATCCTCTCCTCTGATGGATCATGTTGCCCTTGGACAACATGGTGCCATCAGTGGAGCGAATAACGAGGAAGCGTTTGAAGCCAGCGGGCTCGAAAACGCCAGGTAACCTCTGAATGAGGGGCCCCGATGTCATCGAGGCTCCGCCCTGTGCACTCTTGGTATTAGTCTTCTTTGTCAGGGGCTCCGCAACCGGGGGGGCAGATGTGCCGATCTTGGCTTGGTCGCTTGCCAGAGTGGCAGCAGACCCATCCGTCCCCGCAGCCCCCGCGGATGGAGAGGAGCCCCGAGTCTTTTTTGTCTTTTTCTTTTTCGGAGAGGAGGGCGGGGAATGAACCCGCTTTTCACCTCCGCCGGCAGAAGTCCCCAGGCCAGATGGACCAGCCTCAGCCAGGTCCCTCTCCGAAATGGAGAAGGTCCTGGTTGTCGTAGGGGCACCTGTCGGAGGAGATCCCTCCCCTCCTTTTACTGCCTCGGAGCCCTCAGCCATTTGAGGAGGACCTTGCATAGGGGCGGATTCGGGTTCGGTGCTTGGCGCCGAGCCCGAATTCCCCCCCATGGAAGGCCCTACCGTCTGAGGCTGGGTCTCCTCAAGGACCATGTCTATCACAGGTGGGGCCTCCAGTTGGCCATCCCCTCCCAGGACATCGCAGGTCCCCTTGGCAGTATTGTCACTAGTCAGGTGGTGTGGGGAGGCACAGGCCTTGACCCCAGCAAGGTTTAAAATTCTTGCCAGCAGGTCTTTTGAGGGAAGCGACCGAAGGGGCCTGGCTTCCCTCTCCCCCCTAAGGGGGTTTGCCCTACCGAGCCGCTTGCACGAGGGGCGGTCGGCAATGGGCTGCCTGCTGGCTTTCTTGGCAGTCCCCTTAGAAAGCAAAGGAGGGACTGCCGCTGGAGATAGGGAGGTGCCTGAAAGCACCTCCAGAGAAGGGGGTGAGGGGGAGTCCCCTACACCCGTAGGCGTAGGAGAGGAGTAAGCCTCCTCTCCGGTTAAAGAGTTATGGAGGGTCCCTTGCGCAAGCACAAGGGGGGGGACCTCCATTTTCTCGGTGGAGCTGCCCGAGGGCGGCTCCGTCGATTTTCTTGGGGAAGTTGGGGGTTGGGTTTTTTGGTTGTTTTTTTCATTCATGGGCATGGTGACCCTCTTTTTATTACGGGACGCAATAGCTCATCACCTCTCGCAGTTGCCCGCACTGCGAGAGGTGCTTACAAGCCCGGCAGAGCCAGGCGCCGCCATTCGGGACCACCCCTCCCGCCTGGTGGCCTGGCAGTCCTTCGGCATGGCGGCTCCACCTTGAACACGGCGTAAAAAATATAGGTTGTGAAGAGGAGAGGAAAAGGGATGTGAGGAAGGTATGGGTGGGGATGAAGCAGGTTGTTAAAAAAAACCCATCCCGAACCGGAGCTGAGGGGTTAGGAAACAATGTCCCCTCCCCCCTCAGCCCCGTTCCGGGGTGGTTGGCTTGAGAAGAAGGTCAGCATTCTACCCTGTGAAATTAGAGGCTGACCAGAGAAAGTTGTGGGAGAGGTTGTATGAAAAGCGACGAGGTAGGGGAGAAATCGGGCTATCTGAAGGAAGGAAGAGAGGCTAAGCTGGGGCCGGACGGAGTGCTGGATCCCGTCAGCACGGCGGCCAGGATGGCAAATCGCCGCGCCCCTTACGGGGCAGAGAGGAAACAAGTGTTTTGAAGGAAGGAAGAGAGGCTAAGCTGGGGCCGGACGGAGTGCTGAGTCCCGTCAGCACGGCGGCCAGGATGGCAAATCGCCGCGCCCCTTACGGGGAATTAATCGTTAACAGATGGCAGATTATTTAAATGTTTGATTTGTATGCCCAATTCAAGATTTATAGGGCTGAAGGGGTGCTCAATTTGTGAGGTACCTTCTTGGCTCTATTCCACTTCACAATTGGCCACTACAAAGACTCCCCCTCAAGACTACGCAGCTTTACACATAGTATTTAATTCTAATACACTCATTTGGGAATAAACATTTTGTCGCATACATAATTGTAACACTATTTACATTACAGTCCTATGTACAAAAAAAAATATTGAAGCGTACGAACAATCTGCCTCCTTTTATTATAAGTATGCCGTGGCAACGGAATGAACTTGTACATTTAATAATTTGATATCAACCAACTTTATACAATAAAAATAAAAGAATGACATCTTTAGCAAACGATACCAGACTCCCTGATCGTGTACAAACGTTCGGCTTTCTATCACAGTTTCCAGTGCCTGGAGAGGTTCACTTCCATTCTCCCTGACGTTCAGGGTGGGCAAATCAAAAAACCCTGGTTTTATTCCCAGGTTTTTTTTTTTTGCTTTTTCAAGTGCAATTTGAAAAAACCCGGGTTTGGGTTTTTTTTTCAAAATTACTTTTTTTTCAAGAAATGAATGCTACTTATCATTATTTTATTCAAAATTCATATATATGTTTATAATTTCAACAAATATGTATCAAATTAATGTTATTTCTCTGATACTGACTCATAATTCATCTCTCCTTCTACAGGTTATAGCTATCATGGGACATAGATACCCCAAATTCTCGATCAGTGATCTGTTACTGTGATCTATTCTTACTATAATATAATTATTAAACTAAGTAATTATTAATATTATATAAAAATAGAGATAGCTATTCTTTTTATATGTTATGCTAATGCTTGTAGCATTTGTTTTAAAAAAAAAAACAAGATTTGAAAAAAAACAACAAAATAAAGCCAGGGTTTTTTTGTTATAAAAACCAGGGTTTTATTGGGCTTTTCCAAAATTTTGGGGTTTTTTGCCAACCCTGCTGACGTTACCTTTCCTTGTTCCATCTTCATCACGACACGAAGTATCAAAGGTCTTTCTTCCATTTCTTGCGTACGTGAGTCCTTGAATGTCGCTGATCGTTCAGTGTATTACCATTATATGAGGGTGTCAGTTTCGCCGGTTTCAACATGTCCACTGAGACAGTATCTTGGTTGCCATTAGGGAATATCAGCTTGTAAACTTTGTCGTCGCGCACGAGCACCGGAAAAGGACCACCATATGGCGCTTCTAGCGGCTTGCGAACTCGATCGATTAGGATCCAAACATGTGTCGCTCCTCGAAGAGCTTCGGGTATGAAAGGTTTGGGCGCCGAGTTCAGGTGTCCTTCTGATGCCTGAGTGAAATCGACTTGCAACATGGTTATGGCCAATTCCTTAATGAATTTTGAGTCAGTTTTTGACGATGAGGATGCAACTAAGGGCTCTGGACACACCAGTGTAGTCCTTTTAACTGCTGTGAAAGGTGAAAAACTGAGTCATTAGGTGGGGAGGAAATGCCCAAAAGGACTATCGGAAGGGCCATCGGCCATGCCTGTGGACGAGCAATCATGGAACTCTTCAGAGTTCTGTGTGCTGTTTCTGCCATCCCGTTCGTGGTTGGGCGGTGCGACGTGGTGCGGATACGATGGAAACCAACGAAGGCTTATAATTCCTTGAACAACTCGGCCTCGAATTTAGCTCCTCTGTCGGTTACCACGTACGAGTATAATGCGACTCCAAATCTGGAAATCCATCAGTCTAAGAAGGCCAAAGCAACTGTTGCAGCACGTGTGTCCGGGATCGGTAATGCCTCGATCCATCTTGTAGCCCGGTCAATGCATGATAGGAAATGCCGCATATGCGATGGGTAGGATTGCCCAGGCAACGTGCATGGTGGTAGTGGCCCGACGATGCCAATGTGCAAGGTCTCGAATTTTGACGAGGGGATATTAATGGGCAAGACTGGAGATTTCGTGTGGCGATCGATCTTGGAGGGCTGACATGAGAGGCACTCCCGTGCCCAGGAGCGAATCGTCCTATCCATATTAGCCCCCAAATATCTAAACTTAATTAAACGGAGGGATGCCTTAATTCTAGGGTGGGACAAATTGTGCAATTGTTTGAAGATTATCCTCCTTCATGACGTAGAGACGAACGGTAGTGTATATCTTGATGTTATTTCACACCATAGTTGAGCTTGTCCGGGAAAGAGGGAAAGATATTAATCGCGACTGTAGTTCTTCTGTTTCTTCATCGTTATTCTGTGCTGCTGCCAGAGCTCCGAGGTCAAATGAGTCAATTTGGACCGAATTGACGTTCCGTGATAAGCAGTCAGCAACGACGTTGTCTTGACCACGCACGTTGGTGATGTCGTTGATGTACTCCAATATCACCGTCCAGTTGCGTTGCTGCACGTCTGTTTTGACACACAATGGTGAAGGGAAAGCTGATTGAATAGCAGTCGGGAGATTTCTGGTTGTCGGGAATTCGAAGCCTCAGGGACAAGTGGCGTAAGTCCATTGAAGTCGAGGGTATTTATATTGAAAAATAATAAAACACTTTTCCTCATATCCGATTTGAATAACTTATTGACCGCCCCTCGCATATTGGTAAATTTTAAGATTATTCAGATAGTTTTGGTAGAAAGGTGATCACCATTTTTACTTACCAGCCTTCAACTTCGGCGATAGTTTTTCATTTCTTTGCAGTATATTAATTTCTTATCCATTTTCAACCAGTGCCTTTTTATTTTTCCGCGATTTGCTCCAAAATCTTAACTTGGTCTTCGTTCTTTGTACCTTCTTGTCACTGAGGGCTTTTCCCTCTACTCTCCTCGCCCCAGGAAACAAGACTACAGACACCACTCAATAAATCACAGCTGCGAACGAATGTTAGTGCCTCCGCCCCCCCAACTATCTTCGTAGAGAGACGTTTCGCAACACTACATGAAACCCTTAGTCCCTTCAGTAGCATGCCCGAAATTGATTACACCATGGTACTCCAATGGATCTCACTACATCGAAACTAGGTCCCTATCCCGCATCAGATACAGAACCCCTAATAAACCTTCCTCTCATTTAATATGCGAGTCACATTGGCAAGGCTCCGATGCGGCACCACTCGCAAAAAACAATTCCAAGCGCCGGACTTGTTTAATCAACAGACGTCTGCCCACACCGCTACCGCGATCCAGACACATATCCACACTGGTACAACTTACCTCGTATGGTCGGCGGAGTTCGTCGACGTGGATGGTAGCTATGGGCAGGCAGGGCCCGAGGGAGCAACAAAAAAACGTTCTATATTCCTGGCCTTTTTATCTTTTGACATTTTCAGGGGGTTTTTTCTTACACCCTTTACCACGCCTGCCTAGACCCGACTACGGGTGAAAGAGGGCGTAAATGTATTACAAAAAAGTTTCCCTTAATCACATCCTTGAATAGCCCCTGGTTCTGCGTTTCTCTGCCGTACTGTTATATACATCGCCAAATTCCCCCCCCCCCCGCCCCTTAAATAAATCTTCAAGATTTTCTTCACCAACAGCCAATTTAACTTAGCGTGATGTCAACTGCACGTCGTTAGCAATTAAATCTGAGTGCCTATCATGTATGATATTTTCAGCCTCGAGTCTCTGCCTATAAACTTCGCTCGGTATGACAATCTCATGAATCCTATTATATGATCTTGAAGGTTTATAAACGGAAAATAAGGCCATCATTTGCCACAAACTATTTAATAGAAGAAATCTCTAAAATCACTACAAAAAATTCCAACACCGATTAGTAAATATAACTAGAAAATTGCATTGTTGTGTTGTTCAAAATTGCATTGATGATATTCTTGAAAAAAAAAAGGAAAAAAATTTGATCATACATTTTTTTTTTATCATTTGACATAAACGCTCAGCACCCAAAAAAACTATATAAAAAAAAGAAGAAATATATATTAAAAAAAAAAATCTAAAATTCCATTGAGAAATGTTACATTAAAATAATTTTAAAAACTAAATCCTAAAATTATTTCCCTGAAATTCAATTAATATTTTTCAATAATCAAAGAAATGATGCACCCAAATTAGAAATAAGGATGGACTTGAAAATACTCAATTTAAATCGGCAGACGACATAAACTACCTTTAAATAACGCCTACAGTTGAGCGAAATTAAACCACATCAGGTGAGATTCGTCGCCGGACGAAGTGCCGATTCAGGTCGGCTTTGCGGCAGTTAGCATTTGTAGTAGTGATCCGTGATTCGAATCCCGTCAAAATGTAGATCCTAACTGAGAACAGGACCCATCCTGGGTCCAAATTGGGTAATACAGCCAGTACCCCTCCCGTATCTAACAGGCAACACAAAAATATGGTTGACAAGATTCTATATTTACCCGAGGATCTAAGAACAATTTTGCACGATATTTGAGAATACGTTTACAATATACAATTATTTATTTATTTAATGCATATATGGTGCAAGTTAACCCTGTGGTATCTCTCCGAAATGGTTTATGTGACTTGAAATAAACTAAGCCACTATTTTGTGGTGCTATTATTAAAGATTTCCAAATATTAAATTTAAGTTTCGTAATTACTCAATATTTATTTATCGAATGGCAGAAGTAAGTATCCAAATGAGTGGTTTAATAAGGAATTATTCCGTGGTATTAGATTAGATACATAAAGAATATTGTAAGTAAATAGCTATAATAAAATGTTATAACGGGGGCGTTGTAGTAATTGTTCTTTAACTACACTGTACATAAAGCAAACCTGGATATTTTTAGAATAAACATAAAACTGCATTCGAAAACGAAATATACTATGAAGTTAAGCTCTCGAGAAAACTACAATTTTGATTTCACACAGAAACACAAAGGAAAAACAAAACAAAAAAACTAGTGGCTGAAAATTTAAGACTGATTGAGGTATTGTTGAAATGTCTGAATCTCACCATTACCATTAAAAACTAAAACCGCAAGATTATCCCTACAAACACAAGGGATGACTTAATAGCTTTAGAAAATGGTACGAGAAAACAGATCCCAATTATATTAAAAATTTCAGTGAATGGTCACTATTTGGTAGTATTTTATGGTTTTTTTTCCTAAATGCTAGTTGCATTGATCAAAATTTAAATGGCACAGGTAGGCTGCACTACCGTTTTGCTATTGGATAAATAGGAAGTTTTTTAACAAGTGGACATTCATTAAAAAAGCCCCCCCTCCCTGTACAAATTAAGGGAAGGCTCATTATTCTACCCACACATCTTTTGCAAGACTATAAAAACAAAATTATCTAAAGCTGCACCTTCAGCATAAGATGGAACTATTTAAAGTTTGATTGGCAAAAAAAAATCTAAGTTCATGGGGGCATAGAAGTAGTTTTACGACTTCACTTTTACTTCTGAACTACAGTCGTATCTATACAAAAATAACACCATTTCGTTTAGATATGAAAATCCCAAAATGATTTTGACAAATGCAAAAAAAGATAAATGAGAATCAGGATTTCCAATTAATTACTCTTTGCTTATATAACAATATAAAGGTAACATTTAAATGTTTTTTATTTTTTTTTTACAACAAAGATACTCTGATTCTTTAAATTTTACCTCCCACTTTGTTCTGGTCATCAAACAATGTCTTCATATCCATCAGAGCCTTTTCAATTTGTCGAGAAAAGCCGGTGGAATCCTAAAAATAAATAAATGCAGCTTAGTATATATATAAATTAATATATATATATATATATATATATATAAATATATATATATATATAAATATATATATATATATAAATATATATATATAAATATATATATATAAATATATATATATAAATATATATATATATATATATATATATATATATATATATATATATATATATATATATATATATATATATATATATATATATATATATATATATATATATATATAAATATATATAAATATATATATATATATATCCTTAGGAAGTATTTTATAAATAATTTATTTCCTTCTGACCTATATGATAGAGTTTTAAAAAAGCTATTTGATAATCTCATTGACCCCCCTCAACCCTGCATAAAAGTTCCTAAAATGCCCATATATTTACTAATTTCAGAGATGGGTTTTTTGAACGATACTTTTAAAAGAAAAATCTTATTTATTTATAAAAGATATTTTCCCCAAATCAACCCCAAAATAGTTTTTATAAACAAACTATCGATAGGAAGTTTCTTTAACAGTAAAGATCCTATCTCTTTGGAGTTCCGCAGTGATAATGTCTATTTATTTAAATGTCCCAGTTGTACTGGAGCCTCTTACATTGGTAGCACTGTTAGGTCTCTTGGAGCTAGGTTCTCTGCTCATATGGGGATTAGTTGGCGTACAAGCAAAATATTAAATAGAAAGGAAAAGTCATCTATTAGGGAACACACCATAAGCTGTAAAACTAACATTTCTATTGAGAATTTTAAAGTATTAGCCTTTAACAACAACAAACATTGCCTAAGAACCCTCGAATCTCTATATATAAAACACTACAAACCTACACTCAATGAAGATTTAAGTGCAATATCATTATTAATTAACTAATTTTAACTACAGTTTGTTAGTTGGTTTGCCTTTTAATAAACCAACCGTCAATGTAACCTATATATATACTAGCCCCTTTGTTAAACCTACCATTCACTCTCTAGGATGGATCCGCTTTAGTAAGTACCCAAATTTTCCGTTTTTATATTAAATGTTTTTAACTGTTAGTCTTTACAAAATTTAATAATAAAAAAAAAGTTTAAATTTATTATCTTTAAATAATGCCAAGTCAATTTCTCTTAGTTTGTAATTAATTTCTGCAATAATCTTTAAATTTATGAACTAATTTTTGAGTCAGTCTTAAAGCAAATTTAACTGTTGCCAAGTCATATTAAATTTAACTTGTAGTACTTTCTACTGATATTCTGTAATTGGTCACCTGTAAAATAATGTCTTGTTGGCCTTTTCAAGTTTTCTTTATGCATATTAACTTTGTAAACTTATTCTAGCCTGAAGATGAAAACTTGTAGTTTTCGAAACGTAGTGAAAAATTAAAAGATGCTACATCCGTTTCTCGTGGCTCTGGGATTTATCCTCAATATTAAATGCAGGCTTCACGGCCGAGCTCCATATGGATGGATGGATATATATATATATATATATATATATATATATATATATATATATATATATATATATATATATATATATATAAATATATATATATATATATATATATAAATATATATATATATATATATATATATATATATATATATATATATATATATATATATATATATATATATATATATATAAAAATATAAATATATATATATATATATATATATATATATATATATATATATATATATATATATATATATATATATATATATATATATATATATATATATATATAAAAATATATATATAAAAATATATATATATATATATATATATATATATATATATATATATATATATATATATATATATATATATATATATATATATATATATATATATATATATATATATATATATATATATATATATATAAAAATATATATATATATAAAAATATATATATATATAAAAATATATATATATATAAAAATATATATATATATAAAAATATATATATATATATATATATATATATATATATATATATATATATATATATATATATATATATATAAAAATATATATATATAAAAATATATATATATATATATATATATATATATATATATAAATAAATAAATATATATATATATATATATATATAAATAAATAAATATATATATATATATATATATATATATATATAAATAAATATATATATATATATAAATATATATATATATATAAATATATATATATATATATATATATATATATATATAAATATATATATATATATATATATATATATATATATATATATATATAAATATATATATATATATATATATATATATATATATATATATATATATATATATATATATATATATATATATATATATATATATATATATATATATATATAATCTATCTAGCTATATGCAAAGTATTGCAAACGTCCTGTTACACTCGTTACGTCGCTCTCAACAAAGGGGACAATGATAGTTTTTATTGTTTTAACTTATAAATGTGTTTAAATTGTAATATTAATCAATGTTGAGAGCGGCGAGCACGTGCTCCAAGAGAGACCTGAAGGCCGCGTACACGTTGCGGACAAAGTCTTTCCTCATGCTGGTCCACAAGTGGTTGATTGAGGAACTTCAGCTCGTCGACGTTACTTTAGCGGAACTTGCAAGCCTTGCCCTCCACGTGCGCTCACACGCTATAGTCAAGGGGAATGGCTACATAGCTTCACCCATAGACTTTTCATACTAAATAAAAAATTTCCCATTGTAAGGCATATCTACGATATGAGTCCTTTAACAAAGAAATTTAAGCCCCCTAGATTTAGTCTTCCTAACGTACGAAAAGTACTTAGCAACTTAAAGTCTAATGACGTAGCAATTAAAATTGATCTTAGAAATGGGGTTTACCACATTAACCTTGACGAGAAAGCTCGTCCAATTTTTGGTATAAAGAAAACCGATGAGCAAATTCCTACATGTCCAGGAACCTAGAAGAAGATAATCTAGACATCTGCCAGGATCGCCAAAGCCGTGGGTCACGGATATCGCGAAGCAGGGGATGCAGAGATTCCAATGCCACAAGAGCACCAATGCCGCTTTGTGAGTCGCTATAAATCACAATCTGGTCTCCGAACAGGGTACCTCACGTAATCTCCCATAAAGAGCGGTGCATTGCAACCAGCTCGGCATTGAAGACAGCGCAGCGCCTGACAGGCCCCCGCTGACTTCAAACAGAGAGGACACGGCGTGCAAACCGACCCCCTCTTGATACTTGGAGCCATCTGTATAGAATGGGACGGTTCCAGCGTGACACGAAGTGTGCTCCAAAAAGGCCAAACGCAATACTCCCGGCGCAGTACAAGCTTTGGGAGTAGAGGCGTGGCGACAAATAGTCAAAGGTGGTACCCTCCAGAGTGGCGTCCTGGGAAGAAACAGGGGCGCTACCGGCCAGAGAGCTATACCGAGCTCTTGAAGGAGTTTCCTGGCCCTAAACCCAAAGGGCTTAGGGTATGACTGGTGTCTCTCGGCGGCCTAGGCACCGTCAAGATGAGCTGAGGATAATGTGAGAGCTGTTTGGCAACTGAGGGAGGCGCCGAGCTAGCAGCCTACAGGCGAATAATGCACTGTGCACGGCGAGTGGAATCTTCCCAGGATCGACAAGTAGGCTGAACGCACCAGTCGCCAGGCGAAGGCCGGTGTGGTGGATCGAGTCCACCGTCCGCAATACACGGTCGGCTCCGAATGAATAAAAATCGCATCCGTAGTCGAGCTTCGAACGAACAAAGGATCGATAAAAAAGTAAGGCAGTGGCCCTATCAGCACCCCAGACGCTGAACATCACGGAGCGAAGAATATCCATGGCGCGGGTACAAGAGACCCTAAGGCTGCGAATATGAGCCTCCTAGGTGAGGGGTCGGTCAAATACAAGACGAAAGAAACGGTACGAGTCTACCACTTCCATGCGAACCCCATTTAGAAACAAGTCTGGGTCAGGGTGTAGCGGTGGATAGCGGCAGAAGTGCACCACCTTAGTCTTAGCCAAAGAAAACCGAAACCTGTGAGCTTCGGCATAATGAGAGACGCGGTTCAATGCCTGTTGGAATCTAAGCTCCAGAGTTGGCATCTGGGCCGCACCAAAAGAGATCGAAAAGTCGTCCACGTATAGCGTAGCGAAAACATCTTCCGGCAGCACCGAGGTGATGCCGTTGATGCTCAGTGCAAAGAGTGTGACACTGATGACACTTTCCTGCGAGACACCCTCTTCCTGCTCCATTGGGCCGGAGAGGGCTCCCCCAACTCGTACGCGGAATCACCATCTTGCAAAAATTCAGATATAAAGATTCGGAGGCGTCCCCTCGCCTCTATCGTGTGGAGATTCTCCATGATACCGTATCGCCATGCGGTATCATAGGCCTTCTCCAGATCGAAAAAGACCGTGGCGTAGTGCTGTCTACGAAGGAAGGCCTCGCAGACGGCATTTTCCAGTCGGAGCAGAGCATCCGACATGGAGTGGAACTTGCTGAAGCTGCACTGTGCAGAAGAGAGATGGTTCCCGCTGTCCAGAAAAAAAGCTAATCTAACATTTACCAATTTTTCCATCAACTTGCACACGCAGTAAGTTAGACAGATTGGGCGGAAACCGGCGGGGGTTCAGTGATCAATGCCCGGGTTGCGAAAAAACGATTCACCAGGAGTCTGGGAGGATACCCTCTACCTAGATCTTGTTGAACAAATCTAACAGAAAGCCCATGCCTCGCTCACCCAGGTGTCGAAGCATCGCATACGGGACATCGTCCGGACCAGGGGCGGTGTCCGCGCACGAAGCGAAAGAAGAACACAAATCGCTCAAAGTAAATCTGTCGTTGAAGGATTCTCAGCCTCTGGAGTAAAGTCCAGTCGGCGGTCTTCCGGACATGACGGCGAGCATTAAATGCTGGTGGAGCAGCATCCCGGCTAGAGAATGCGCAGAATGAAGGGTGTCCTGCGAAAACGTACCCCGAATCCATTTGACTCACTTCCACATTTCTGCTAGAGGGGTCTTGCCGTTAAGTGAAGACAGGTATGCCCGCCAAGAAGAGCGGCGGGCGTGCCTCGAAACATACCGGAACCTAGCACTAGCTCGACAAAATTCATCGACAGTGAAATCGTTCGGGTGGCCCTTATAGCGCATGTAGGCATAACACTTTTGTTTGAGGGCCGCCTCACACTCGGTTGACCACCACGGGAGCGGTCGGTGTGCGAAACGGCCAGACGTTCTCGGAATAGTAGTTAGGCCCACGGCGATGAGGTTGTCGGAGAAGAACTAAACTGTCTCATCTACCGACAAAAACTCATCGACTAAGACAGAAATCAGTCATTTCCTGAAATGCGGATACTTGCCCGCGTCAAGCACCACCGGGGCTGGCTCGCAGGCGGCAGCGGCCCAGAAAATGATATTTGAATGGTAAAGTGATCACTACCATGGATGTCATCGACTACCCCCCACCCAAAACCAGGCTGTGTATCCGGAGAGCACAAAGATAGATCGAGAGAGGAAAATGAAGCGGCTCTCAGGCAGTAATGCTTAAATTCAGTCACATTTTAGGACACCTATCTCAAGCTCGTCGATCAGGTCGGCAAGGACCTGACCCTTGGGATTGAACATCGAGTAATCTCCCCAGAAGGAGTGTCTACCAAGCAGATCCCCGAGGAAGAGAAACGGCCTCGGCAACCGTGCCACGATGCGGCGGAAGTCCACCAAGTCGAAGGCGGCTGACGGTGGAATGAACGCAGAAATAACAGTATACCTCCTATCCGGGTGCAGCTGCACACTGCACAGCTACTGCTTGAAAGGTGTCTAAAGCGAAGAGAAAAACAGACATCATGCCGGGTGTAAATAGCGCATCCTCCTGCTCGGCCTCCATCCCATGGTGGTGGGGTCGCAAAACCCTTATACCTCGGGAGGGTGGGCAGGGGGCACTCGCCAAGCATAGTCTAGCTAAGGGAAAACGGGACGAGACGAGCCTACGCAGCTCCCCCCCAGTTGGCCCGGAGTCTACGGTAATTCCATTGAAGGAATAAGCCCACCAGGCCTAGCTCAGAGGAGATGCGGGGGCCCTCTTCGAAGAGAAGACCCTCACGGGAATGGCTGTACGCTTCCCAGAGGCAGAACTCGGGGCGCTGTCGCCTTTGAGGACTTATCGGGGCAGATTGGGCTCACCATGCGAGTCTTTTCCTCCCTCTGTCTCGAAACCTTAAGCAAGCGGGGGGCCCTTCTTTGGAGGATCCACCGCCTTCAAGTCACCCAGCCTAGCATTCGGTGTAGGCGTAGGAGCCGAAGCTCGTTTATTGCTCTCCTCCTTTCTGGAGGCAGCTTTAGAAACCCTGGAAGATGGCCTCACAACCAACTTCCAGGGTGTTGCCTCCTGTGAGTCTAACGACTCGGTAGAGGCGCGCGGACGTTTCGCCTACGGAAAACGGTCACGCTGGGAAAAAGAGGGGTAGCCCTGGTTTTAGGCGGGGCGGGGTGTGAACCCTTTATGCCACCAGCTCAGCCAGAGGAGAGCCCCGGGTGGGTAGAACCAGCAGAAGGGTTCTGAATGGGCGCGGAAACGAAGGTGCTCGTAGGCATGGATGGGGCAGGAGCAGAGGATGTCTTTCTTAACATTGAGGCATAGGAGGTCCCAGGCAGCGCCGGGCGCCCAGGACCAGAACAGCCGGCTAGGATTTCCTTCTGAAGGAGATACGCACCACAGTGCTTCGAAGAAACGGGATGCGACTCTCCGCAATTGACACACTTGGCAACACACGATTTGGACTTATCGTGTGCGGCCTTGGAGCAACTTACAAAGACTTCGGGTAACCCCGACTTTGCACGTCTACAGGAGCGATTCGTATGGTATATGCGGTGGCAGTAGTAGCACTTCCGCTGCAGTGGCACGAATGCCTTCACGCGGTAGCGATACCAACCGGCATGCACTGACTTAGGGAGCTTATAATAGTTGAACGTGACGAATAGCGTAGGGATGAGTCTTGAAGACCCTCCCTGTTTTCTCATCACACGTTCGACCTTGACCGCTCCATGGTCGGCCAGCTCTTGGGTGATGTCATCTATAGAGTAGTCCACGAGTTCCCTCGCATAAACTACTAATTTCACGAAAATCAGGGTAGAGTGCGGCGTCACACTCACCGGCGTGCCATCAAGTGTCCGAAGGGCACTAATCAATGCCGCCTCAGAGTGATTCGACACATTCGCCAGAAGGCTACCGTCAGAGAAAATGGTCACCTTCGGCTCTCTACCAATCAGGCTAGCTAGTGGTCTCCTTTGATGGATCATTTTGCCCTTAGGTAACATGCTGCCATCAGTGGAGCGAAAAACAAGGAAGCGTTTGAAACCATCGGGGTCGAAAACGCCAGGTAAGCTCTGAATGAGGGGCTCCGACGTAATGGAGGCTCTTGCGGTCTTAGCTTCGGACTCCCCACCCGGGGGAGCACCGGAGCCGGGCGTGCTGATCTTGGCTTGGTCGCATATGCGAAACGGCAGCGGCCCCGTCAGTCCCCGCGGAGGGAGAGGAGTCCCGAGCACAGGGGCGGATTCGGGTTCAGTGCTTGGCACAGAGGCCAAGTTCGACCCCATGGAAGGTCCTGCCATCTGTGGCTAGGTCATTTCAGCGACCAAGTCCATATCGGGGGGGATGGGGCTCCATGTGCGCGCCTCCCCTTCCCAAAACATCATTGATGCCTTCGAGATTTCTTTTTTACCTTGTTATGCTGATGAACCGGCATCCGTCGAGGAAGAGAGGGGGGCAGGTACACTGACCCCCCCCCCCAAACAAACTAGTCGCACAAGCCTGCAGGACATTAAAGGGAAAGGCAAGGGCCGACGGGCCCTGCCATCGATTGCTACCCTAATGGGGGTGGACCTATCGAGCTGACCCCACCGGGAGCGGTCAATTATGGGACACCTGCCTGCTTTCCTGCAGTCCCCTTGTAAAGCAAAGGGGGAACTGCCGCTGGAAAAAAGAGAGTCGCCCGACTCCAGAGAAGGGGGTGAGGGAGTGTCCCCTACACCCGTATTCATACGAGAGGAGTAAACCTCCTCTCCGGTCGGAGAAGTTTGGAAGGTCCCCTGTGAAAGCAAGTGGGGGGGGTGGTTACTTCGGTGGAGCTGCCCGAGGGCGGCTCCGACGATGTTGCTGGGGGAAGTGGATAGTTTCTTTTTTTTATTTTCTCATCATCGGGCATAGTGACCCTATAGTTTTTACGGGACGCAAACGCTCACCACCCCACGCAGTAGCCCGCTCTGCAAGAGGTGAATACAGGGCCGGCAAAATCAGCTACCGTTATTTGAGGACACTCCTCCCGCCTAGTGGACTGGCGGCTCCACTTTAGGCACGGCGTAAAAATTGATAGACAGTGAAAGGAGAAAGGGTATGTGAGGAAGGTGTGGGTGGGGGTGAAGCTGGTTGTTACCCCGCCCTAAAAAAAAACGGAGCAAAGGGGTGAGGGGGCGTTGTCCCCTCCCCCTCAGCCCTGATCTGGTTTGGTTGGGTGAGAGAAAGCTGGTCGGCGACTACCCTGTGAAATTAGAGACCGAACAGAGAAAGTTGTGGGAGAGGTTGTATGGAAAGTGAGGAATCAGGGTAAGAAGACAGGGTGTCAGAAAGAAGGAGAAGAGGCTAAGCTGGGGCCAGAGGGGGCGCTGAGTCCCGTAACCACGGCGGCCAGGAAGGCAAATCGCCAACTTTGCACCTTTACAGAAGTGATTCGTATGGGCTTTGCCAATCCAGCGCTCCATTTATGCGAAAGTCCTGGCACTTTGACCATAAAAGATGGTGCCGGCATAGCCACCTCATATCTGTACTGGAGGAAGTTGAACAGAGTAGTCGGTTCAGCACACCCCGTACTTAATCCTTGCCTGAGCAAGCGGGCTTTCGGCCCTCGCAGCAGGTAGGGACCTCATGGTATACAGTACCAGTCGACTAATGGTCATAAGAAGACGAAAGTTCGCCGGGCAACCAGAATGGCTGTGGATAGGAGAGCAAGTGTGGAAAGAGGTTGGAGAGTATGTAATAAAGAGAAGTAGAGATAGGCGGGTCCACTAACGACTAGAGTGGGTGATCACTTATTATTATCATACCCTGGTGCTAGGTGATTCCAGGATTTTTTTAAAAATTTTAGGAGCCCATCTGGCGACTGGTGATTCCAGGATGGCATGCAGTCAACGAAGGTACCATGGCTACTGGACCAAACTTTGTACAAGTGGAAACACTCCTCCTGGTGCAAAGTGTGGGGGAGAAAACATTGAGTGGAGAGCAGTAGTGATAAAAATAAATAATACTTAAAATAAATAATATTAATAACTTATACTAATAATAATCAATACTATTCATAATAAAGTTATGATACATAATAATAATAATAAATAATTATAAATAATAAGAGTATATCATAAATAATAATTCTAGTATAAAAATCATACTAAATAATAATAAAATTAATACTGCTAAATAATAATTATTAAATAATAAATAATAACACTAATAATAATACTAATCAAATAATTATATTACATAATATAACAAATAATATAAATATCATACTAAATAATAAGAATGATAACAATAATAATGCTAATAATAGTAATAAAGGTAAAGAAGGGCTTAGTGGGGGCGAGGGAAAAGCGCACCAACAACTTTCCCAGGCACCATCAGAGTGTTCAAGTCAACCCAGTGACGGAGCCTCCCTAATTCGCACTCAGGCCGGGAGGATGTGCAACTACTCCGGGTACTAAGTGTAACAGGCTACAAATGTTACCACCCTGTAGGGTGACGGCATGAGGTAGCTGATCAGGTCCTTAAGCCTAGACAGGGGGTTGAGGGGGATAGTGGTAGAGAAAACGGAATGCCGAGAGGGAGCGAGGAGGAAGCGCACCAATAACTTCCCCAGGACTCGTCAAAGAGTTCTGGGTGATAACAGTTCCTCCTGGTACCAAGTGCAGGTAGACAAAAGGTTGAGGGGATAGTTGTAGAGTAAAAAAAAAAAAAAAGTAGCGCTGAGAGGGCGAGGGGGAAGTACACCGACATCTTTCCTAGGCCCCCTCAGAGAGTTCATGTCAACCGAGTGAGAGGGCTTGCCTAATTTGCACTCAGGCCGGGAGGATGGGCAGCTCTTGCAGGTACCATGCGTAACAGGCTGCACAGGGCACCCCTCTGCGGGATGGAATCGATGAGTGACTACCACGTCCAGGCGAGACCCGCTTAGGAGCAAACCCTTTACGTTGACAGAAGTGCACAATTGTGCGCTTGGCCAAAGAAGCCCGAACCCTTTGGGGCTCAGCATGAGACGCATTTCGAGCATGTTGGTGCCAGCTCTCAACGGCAGGCATCTGAGCCGCGCCGTGGTTGTACCGTTGATGCTCCCTGAAAAGAGGGGCTTAGGGAAGATGGACTGTGCCCAAGACCAGTGACATTTTCTGTCCAGGGAATAGATGAACCTAACATTTACTAATTTCTCTATGAGTGACATCTCGCCAGCTTGCGAAAAATGAAAAGCAAGCACGCTAATAATTCGCCAAGAATCTAGGAAGATACCCTCCATCCAGATCCTGTTGAACAAGGCTAACAAAAAAGCCATGCCTCGGTCACCTTGGTGTAAGAGCACGGCGTACAGGAAATCGTGGGGCCAAGGAGCGGTATCCGCGCAAGAAACTAGTGCGAAATGCAACTTGCTCAACGAAAGAAACTCCAGGTCATTGAAGGGTACCCGCCTCTGGAGGTGAAGTCCACTCGGCGGCCTTCAGCGATGTTTTTGTAATGATGGTGGAGCAGCATTCTGGCTAGAGAATGTTGAGGAAACGGTAGTAAACTATTCCATCTTCTTGGAGAACGGAATCGGGGATCTGTGAGAACTTAGCCCGATCCTTTAGACACCCTACCACATTGAGTAAAGACACCGGCATGTCATGAAGAGCTGCGAGTGTACTTCGAAACGAAGCAGAATCTGGCACTTGCTAGACAAAATTCACAGGGGCTAAACTCGTTCGGACAGCACCTGTAACGTTTATAAGCATACCGTTTCTCTCTGACGGCCGTCTTACATTCGGCAGACCATCAAAACAGCGGATAGCAAGCAAAATAGCCAAAGTTAGAGGAATGTAAGCTAGGCCTAAGTGAAGAAGATGCCTTGGCTAACTCAATGGCCTCATCAACCGAACTAACCTTCTCGAGTGATATAGAGGTCACTCTATATCAAGGACAATGCTCGATCAAAGTATAACCGATGTAGCTTCTCGACTGGCAGCGGGCGGAAAAGCTATATTGTATGTCCATACATTCAATTTGGCAGTGGCCGGGATGGACACATTAATTAGAAGGGTCCCATCCGAAAAAAAACCGATAAGCCTTGGGTTCCCTACCAAGAAACAAAGCAATAGACTGACGCTGACAGAACATTTGGCATTCGGATAACCTCGTCCTGGCGTCTGAGCCGACGGGCTCAGACGCCAGGCAGCCTCTTAATGAGGAATCCGAAATCCTGAGGTCTTCGACACTCCGCTCTCTTTCGTTTTCTTTTTGGATTAAAATGACGGTGTTTTAACCCTTTTTTTCCCCTCGAGAGGAACTCAGAGGCTAGAAGAACCCATCTGTCACCACAGCCCACTTGGAAGGAGCTATCTCTACCAGAACATTCCAGCTCGATGTGTCGGAGACTTCACTGTTCCCACGACCCCGTGGGACCAAACCGCCATCAGCACTCATGTAGAAAGGAAGCATACGGGGAACCAGCGTACCGATCCCCAGGAAAGTGACAAGTTTAGGGATAAAAAAATCAAGGCAAGCTCCAGATCCAGAAGGGTCATCCCCGTAAGTCCTCAGTAGGAGATCCAAAAAGGCTTTGGCCATTCTTTGGGAAACGATGAGTGTTCTCCAGACACCTTTTTTTTCTTTTGGAGTGGCCCTTGAGAAGAAATAGAGGAGGGGCCACATTCTCACTAGCGATGAAGGATTATATAGAAGTATTCGTAAAGGCGAGGCCTGTTTACCACAAAAGTGGGGTGAAGGTGAAACCCACTCCGAGAGTTGCAGGTGCATTACTAGTTCTAATTTTCTTTATACATGAAATCTGCCCCTTTCGGGTTTTTTTTTTCAAGTTCATCATTGGGGCATATGTAAACTTGTATGGCAAACGCCCGCTCCGAACCTCCATATCTAAGAGGCTTAGCACTTGTAATTATAAGAGGTCAACACCATCGGACTGATACTTACCGTAACAGGAGAACTCTTCTTGCTAGAGATGTGGAAGAACAAGGTGTCCTCCCCAGCGATGATATAAGAAACCCCGTAGCCATCATCCGCAACAGGACCGAAACCCCCACCGGCACTAATACACTTAGGATGTTTGGATAAGTCCAGTTTGTTCGTTTGACCATGCGGGGTCTGGGAGGTGCTCAATCGCCATGGCTCGGACAAAACTTTCTGCGTAACACAAAAAGAGGGAAAATAAGATGAGTCTCAAGGTTTGAATTTAGACCTGTTTTAGAGAGGTGAGGATCGCAGGGGGGTGGGGATGTAGAAATGAACTGAGTAAAAGTGCATGCAAACGATGGAGACATCCGAGCAGTCAGAAACATATTTAACATGTTCTATTAAAGCAAATCAACACATTTTAGTAACACAATGTAATATTTTTTCATCATTAATAGTTTTCCTTGATAAAGTGGGGTTGGCGTGCATGAAGGCCCAGAAAGTAGATCCTTACCACCACGTATCATTGGCACATTAAGCACACAACTGTCCATCCTTTTGTCCAGTGCCATAGCCATAATAGCGATAGGGCGCTGCGTGGGAGCACCTCAAGTTAAGGTTCATGCTTGGACAGATGGCTCCAGCAACACGCCTCCTCACAAGCACTTTATATGAACAACCCAATAGCATGCCATTGGACCCCATGTCAGCCCCATTCTGTAAACAGAACTTGAATGCTTTTTTTTTATTATAGTGTGCCTTTAAGGGCAACCAGGGACGAGGGTACGGTCGACATATAACAAAAACTTTTAGATTAAATTAACAGCCAAACAAACAAAAAAACAAATGTCAAGAAGTATGCTAGGGTTGAGCCAGGGGATTTTTTTCATAGCACCTATCTGTTAACTGCCTACAAGGGCATGAGTCGCTGTAAACAATCTCAAGGCTAATACTAGGCTATTTACCAAAAATAGTAAAAAAACAACAAAACAAAACTAAAAAAACAAAAAGTCAAAGGAAGAAGGAAGCACGCTTCGGCGTCAAGAGGCATGCTCCTCTGTCCTCGGGCATTGGAGTGTGCGATTAACACCAAAGTCAAATAAAATGGAGTAGTCAGATAGCCCAGAAGTCTGTGTACATGAATCTGTCCCAAGTAAAAGGGTCCCCCGATACGGGGACAGGTAAGGTGCACGAAGATCACCCAGACTGGGACATTCAACGAAAATTCGCCGAAAGGTCCGGGGGACAAGCAGTTGTCACTCGCAGTAAGGTATAACTGGCGTCTCTCGAGGCATAAGCACCGACGAGATCGGCTGTGGCGCAGAGAGAGGCGGAAGGGCTCGCGCGCACGGCGCAGAGCAAGTGGCATATACCTAGCATCGACTAGTAGGCTCTCAATGGGGGACGTGATAAAGGCACTGGTCGCCAGGCGGAAACTGGTATGGTGGATCTAGTCCACCTTCCAGAATTCACGCTCGGCTGCGGATACATAATACTCGCATCCGTATTCAAGCTTCGAATGAACAAAGGATCGATAGAGAAGCAAGGCCAAATCATCACCCCCAGTTGCAGAACGTCATGGAACGAAGAATGTCCATGAAGCGGGTACAAGAGACCCTAAGGCTGCGAATATGAGCTTCCCGGGTGAACCCAGTTTAGGACCGGGTCTGGGTGGAGCCGTGGATGGCATCACCTTAGCCTTGGCCAAGGAAAACTGAAACCTGTGCGCTTCGGCATAGCGAGAGATGCAGTTTAATGTCCGTTGGAGTCGACGCTCCAGAGTTGGCATCTAGGCCGCACCAAAAGAAATCCAAAGATCGTTCTCGTAGAGCGCAGCGAGAACATCTTCCGGCACTACAGAAGGGATACTGTTGATGCTCAGGGCAATGAATGTGACAATGGCACTTCCCTGCGGGACACCCTCTTTCTGCTCCATTGGGCCAGAGAGGGCTCCCCCCACCCGAACGCGGAATCGACCATCTCTCAAAAAATCAGAAATAAAGATTGGGAGGCGTCCCCTCGCCCCCATCGTGTGGAGAGTCTCCATGATACCGTATCGCCATGCGGTATCATAGGCCTTCTCCAGATCGAAGAACACCGTGGCATAGTGCTGTCTAGGAAGGAAGGCCTCGCAGACGGCATTCTCCAGTCGGAGGAGAGTAGTTGAGAGATTGTGGGGAAACCGGCCGGGGTAGAGTGATCTCTCCAAGAGTTTGGGAGGATACCCGCTGCCCAGATCCTGTTGAACAAGTCAAACAGAAAGGCCATGCCTCACTCGTCTAGTCGTCGAAGCATGGCATAGGGAGAATCGTCTGGGCCATGGGCAGTTTGTGCGCACTAAGCGAAAGCAGAACGCAACTCACTCAATGCTGAGAGTCGCGATGGGAAAGCGCAACAACAACTTTTTCAGGCCCCATCAGAGTTTAAGTCAACCCCGTGACAGGGCTTCTCTAATTTTGCACTGAGGCTGGGGGGGGACGTGCAACTCCTCCAGGTACCATGTGTAACAGGCTACAGAGAGTACCCCCATTGTGGGGACAGCCACAAAGAGGTGCTCAGGCCTTTATACATAGGGAACTGTTTAATGAGGCAAAACTGATATTCACCTTTTGAATGCTCCAATGCCCAGGACCCCTAAACACCTGGTCTCTTGCAACCTGCAAGCGTTAAAGGGCGTTGTTTATAGAGGTTCCAAAGCCTTTTTTCTGACATGGCATGAGGTAGCTGGTCAAGGATAGTCTTAGAGAAAAAGTAATACTGAGAGGGAGTGAGGTGGAAGCGGACCAATAACTTACCCTGACCCCGTCAACGAGAACAGTTCTTCTTGGTACCAAGTGCAAGTAGAAAAAAAGTTGGGGGGGGGAGATAGTTATATAGTAAAAAACAAACAAACTAGCACAGGAAGAAGCGAACCAACAACTTTCCCTTGCCCCATCAGAGAGTTCTTCAAGTCAACCCAGTGAGAGGGCTTTCCTAATTTGCACTCACCCTTAGAGGATGTGCAGCTCCTCCAGTTACCAAGTGTAACATTCTATACAGCGTATCCCCCTGTGGGGCAAGCCAGGGGACAAACACATTTGATGGTCTTACAACCCTTCGTATATGAGCACACACAAGTCTTCTGTGGATGTCCGTGAGCAGGAGCACAAATCAAAGAAGAGGATACCGTCCAGGGACCATTGTCATCTCGACGCTGACCCTGGCAAAACTGTGCCACTTCCTACTACTGCCCATCCGATGTTAAATCTCGGGTAAACAGCAGGAGAGCCGCTATCCTAAGGGGGGCAGGACACATCGAATACTTTGTTTCTTCACCCAACATATTCGAAAATGCTCAACACAGGTACAGCTTCGAATAAACATAGATATACATGGAGTGCTGTATCTCGAGGAGAATCTGGTCCAGTTAGCAAAGTTCATCGAGGTAGGGCCCAAAGTCGGTGGCAAGTTAACTGGTCTATCCGCATCCATTCTTCTTACATCTCAAATACCTCAACATTCACGGTAACTACATTCAAACCATTTATAATTTTTACCTACACCCTTTTCACACCTAGCTTCAAATTGCTCATCCTGTAGTTTCATTCATAAACATACTCTCATGCAACCAACTTTCTTGCAAACTCAGACCCTTAGCATTCATTAATGCTATGATGATACACGAGACTCCTAACATTTCATACTTTTAATCTACCTCATCCATACCACTATCATTCACAAAAAATCAAAACTAAAACATCACCCTTGTTCAAGGGCAACACCACAAACTCAAATGATATTATGCCTCACCATATTTATCAGTCCTAAACAATCACTTTACTCTTTTCTGTAATTACTTTTGTCCCTTTTCTCACATGCACTGCCAAACAGAATTTCATAATCCTACCCCCTCACTCTCAGCCACTAACATCAAATCATCATCATACTCAAACAGAGCCAGAACCCATCCCTCATTTCCATACATACATCTATCAGTACTCCATCCATACATGTATTAAGCAACTAAAAACGTCCAAACATCCCTTCCAGTTATCTTTCACACGAATGCACACCTTCCTTCCAACATACACCTTAGTCTATTTGTTCTCCATGTTTCCACTACTCATGGTCATGAGTTTCATGATGCATCTAAGAAGTCGGGTTGATGCGCATCAATGCATTGTGTAGTGGGTAGGAATAATAATCATGAGTGCGTGGCTTCCCAGGCCAGCAGACCATATCCAGACAAAACTAGGTAGCCTCAATCTAGTTTCAGATTAACGGGGCATTTTGACCCGAAGTACAGGTGTAACAGACCGATAAAGACATACACTCCCGTCGCCACCAGGAACCAGACACAGTTCATTAAATATTCACAAACATTCACAGCCGAAGTACAACTGAGACAATACCAGCAGGCACACAGGAGTGGTGCATCTCTTGGAAAATACCATTCAGTCGGTGTGGTTTGTCGACACTGCCCATTGGCGGCAACTTATACAAGTAAAACCCTTGTAATCAAACATTAAACCAGGGTTATATTTTTTAATGCTGTATACTATCTATTAAATCATTACATAATGCAAAATATTGAAGAACTACCGAGGCGCGAGAGCCCCATTAAGAATACACAAGAATAATAAAGGAAAAATAAAAAATAAGAACCAAAGAGATGGCAAGTCACCCAGCAACTAACTCTTACTCATTCCTCTAACCACTTTATCCTAACAACCCTATCCACTTTTAATATCAGCCAACAATCACTATCCAGCAGCTGAACAATACAAGAAAAACCCCTGAGGAAATTTCACAGACCTCAGATAACCCCAACCCCTACAGAACCTCTTGCATAGAAAATGTTATGGCTAAACAGGTATAAGGAGAGAGTAAAGGTAGTTTTTGACTATCTACTACAAATTTTCACGCATCTTAGGGCATTGTTAAATGCAAACAGACACGCAGAGAGGATGATGATGCTCATCAAACTGGCATAATAACCCATAGAGAGAGAGTCTAATGAGGCATACAACCCCCTGTTGAGTCATAGGCATTAAAAAACCGGACTGTGAATCCTTCGTCTCTTACATTGAGGAAAGGAGAGTCGATTTCAAGGTATTTGGAGATCACATAAAGGCAGAACAAGTGTCGGTCGATGCCTTTGCCACACATGGCGTCCTGGTAGCCCTTTTGATGTTGGGCACAAGCCTTCCTCAAGAGAACGATGCGCTCCTGGTTCTGCCAAGGTTGAATGCAAAATGATTAATGATAATGATAGCCGTCCTTTGCCCTAACTCTCTTAGGCACACAACTACCATACAATGAATGATGATGAGTGACAAACTCGAGATCAAAGAGAAGGGTACCGATTAGAAACTGAAAACCTTGCAAACAAAAACCCATTCCCTTACAAACCGACTACATTAATTATCAACCCTTGAACAACCATCATATCACAACCCCAAACTAACCAATTTGGGGCATATAGCTAACTCCAAATTTTCACAAAAACTCTCTTGTAAGCTTTGGATAAATTTTCCTAACAAGAAAATTTCTCAGAGATTGAATTAATTAAATTCGCTATCAGTAGAGATCAAAATTACTTTGTTGATCCCCTCCCCCTAGTTCTCTACACTGTAGAGAGCTACCGGGTTCGACTGTAACAGTCAAACCAGCTAGTACTTAGGAATAACCCCACGGTGCCTGGTCATTCCCAGAGCTCTCCTATGGATGTCATATTAAAGGATGGTATGAGAGGAGCGAGGGAAAAGCAGGATGGGATGAGATTGAATATGTTTGGGGGTTACTAGAGGTTGGAGCGGGAGGTGTAGGGGGGTGGGGTATCATGGTCTAGTATATTTTTATATTCCTGTAGGGAGAGGGGGGTGGGGGTAAATGTAAAAGGGCCAGAAAACTGGGTTGATGATTGAATGCAGATTCAGATGAATGAGAATATCAGGTGAGTCACTGTGCAGTTGATAATGAATTGCTATTCAGATGAAGTGGGTGGGTGTGCTTTATGGGGTTTCTGGTTCAGTGAGATTTTGAGGGAGGTTAAGTGATAAGAGGGTATATTAGGTGATGGGGATAATTTTAGGTGGGTTCTAAGAGTGGATTTTGTTTGATTTCAAACAAAAACTAACAAAGGAATCTTTTGCAGACAGTTTTTAAGGAGAGATCTGTAAAGAAAGATGATATAAGTGATAAAAAATGGAAGATATATTGCCACAGATCATCTACGAGCATTGGGGATGGGAAGACACGCAATCAACCAAATGTCAGCTGCAGCATGCTACACCTGCCACTAGGGGCAGGAGTGAGTGTCACTCCTCCAGGTTTCAAGTGCGGCATTGTGCTTTACCCCTGCTCCACTATCCCCCTCCCCCTTGTGGCAAATATAGAGAGAAATGGAGCAGGTGTTTAGTGGATATGAGTGGGAGAGCAGTTTGATGGAGAGAATTTCGGTTTCAGGTGATGTGTGTGGGTGTTTTTTGTACAGCTAGTAGTGATGCAGAGGGCCCTGTTTGTGCAGGTGTGATGCAGAGAACCCTGTTTGTGCAGATAGTAGTGATGCAGAGGGCCCTGTTTGTGCAGGTCTGATGCAGAGAGCCATGTTTGTGCAGGTAGGTGTGAGGCAGAGGGCCCTGTTTGTGCAGGTGTAATGCAGACAGCCCTGTTTGTGCAGGTAGGTGTGATGCAGAGGACAGTGTGCAGGTGTGTCATATGGATGGTGCCAATACTTTTTTTATAAAGAATTTAAAGCAAAAACAAACAAGGGCATCTCACACAGAAAGTTTTGTATGTAATGCCATCAATCTCTTGACCAGGATGGACCTTTGACTGGATAATGAAACCAACACAAAGATCAGAAAGATAATCTCTGGGTAACCTGAGCAAACCAGGGGTCAATCCTCGTTTTGGGAGGCAGGTTCCCAGGGAAGTATGTTTTGACACTAACCAGATAGGAACCTTGATCACTCCATGGGTAGGAGCACCCATTTTGATTCAGGGTTATGTGGATACAACTATTCATCAGCAAGATTCCTTAGGACAGAGAATAAGGCTGTGTGTTGTGCTGTAAAGACGGGAGGGGGAAGACAGCGGCGGTGTGGTTACTTGTGAGGACATGTATAAGATCTCTACCCTCCCCTCCCCACGGGGGTAAGTATAGCACATCCACCAATCATCGGCCAGAAGTGCACTGACGTGTGTCCGCTCTTGCGTGGGATTGAAACAGCCATTTTGACGATACAAGACCAACGCCGTATCCACTAGGCTAGAGAAAGATCCCCAAAGTGAAAATGTATGAAAGATGTATAGCTGTGGGCATTGTGGCCTGGAGGGGTGGTACAGAAAAATTACTGTTGTTGTTAATAGCTTCCCAGGAGCAGATGACATCTCTGGTCTCTCCAACAACTTGGGAGATTAAGGGAAAGAGCTTTGACCCTACAGCCTAAAGCTGATGCTAGGCAGCATTTCTCCAGATAGCAGCATGGTTACCCATGGTACATCTGACAGCTCCTTGCAGGGTATAAAATGTGGGCACAGAAAATGAAGCGAATGTGAATAGGATGGGTTTCAAAGGTGTGAACTAGGTGATGTGTCTGGGTATGAATGTGATAAGTATGCATGGCGCTGTGAGGGTTCTGAAAAAATGGGAAGGTGTAGAGTACTTTTTGACCTCGCAACCTCTCTTCGGTGAGGTGGTGGCCCACAGGAACGTCATCACATCCACCGGGTGGGTGAGGTGATGAGAGTGTGAGTTTCATGCTTGTGTGAGGTTAGGATAGTTGAAGTGTTCGGTGTCATTTTGCTCTTGGTTACGTGTTGGTATTGGGGCAAGGAAGGTTTTTTTTTCTGTGCTTCTACTTTTGGAGGATAGAGGAGTGGCCTGATTTAAGTTGGGCTAAAATGAGTCCTGCATAGTGATTTCTCTGAGTTGTCTATTTAGAGAGGTGGTTCATTTAGGATATTGTTTGGCAGGGGAGTTAAATGTCTGTGTGCATGATGAGGGTGGTGTGGCTGTGTTTTATTAAGTTGTGGTTTGAGGGGAAGGGAAAGTAATTTATTAGTGTTGATCGTAGTGTGCTGGGGGTTCTCTTTTGAGTCAGGGTGGAGGTGGTCTTGTTGTAGCAATGCTTGCTAGTGGTGGAGATGGTATCACGGAAAGGGTCCGGTGGCTGTGTTGCCAAGGCATTTGAAAGTGGATGAGTACCTGAGGACTGAAAGAATACTGTGATAGTACCATTGTACAAGGTTAAAGGGGAGAAAGGGCAATGCAAGAACTAAAGGGGGATAAGTCTGTTGAGTGATGTAGGTAAGGTAGCTGGCAAAACGAGCAAAGATGGTGGCCTATTGTCAAATCCGCTGTGTCTACCCATGTGGGGGTAGGTAGCTCCTAGATAAGTCATCATGCATATAGCCAATCATAACATTGGTCATTTTCTTTCATGTCTTCTTTACAGAACAACTTATACCCTCTCTCCTCCATTTTGAAACCTTGCCTATGGGCTACTCATACCCACATACCCTTGATGCCGAACAATTTAATATATAGGGGTGTAGGGCAAGGGTATGTGATTTCACCATTGCTGTTTAATATCTTTATGGATGGAGTACTGAGAGAATTACGAAGGGGATGAGAGAAAGGGGTGTGAGATTGGTTCTGACTATGTTGATGACAGGGTGTTAAGTGGCTGAGAGTGGGAAGGAAGGATTTGGAAATGTAGATCGAAGCCTTAGAATGGGTAAGTGTGACGAAGGAGGCTAAAAGCAAATGTAGAAATGAGTGAGGTGATTGTGTTTGCATATGATGATGCAGGGGTGATATTTTACTCTGTGGTGTTGTTCTTGAACAGTGCAAAGTTTCATGTATCACGATGTATCGTGAATGAGAGTGATACAGATAAAAAAAGTTTGCAATCATGTTTTGAATGGTAATAGTGTCTAAGGGGCGATTAGTGCGGTAGGGAATTGTAAGTGTTTGAGTGTGGATTGGGAATGGAAGCTGCATGAAAGTACACTGGTAGCAACCTTGGTGTATATGAGTGAGACTATGGTATAGGAGAAGGAAAGATTGAGACAATGTGAGAGGGATGCTTGGTGTGAGAGTTAGGAACGATTGGCTAACAGGTATTTATTTTGTGATTGAGTGTTCAGAGAGTGGTATGGGAATGTAAAAATGGATGGATGCAAATAGAATTATGAAGAGATCATGAGGGTGTCAGGGTGGACAAAAGACTGGAAGAGGAGAAAGTAGACAATATACTCAGTGGCTTTTTGCTTGATAGGGCATAAAAGGGGAGGAGGATAGCGGGTAGTTTTTTGTAGCTCTGACCGAACTTCATGGTTGATAATGATGACCTACCAAACATGACAAAAAAGCAAACACCAATATTTTGAGTGAAAGAAAGCAGAAAAATATAAAGACTATGTACATTTCAATGTGATACAAAGAGTCTCTGAATTAAACTACTCTATCTTAAGATTAAAAATCCCCCTTAGGCAGGGAGAGAAGTGGATAACTTACACTGATTGCTTTGTCCTCCATTGCCTTGACCCATGCAGCAGATTCAATTGTGCAAGGACGCACAGTTTCTGTGCGTCCTTCACGAAAGAGGCGAGTCATGCTTGCTTCATAGGTCAAGTTAAATTTACCAGCATCCTGTAGAGAAAGGAAGCGTAATTAATTTTAAATACTTGGTATTAAGACCAATATTTGACAAGAACCTGTATTTGATTGAAACTTATTTCATCAAAAGAAGATTTGACTAAAAAAAAAAATTACTTTTCACTTATAGCTAATTTTAGGCACTAACAATGAACCCCTCCACTACAGCCTAGACCACCTAAATCCTCCCCACACACACAACCTGAATTGTCAAAACACTCCCTTTGGATACGCTTAATATACTAAGATTAAATGCACATCAAAAAAAGTCCATTCAGGAAATCAAAGTCATGACACCATAAAATACTTCACTATGTATACATTAGGCAAGACAGGCATATAAAATATTCTCTTCTCCAACTTTTGGACCATCATTTAAGCCTAAGGTGTAGACATGATATCAAGTAATACCCATCATAGCCACAAATTCATCATGAATGATGAATTTGTGCAAATCCTTTAACTTCTACACAGTTGCAACCATGTGGACACCAAACTCAGCCACTGACACGAGCTGGAGACCATCTGCTAATTGTTATAAAAGTGCCCTCAAGTCCCATACCCACCTCAAATACAAGCACACAAACAAGTACATCACAGCAGATTGAAACCACAAACTATACAGAACAAGGCATCTGTTGCACAGTTGTTACATAAACACAGCCTACTCACATAGTATCAACAGGAAGCAACAAATATATTCCTGGGCAATACCCATCCTTTTACCAGATCAGATAATTCATGAAACTAAGGAAACAAATTACATAAACGACCACACATCCAAGACATCACTGACATCATCAAAAACCTAACCCAACATCCAAGCACCAATCAGGCAAAAATCAAAGCCACACTAGTGTGTCTTCCTGGATAGATTAAGCCCAAACAAACAGCAAAATATTATGGAAAATAGGAGATTTGCCATCTCAATGGCAATTTTCCCACCCTCTTTGAAAGCGAAATACTAACAAGGTCACCTTCTGCAGAAAGTTTGTAAGGAAAGATTGGTAAAGAAAGTGGCGAAGCTAGAGAAAGTGAAAATTGTCCAGTGGGCAATGGGGCTGAGGGCAAACTGCAGGTTTTAGGTAAGAGGATACACAATCATCCATTTAATTTTATTTTTGTGGTCCCAACTGGTGGTGACCATGTCACAGCTGCCAAAAAGAAATTCTAATAATTTGTTTTCACCCAAAATATGAAAAACCAAAACTTGCGATAAACAATTAAACATAAAAATGGCACAGATGCATATGGAGGCCTGCTTCCCTCAAGGACTCAAGATGCTTATCAACAAACTTAAAAAATGGTATGGAGACATCCCCTCCCCCCTACAAAACCTAAAAACTTGCCATGCAAGAGTCTATCTCAAGGAGAAGGAATAGCCTGCTCACTAAGGTACCAGGACAGGTAAAGCTTACAGAGAGCTTTCCCCTAGATTAGGACACAACCAAAAAGTGTCTTAGCATCTGGTCATAGACAATCTTGACAGTAAGGTTCATGGGAACACCCCAGCTGATGCTGATGCCTCTCGCGAGTTTGTATGATCCGGAGGTGAGTAAAAATAATTTTGTATGGCTGAGGCATTAGGGGTAGGTCCATGGAACACCTGCGCAGTAATTCCACACAGTTTCCTATTCCTGCAAGCTGCCTACAACTTCTTTGTCATGAAGATCAGAGGACGTCTTGATCTCAGCGATGTAGTCAGTGTGGGGAAGAGAAAAATGCCAGCTGATTGCTCAGGCTGATTGGACAGCTTAGCCCCTTCATCAGCAAGCTCATGCCCAGGCACGCCATGTCACAGATGCTGTGCATTACAGGATGCAGAGAGTCCAATGCCTCAAAAGCACAGAGTGTGCTCTAGATTGTTATGGATTAAAAAATAGCCTCCAAAGTGGGCATGGTGTATGATCATTCATACAGAGCGATGTATTGCAGCCAGCTCAGCCATGAAGACAAAAGCAGCACCTAGAATCATCCCACTACATCTTGAGACTTGGAAGTATCTCTATGCATTGGTACCCTCTAGAGGGCATCCTGGGCAGAACCATGAGCACCACTGGCCCGAGTTATACTGAACTCTCGAAGGAATTTCCTAGATCTAAACCCAAATGGCTAAGTGATTCGTTGGCACCATCAATTTGAGCCACGGACAAACAGAGTCATTGGTGAAAGGGAGGGAGAGGTTGAGCTTGTGTGTACACACACATCATACACTGTACACAAAGTAATCGAGACTCCATCTAGTGACTTAACACACCCGATGTAGATTAATGTGACTGTAATAATTTTTTTTAAGGGGTCTATTCTGGCAACTGTCAGCGAGGGTATAACCGCACTGAAATTTAAAAATATTCAGCTTAATTAGGTAGCCTGTTTAAAGGCTATATTAAAATGATCATGGAAAAACGAAAAAAAAACAAAGCAATCCAAAAACCAACAAAAAATGACTAACTAAAGAAAAAGGGAAAAACATGGCGAGGTGATAGAGTGAGGGCTGCAACCTCAAGGGTCTGAACATGCATTCAAACACCACACACAAAAAAAATATATACAATGGAAGAACCTGACTGCTCCTGAAAGTTATATCACAAGTTGGTTTACACAAATCCATCCCTGTTATAAGGGACAAACAGTAGCAACCCTGCATTGTCCCGGTACTGTGATAGAGAATGTGTGTGAAGATCCCGCAGACTGAGACACTCAACAAGAATGTGCCAGAGAGTCTGGGAGAGCACACAGTCATCGCAGTAAGATATGAAGGAGCACTCCATCAACTGGCGCTAAGTCATGCGAGTATACCAAATTGAGAGACAGAAAATGACCTG
Source organism: Ceratothoa steindachneri (assembly GCA_963969495.1). NCBI lineage: Eukaryota > Metazoa > Arthropoda > Malacostraca > Isopoda > Cymothoidae > Ceratothoa > Ceratothoa steindachneri. The sequence goes on from OZ018320.1 coordinate 157,581,465, forward strand.
AACCCGTCAATGCATTGGGAGCATTGGGAGTTAGGTTCACAGGAAAGGTCGCGACGCAATGACACTCAGCTTAGGTTCCCATCGGTAGTCTTTCATCTTCTTTGCCAGCCAGCACAAAGGACCAAGTTGACTTCTGCAACGTATTCAGAGTGGCGAATAGCAAAACACTGGTCCGGTTGCCCAGTCCTTGCGGACTCTTTGGCATCATTTCCCATGTGATCCCAGCATATCCAGGAACACAGCAGAAAACAATGTTGACATGGATATTGTGAATCAGGAGGTGCAGAGATTCCAATATCTTGAGGGCACTCAGCGCACTTGGGGAGGGGGTGGGGGTTATACAACACAAGTCATCAAGACAGATGCAGCGTCCAGTAGATCCCTCTCCCCCCCTCCCCCCCATTTCAAACAAGGGAGAGATGATGTAAAAGCTGACCCCTCTTCAGATTTGGAGCCTTCCGTGTACTGTGGTACGGCTTCAGTGCGACACAGTGTATGCACAAAAGAGTTAAAACGAAATGCTCCCAGCATTGTAAAGCTTTAGGAACAAAGGCATGCCATACTCTTCAGTATGGCATCCTGGGCAGAACCAGATGGCAACGGGCCGAGAACTGCTACATCGAGGTCTCAAAGGAGTTGCCTTGCCTTAAACTCAAAAGGATTAAGGTATGATTGGTGTCTCGTGGCAATAAAGGCAGGAACCCGGAAGACGATAATGTCAACCTATGCCAGAAGATTCAAGGCAATCTTGGCATCTTCCATGGAGACAACTGACACACAGGTCTGAGGCATCGAAGTTGGCTGTCAATGGAATATACGCTGAAATAAAAGTATACCTCCTACACAGGTGTAGCTGCACTGTCACTCCCTGAAAGGAGGTATTTTAAGGCCAGAAAAAAAAAGGAGACATGTTAGGTGTAAATTGTGCATCCACCTGCACAGGCCCCATCCAGTGGTGGTGCGGTTGCAAAACCCTCATACGCAGAGAGAGGGTGAGCAGGGGGTATGCAACCCAACATGATCTCTTTAAGACAAATAGCTGAAGAAAGCCATTAGAACTCCTTCCAGTTAGCCTAGAGTACATGGCATTTTTGAATTCATTTTTTTTTAAAGGGGCTATCTGGCGACTGCCCACTTGGGCATAAGTCACTGCAAACAAACAGCACAGTTCGAGGCTACTTTAAAATAAAATTTTTAACAGAAACAACAATAAAAAGGGATAACAATTAGGGAGCAAGCTCCGGCGTCGGGGGGAGGTCCCCCTCCCCCCAGTGCAGGAGCCTGCGACCTACAAAACAAACAAACAAACAACAATAACAAAAAGTTAAATAAAAGGGAGAAAGCCTGCCTCCCCACAAAAGTCTATCAGTCCACCAGTCATGGTGCACGCACTCGTCCCGAGCACAAGGGACAGGCGGTAGCGACCCCACCCATCCCGGTACCGGGACAGGTAACGTGCGCGAAGATCACCCAGACTGGGACATTCAACAAGAATGTGCCGAACAGTCTGGGGGACGACGCAGTCGTCGCAATAGGGCGCAGGCGAGCACTCCATCAAATAGCGATGCGTCACACGAGTGTGTCCGATTCGGAGACGACAGAAAGCGACCTGAAGCCATTGCGGCATTGGGGGATAGGTCCATGGGAACAGAGTACATGGCAATTCCATTGAAGGAAAAAGCCTTCCAGGCCCCGCTTGAAGAAGAGAGAGAGGCTCTCCTCAATAAGACCCTGATGGAAATGGCTGAAACCTTCCACGAGGCAGAAATCTGAGGGCTGTTTGCCACACAGGGAGCTGTTGCCGTCGAGGGCTCACTGGGAAAGGTTCGACTTAGAGTACAAGCCTTCTCCACCTACCTCTAGACCATTGCCAGGCAGGGGCCCTTAACTTTCTAAGGCATCCAACCTTGAACAAGGATGGGGGGGAGCAGAAAGCTCCCTTTTTGCTGCTCTACTTTTGAGGGGCAGTCTTTGGATAGTCCAGATATTATCTCAGGAGCCCCTTCTGAGGGTTTGCCTCCTGTGAGTCTAACTACTCTAAGGAGGCATGTGGCTGTTTCACCTTTTCTTTTGTGAATGGGTTTGGGGCTACCTACACATGTATGCCTTGAAAGTCTGGAGACTACTCAATTTGGCACTCTAGGCAGAGTTGGCTATATTTCTAAGAGGGTTCCATCCAAGAAATGGGAAACCATAGGTTGCCAACTGAGGACCACAGCTAGGCTCTTGCACTGATGGAACATCTGTTCTATCAGTAGTGTGAATGAGAAAGTGCTTGAAGCTGGTGAGCTCCTTTTTGTATTTAAAAACAAAGACTTTCTGGTATGTGCCATCAAAGAAAAGGCTGCCAAAATTATAGACAAAAGCCTATCTTTATGGTATTAACCCCCTCCCCCCCAAAAAAGAAGAAAAAAAAGCCGATAAACTAAAAAACAACAACAAAAAACGAAGGCAGAATAGAAGAAACCTAGTAGACACTCGATGAACGACCTCATGGTTCATGAGGGTCAGCTTTCTTTTGGGGAGAGGGCCGTGTTTTCACTGCCTGTCCCTCCCACACTGGGGTACCAAGGCCAAATGATAAAGGACCCACCCATACCTGGAGTCCCCTGGGAAGAGGAAGAACAATTGTCCATTTACTTACTTTTCCTTTATTCTGGGGGTGACCCGATGCCATTGGCAGAAACCCACCCAGGGGTTGGATTGGACTTTGAAGTAGCTCCCACCAAGCCCTGAGATGCCCCTGAAATCCCCCTTTGAGGTACTGGGTGCCACATCACAGAGCACTCCCTCATTGGTGTATTGAGTCTAGGATCCATTACTTGTGGCAGAATCCAAAAATGGTCTCTCTCTTGGGGGTCTGCCAGGGCTCCCAGAGCCCTACAGAAGCTTTCAATGACTCCATTAAATGGGAATCAGCTTGGGTGTAGGGTCCAAAAGAGAAGGGAGTAATGGGTTGTTTTTTTTTTTAACATGTCCATCTGGCGATGTTCTTTAATTTTAAATTTCAGTCAAGTGCTAGGCAACTAAGTTAACAAAACTAAACAAAGAATAACAAAAAAGCAACCAAAGACAATACATAAAAGCAAAAAATAACCAAAAAACCCAAACAAGAAGGAAGCATGCTCCAGCATAAAAGGGTAGGCCTGCCTCCCTCAGATGCTGGAGCATGCTTCTTTCTTGTTTGGGGTTGTTGTTTTTCTTTGGTAGTTTGTATTTCTTTGTTGGTTTGTTTTAGTAATTTTAAAGTAGCGCAGGAACATGCAACCTACAACAAAGACGGGTAACATGTATGTAAATCACCCAGAATGGAACATTCAATAAGAATGTGCCAAACAGGCTGGGGGACAATGCAGTAATTGCAATAAAGTGCAGGTGAGCACTCCATCAAATGGTGGTGCATCCCACAAGTGTGGCCAATTCAAAGATGACAGAAAGAGATCTGAAGCCATTGCAGCATTGGGGGAGTAGGTCCATGGGAACAGTTGCTGCGCAATAGCACACAACTTTAAGTTCCCCTCAGCCGTCTCCCATCTTTGCCAAGCATACCCAGATGGCTGCATGATTTCTGTGATGTAGTCAGTATGAGGAAGAGTCAAATGCTGGCTTGGTCACCCAGTTCTTCCAGATTCTTTGGTGCCTTCATTCCCTGCAATTCTCACATGTCCAAGACATGTCCCACATGACATATCCACCTAGCTCAGGGCAAATGTGGAATCCCAAATACAAATACTGATAACCAGAGGGTGTGGAGATTCCAATGCCCCAAGAGCACTCAGGGCTAAAGTTATTAAAGATCACAATACTGTCTCTGAACTGGGCACGATGCATTATCTCTCTTACTAAGCAGTGTATTGCAACCGCCTTGGCTATGCAGACAGAAACAGTGCCTAGTAGCGCCCAGCTGACCTTAAACAGAGGGAATAGAGCATGGAAATTGACCCTCTCCTGTGACTTGGAGCCATATGTATACAGATCACAGAGTGTGCTACAAAAGAGGTTGAATGAAATACTCCTGGTGCTGTAGAAGCTTTGGGAGCAGAGGCATGGCCCCAATAATCAAAGCTGGTACTCTCCAAGGTGGCATCCCGGGGCAGAACCAGAGGCACCACCATACTGAGAGGTATACCTAGCGGTAGAAGGAGTTTCCTAGCCCTAAACCCAAAGGGCTTAGGTTATGACAGGTGTCTCTTGGAGGCCTAAGCACAGTCGGATTGGCTGCAGATGCAGACACACACATTGGTGACTGAAAGAGGCGCCAAGCTCATGTGTACAGGTATATAATACAATGTGCACAGTGCAGAGCGAGTGACATTGCCCCAGCATTGTTTGGAGGTGGATCTCCATGCATTTTCAACCTAAGGCCTTTTACCATTTTAGAATAAGAGAAAAAAAATGGGCACATATAGTAGTAGATACTATGACCTCCCAATGACATGGGAGGTTAAGCGAAAAGTCCATAGGAACAGAAATTACAGAATGTAATCATTTATACATAATCGGTCCTAGTCCAGGATTGATGGACTTTCCCAACCTGGCCCACCACTTAGGCAAAATTTTCCTGGAGCTTTAACCATATAGGATGGTGCCGGTGTAGCCCCTTACATGTGTACTGGAGAAAGGTGAGTAGAGTCAATGGCCCAACACACCCTATACCTAGTACTTGCCTTAGCAAGTGGGCTTTCATCCCTTGCAGCAGGTAGGGACCTTACCATATATATATACACTGCCACTAGATTAAAGGTCATAAGATGAAAGTATGAAGGGCAACCAGAACCTCTGTAGATAGTGAGCAAGTTTGGTAAATGGTAGGAGAATATGTAATAAAGTAGAGATAGGTGGGTCACCTAATGAGCAGTGGTGTGCAGTGACTTTTGAAGGTGAGGAAGCTCCTCAAGTTTTACAAAATTAAATATGTTAATTAAAGTAAATATGTTGTTCATTAAAAATAACTATAAAATTGTAAGTTGCTCACTTTATTTAAATGTTATTTTTTAAAACTTTATTTAAATTTTAAAATAACTTCTGTAAGTATGCACAACCATCTAGCCAAGATGTTCTATCATATTGGTCTACTTTCTATTTGCGAGTGCAACACTGTTTTAGATGACAGATCTAGTCTTGGCATAGATAGGCCTACCTGTTTTAATAATACAGTAAACCCTCGATATAACGAATTTCGGATATAACAAACCAAATTTCCTGGCCAAACTCCATCGGGTTTAACAGGCAAGCGTTACAACCAGCCTGAGTGAGTGTTGGTGTGTCACATGTCTCCTACAGTGGAAGGTTCGTATCAATACTATGTTGTGTAGAACACTTAACTTTACTAGTAATTACATACGTATTACATATCCATAATGAACTTGGTTCATTATTTCCATTGCTTTTAACGCCCATCGGGTTTAATGAACGACCCCCCGCCACATATAGTTCGTTATATCGAGGGTTTACTGTAGTTTCCCTTTCATTATAAGTCATTGCACTGAACTTATTTTTTAATCATTTTTCAATAATGCAATTGTATTTTCTCCCAACTTCATTTGCATCCATTTTGCTTAAAAAGGGGTTATCATTTAAATAAATTAATAAATAATATGCTACACTTATCTAAATACTGCCTCAGGCCCACCAGAATCCTGGAAATATTAACAAAATGCTTAAAGATATAAGAGCTTAACGATACTGGAATTTTTGCTATTTAGCTGCTTTCCTTCCTAGAACCAGTATTTAAATAAAACCTAAAAAATTGTTTAAGCTTCAGAGCATAATAATAGTTATGTCAATGTGTCTTAAATATTTTGTTGTTTTTTCCTAGATTCTGGCAACTCAGCAGGGTTGCCAGATGCAAGCTGATGACTGCAGGTCCAAATTTGCTTCCTTTTCCGTATACAAATAGGTAATTTTTTTCTTAATTCTAACACAGCATTAAAATATCTAGATAAAAATGATAAAACTCTAATGACTGTATATTATTGCTAAGAAAAGCAAAACATCTTTTAAACTATTCACTCCAAAGCACCAAAAAGCAGAACTATGATTGAAATTAAAATAATCAAAAAGGTAAAGTAGTGCTGAAAGGAGGCAAGGGCAAAGTGCACCAACAACTTTCCCAGGGCCCATCAGAGTTCATGTCAACCCAGTGACAGTGTAATAGTTAGATTGTCCACCTCCCCTCCCCTATGTCTAATCCCTTTCTTCCTTTTCAGAATGTGTGAGTGGATTGCGTGATGGGACATCTTTGCTTCAGGTGGGAGACTCAATAGATTTCTATTGTACCCCCCCATTCATCTCTGTCTCCCTCCACAGGTGAAATTGAAACATAGGCTAAATTTTTTGGAACTGAAAGACAGTTGCGATTGTGGATGAATTCATTAAGTGAGAATTATTTTGTGCAATAATAAACTTGTTGGTATTGGAAATGAAAAGAAGAGCCGGCTGGATGGAAAATAGGTGAGTGCAGCATATGTTATAGTAAGTGTGGTTGAGTGTGTTAGGTGTAAGGATGATTGAGTGTGGCAGTGATTCAGTGACTGAAAATGCCTTCTCTTTTCCAGCTCTGTAGTGCTGGTAATACTAGTCGATCGACATATGGTTTTTAGAGGCGACTGAAGCCAGTCCTGACCCTCGCTTGCTGCACTCACAATTGGAAGTGACCATCCTGAAGTCTGAGTCCTTAAGAGCTTCCCAATCTCCATGGTCATTTGGAACCCCAGTCACTCTGTTTCACAGTGACTGGAGTTTATGTGTTCCAGTGCCTCAAGTCAGAATGCTCCCCCACCCCACAACAAAGAAAAGTGGGCCCGCTTTCCCTTACCCTTCTGTTGCTCCCCTTTTTTGGCCGATTATAACCATTTATTTAATTCAGGGTCCACCCAAGATCGTAATATATTTATTTTCTCTTACATTTGTTTGCTCTTGGTAATCATATTTCCGCATTGGCCAATATATAGAGATTTTTGTAAGGCCGTAAATCCTGATTAATCTATGGAAATATTTTTTAGATTAGGTGGAATCTTATTTGAGGTTGGCCACTGTTGGCATATATTAATTATCTGCACTTGTACTCTTGACATTTATTTCGTTTTATACTGGTTAAGGTGTGCGCTTTATTTTTCCACTATTTACTGCAATAATAAAATAATTTTTAGAGTAGCCTTTCATTATCCTCTCCTTGAAACACTGGGCAAGCCTGGTCAGGGCGGCAGGGATTATTGGTAAGGGGCTCGCGACCCTGCTGCCCAAATTTGCACTTAGGCTGACTGGATGTGCAGCTCTTGCAGGTACCATTAACAGGCTAAACAAGGTGGGTACCCCCATGTAAGGTGTAGTGGAGAAAGCCTCTTTATGCATAAGGTTACAAGAGGGAAAATGCCTCCACTGTAGAGGAAGGGCCGCTTATGAGAGGCTCTCAAGGAAGAGCTAGTAAAGAGACCTCTTCACCAGAAGGTGGTGAGAGGGAAGCCCCTCTGCAAAACTGAATAAGTTCAACTTCATCACTGTAAAACACTATGAAGAACTTAACCACAAAACATCTGAACTAACAAAAAGAACCATAAACACAACACTCAGTCCCAACATACCCTGATATCTCATAATTCAATATGCAAGAGGCATCCCAAGCAATTTTTTCCCCCTTAAATTTAAAGTGCAATACACAGATAATTGTGAGGAAAGGGATGAAGTTAAGAGTTAATGAAAATGTGTGGAACATACACAGTAGCAGGTTCTTCGGTAAGCATTGAGGCAAGGAGGGCACACAAGCCTCCAAATGTCAGCTGACATCATCCTGCCAGTGTGTAAAAAATGAGGGAAATTAAGACAGGGGTGAAGTGAGAGAAAAGGATGGGAAGAATGCAGACATGTTACCCTCCCCAAACGGGAACCAAGAGCGGGAGAATTCCAAGCAGCATGTGTGACAAAATCTCCCCTCACTTCTGGCCCTGACAACATAAAGACCTTAGTACCACTAGAGGCATAAAATAATTTATCACAGAACTTAATTCTAATTGTGGGGGAATTTGGCCCCAAAATCCCCATTCTTAAGCCAAACAAACCACCCACTGGATTGGAACTTGCACTCACATCATCCAACTAAACAATGGGTTGCAGCAAACTCAAAACAACAAACCATATGGTTGTTGCCATAATAAACATAGTAAAAGGGTTTGACATAGTGCACAGGAACATACTCATTTCCCTGGCCATATATTTTCCACCCCATTTTAAATATTTATCAATGCCCTTGTTAGTTTTCACTTCTTATTCCTTACGAACAATCCAAAACCAGGAACCTTAATACATGCACAGGACTCCAAGGGTTTACTGCACTGTGGTACTCCATTGCATCACACCACCCACCACCATTCAGATGCAATGCAACCCACATACAACACAGCAGACTGTCAATCTCTGGGACCAAACTGCCACCTCAATGCGATTACACCAGTTAGGTGTGCATGAACTCGTCCCGAGTACAAGGGACAAGCGGTAGCGACCCCCGGGACAGGTAACGTGCGCGGAGATCCCCCAGACTGGGACATTCAACAAGAATGTGCCGAACAGTCTTCACAGTATGGCGTAGGCGAGCGTCCCGCGAGTGTGCCCAATTCGTTGACGACAGAGAGCAACCTGAAACCGTCGGGGCATTCGTGGGTAGGTTCATGGGAACAGTGGCAGCACAATGGCACGCAACTTTAAGTTCCCCTCGACCGTCTACAATCTTCTTTGCCAGTAGCCCGTATTCCTGCCATGTAATCGGTGTGAGGAAGAGCAAAACGCTGGTCTGGTCGCCCAGTCCTCGCGGACTCTTTGGCGCTCTCATTCCTGGCAATTCCTACATGTCCAGGAACCCAGCACAAGATAATCTCGACATCCACCAGGCTCGCCAAAACCGTGGCGTCACGGACATCGCGAACCAGGGGATGCAGAGATTCCAATGCCCCGAGAGGACTTAGGGCGCTTTGCGAGTCGCTATAAATCACAATCCGGTCTTCGAACTGGGCACGTTGCATTATCTCCCGTACCGAGCGGTGTAGTGCAACCAGCTCGGCCGCAAAGACAGACATAACGCCTGGCAGAGCCCCGCTGACTTCAAACAGAGGGGATACCGCGTAGAAATCGACCGCCTCTTGGGACTTGGAGCCATCCGTATACAATGTCACAGTTTCAGCGTGACACGAAGTGTGCTCCAAAAAGGCCGGAAGCAATACTCCCGGCGCTGTAGAAGCTTTGTGAGCAGAGGCGTGGCGACAAATAGTCAAAGGTGGTACCCTCTAGGGTGGCGTCATGGGCAGAAACAGGGGCGCCACAGGCCCGAGAGGTATACCTACCTCTCAAAAAAATTTCTTAGCCCTAAACCCAAAAGGATTAGGATATAACTGGCGTCTCTCGGCGGCATAGGCACTGTCGAGATCAACTGCGAATGCAGTGAGAGTTGTTGCTGACTGAGGGAGGCGCTGGCTCGTGCGGACAGGCGAATTATGCACTGTGCACGGGGCAGAGCGAGTGGCATCTCTCCAGCTTCGACAAGTAGGCTCTCAATGGGGGAAGTGCAGAAGGCACCGGTCGCCAGTCGAAGGCTAGTGTAGTGGATCGAGTCCACCTTCCGCAATACACGCTCGGCTGCGGATGCAAAAAACTCGCATCCGTAGTCGAGCTTCGAACGAACAATGGATCGAAAAAAAGGTAAGGCGGTAGCCCTATCAGCGCCCTAGGTGCTGAACGTCACGGATCGAAGAATGTCCATGACAAGATACAAGATAGACTAAGGCTGCGAATATGAGTCTCCCAGGTAAGGCGTCGGTCAAAGACAAGACCAAAGAAACGGTGCGAGTCTACCACTTCCTGGCGAACCCAATTTAGAAACAAATCTGGGTCAGGGTGTAGCCGCGGATAGCGGCAGAAGGGCGCCACCTTAGTCTTGGCCAAGGAAAACCGAAGCCTGTGCGCTTCAGCATAGAGAGAGACACGGTTCAATGCCTGTTGTTGACGCTACAGAGTTGGCATCTGGGCCGCGCCGAAAGAGATCAAAAGGTGGTCCACGTAAAGTGTAGCTAGAACATGTTCCGGCGGGGCCCGAGGTGATGCCATTAATGCCCATGGCATAGAGTGTGACAAGGAGAACCCTTTCCTGCTCCATTGGGCCAGAGAGGGCTCCCCCAACCCTTACCCGGAATCGACGATTTCACAAAAATTCAGATATAAAAATTGGGAGACGTAGCCTCACCCTCATCGTGTGGAGAGTCTCCATGATACTGTATCAAAGGCCTTCTCCAGGTGGGAAAACACCGTGGTGTAGTGCTGTCTACTAAAGAAGGCCTCGCAGACAGCATTTTACAGTCGGAGCAGAGCATCCGACGTTGAGTGGACTTGCAGAAGCCGCACTGTGCAGAAGACAGATGGCCTACGCTGTCCAGAAAAAAGGCTAATCTAACATTTACCAATTTCTCCATCAACTTGCACAGGCAGGAGGTTAGAGAGATTGGGCGGAAACCAGCCGGAGTAGAGTGATCTCTCCCCGGTTTGCGAAAGGCGAGCACAGTAGCGATTCGCCAGCAGTCTGGGAGGATACCCTCAACCCAGATCTTGTTGAATAAATCTAACAGAAAGGCCATGCCTCGCTGACCGAGGTGTGGAAGCATGCCGTACGGGACATCGTCTTGACCAGAGGAGGTGTCCGCGCAAGAAGCGAGAACCCTGTCGTTAAGGGTCGCGGCCTTCCGCGACATCACGACGCGCATTGAATGCTGGCGGACCAGCATCCCAGCTAGAGAATGCGGTCGCGAGGTTCGAGATTGCGGTCCCATTTTCCTGGAGAACGGGAGGGGGAGTCCTGCGAGAACTTGCCCTGAATCCTTTCGACTCTTCTCCACACCTCTGCTAGAAGGGTCTTCCCGTTAAGTGAACACACGTATGCACGCCAAGAAGAGCAGATTCGAAATATACCGGAACCTAGCCTTAGCTCGACGAAATTCACCGACAATGAAGTCGTTCGGGTGGCGCTTTTAGCGCATGTAGGCATAACGCTTCTATTTGAGGGCCGTCTCACACTCGGCTGACCACAAAAGAAGTGGTCGGCGTGCAAAACGGCCAGACGTTCTAGGAATAGTAGTTAGGACCCAGGCGATGAGCTTGCCGAAGAAGAACACAACGGCCTCATTTACTGACCTAAACTCCTAGACTGTGACAGAGAAATCGGTCATTTCCTGAAATGCGGACCATCGCGCCCGCGTCAAGCACTACTGGGGCGGGGTCTCGGGCGGCAGCGGCCCAAAAAATGATATTAGAATGGGAAAGTGATCACTGCCATGGAGGTCATCGACCACCCCCCACCCAAAATCAGGCTGTGCATCCGGAGAGGGCAAAGATAGATCGAGACCTGAAAATGAAGCGGTTCTCGGTCAGTGATGCGTAAACTCATCCACATTTAAGACACCTATCTCCAGCTCGCCAGTCACGTAGGGAAGGTCTTGACCACTGGGATTAATCGAGTAGTCTCCCCAGAGGGGGTGTCTACCGTTCAGATCTCCAAGCAAGAGAAAGGGCATCGGCAACCGTGCCACGACGCGGCGGAAGTCCCGCGCGTCGAAGTCGGCTGACGGTGGAATGTACGTGGAAATAACAGTATACCTCCTATCCAGGTGCAGTTACCTGAGAGGAGGTATCTAATATTTTTTTTTTTTTAATTTTATGGAGCCCATCTGGCAACTACCCACTTGGGCATAAGTCGCCGAAAAACAAGACAGCCTAGAACTAGGCTACTTTAAAGTAAAAATATGAAAACTTAACAATGATATAAATTGGAAAAACTTAACAATCGAAGCAATCTCCGGCAGCGGGGGGAGGTCCCCCTCACCCCGGTGCAGGAGAGTGCAACCTACAAACAAAACAATAACAAAAAAAATGAACCTTAAATAAAGGGGAGAAGGCCGGCCTCCCCCCAAAAGTCAATAAGTCCACCAGTCATGGTGCACGCACTCGTCCCGAGTACAAGGGACAGGCGGTAGCGACCCCGCCCATCCCGGTACCGAGACAGGTATCGTGCGCGAAGATCACCAAGACTGGGATTCGACAAGAATATGCCGAACAGTCTGGGGGACGACGCAGTCGTTGTAATAGGGCGCATGCGAGCGCTCCATCAAGTAGCGATGCGTCACACGAGTGTGTCCGATTCGAAGACGACAGAAAGCAACCTGAAGCCGCCGCGGCATTGGGGAATAGGTCCATGGGAACAGTCGCGGCGCAATGGCACGCAACTTTAAGTTCCCTTCGACCGTCTCCCATCTTCTTTGCCAAGCAGTCCGAAGAGCTGCCCGTATTCCTGCCATGTAGTCGGTGTGAGGAAGAGCGAAACGCTGGTCCGGTCGCAGAGTCCTCGCGGACTCTTTGGCGCCCTCATTCCCCGCAATTCCTACATGTCCAGGAACCCAGCAGAAGATAATCTCGACATCTGCCCGGCTCGCCAAAACCGTGGCATCACGGATATCGCGAACCAGGGGATGCGGAGATTCCAATGCCCCGAGAGCACTCAGGGCGCTTTGTGAATCGCTATAGATCACAATCCGGTCTCCGAACCGGGCACGTCGCGTAATCTCCCGTACCGAGTGGTGTATTGCCACCAGCTCGGCCGTGAAGACAGACGCAGCACCTGGTAGAGCCCCGCTGACTTCAAACAGAGGGGATACGGCGTGGAAGCCGACCCCCTCTTGGGACTTGGAGCCATCCGTATACACTGGCACGGTTCCAGCGTGACACGATGTGTGCTCCAAAAAGTTCGAACGCAATACTCCCGGCGCAGTACAAGCTTTGGGAGCAGAGGCGTGGCGACAAATAGCCAAATGTGGTACCCTCCAGGGTGGCGTCCTGGGCAAAACCAGGGGCGCCACCGGCCCGAGAGCGATATCTACCTCTCGAAGGAGTTTCCTGGCCCTAAACCCAAAAGGCTTAGGGTATGACTGGCGTCTCTCGACGGCATAGGCACCATCGAGATCAGCTGCGGATGCAGTGAGAGCTGTTGGCGACTGAGGGAGGCGCCGGGCTCGCGCGTACAGTCGAGTGATACACTGCACGCGGCGCAGAGCGAGTGGCATCTCCCCAGCATCGACCAACAGGCTCTCAATGGGGGAAGTGCGGAAGGCACCGGTCGCAAGGCGAAGGCCGGTGTGGTGGATCGAATCCACCTTCCGCAATAAACGCTCGGCTGCGGATGCATAAAACTCGCATCCGTAAGGCAGTAGCCCTATCAGCGCCCCAAGCGCTGAACGTCACGGAACGGAGAATGTCCATGGCGCGGGTACAAGAGACCCTAAGGCTGCGAATATGAGCCTCCCAGGTGAGGCGTCGGTCGAATACAAGACCAAGGAAACGGTGCGACTCAACCACATCCAGGCGCACCCCATTAAGAAACAAATCTGGGTCGGGGTGAAGCCGTGGATGGCGGCAGAAGTGCACCACCTTAGTCTTGGCCAAAGAAAACCGAAACTTGTGCGCTTCGGCATAGCGAGAGACGCGGTTCAATGCCTGTTGGAGTCGACGCTCATGGCCTAGCGACCATCTTCAGGGGTGTTGCCTCCTGTGAGTTAACGACTCTGTGGAGGCGCGTGGCCGTTTCGCCTTGCGGGAAACGGTCACGCTGGGGGAAGAGGGGGGAGCCCTGGTTTTAGCCGGGGCTGGGTATGAACCCTTTTTGCCGCCAGCTTTACCAGGGGAGCGCCCGGGTTGGGTAGAGCCCGCAGAAGGGCTCCGAATGGGCGCGGAAACAACCGTGCTCGTTGGCCTGGATGGGCCAGGAGCAGAGGGTGCCTTTCGAACTACTGAGGCATATGACGTCCCAGGCAGAGCTGGGCGCGCCATAACCAAGTCCTTAGCCTCGCGGAATGAGAGTCTATCCTGGGCCTGAACGGCCAGGATTTCTTTCTCCAGGAGATATGCACCACATTGCTTCGAAGAAGCAGGGTGCGGCTCTCCGCAATTGACACACTTGGCCACACACGATTTGGACTTATCGTGTGCGACCTTGGAGCAATTTACACAGACTTCGGGTGACCCCGACTTTGCACGTCTACATGAGAGATTCGTATGGCCGAAGCGGTGACAGTAATAGCACCGCCGCGGCAGTGGCACGAATGCCTTCACGCGGTAGCGGTACCAACCGGCACGCACCGACTCAGGGAGCTTGTCACAGTCGAACGTGACGAAGAGTGTAGGGGTGGGTCTCGAAGCCCCTCCCTGTTTTCTCATCACACGTTCGACCTTGACCGCCCCATGGTCGGCCAGCTCTAGGGTGATGTCCTCAATGGAGTAGTCAACGAGTTCCCTCGCATAAACTACTCCTTTCACAAAGTTCATGGTAGAGTGCGGCGTCACACTCACCGGGGTGCCATGAAGTGTCCGAAGAGCATTTATCTTGGCCGCCTCGGCGGGATTCGCCGCATTCGCCAGAAGGCTGCCGTCCGAGAAACGGGTCACCTTCGGCTCTCTACCAATTGCACTAGCTAATCCTCTCCTCTGATGGATCATGTTGCCCTTGGACAACATGGTGCCATCAGTGGAGCGAATAACGAGGAAGCGTTTGAAGCCAGCGGGCTCGAAAACGCCAGGTAACCTCTGAATGAGGGGCCCCGATGTCATCGAGGCTCCGCCCTGTGCACTCTTGGTATTAGTCTTCTTTGTCAGGGGCTCCGCAACCGGGAAGGCAGAGGGGGCGGATGTGCCGATCTTGGCTTGGTCGCTTGCTAGAGTGGCAGCAGACCCATCCGTCCCCGCAGCCCCCGCGGATGGAGAGGAGCCCCGAGTCTTTTTCTTTTTCTTTTTCGGAGAAAAGGGCGGGGAATGAACCCGCTTCTCACCTCCGCCGGAAGAAGCCCCCAGGCCAGATGGACCGGCCTCAGCCAGGTCATTCTCTGAAATGGAGAAGGTCCTGGTAGTCGTGGGGGCACCGGTCGGCGGAGATCCCTCCCCTCCTTGTACTGCTTCGGAAACCACAGCTGTTTGAGGAGGACCTTGCATCGGGGCGGATTCGGGTTCGGTGCTTGGCGCCGAGCCCAGATTCCCCCCCATGGAAGGCCCTACCGTCTGAAGCTGGGTTTCCTCAAGGACCATGTCCATCTTAGGGGGGGCCTCCAGTTGGCCATCCCCCCCCAAGACATCGCAGGTCCCGTTGGCAGTATCGTCACTAGTCTTCTTTGGGGAGGCATGGGCCTTGACCCCGGCAAGGTTCAGTATTCTTGCCAGCAGGTCTTTTGAGGGAAGCGACCGAAGGGGCCTGGCTTCCCTCTCCCCCCTAAGGGGGTTTGCCCTACCGAGCCGCTTCGATGTGGAGCGGCTGGCTAAGGGCTGCCTGCTGGCTTTTTTGGCAGTCCCCTTGGAAAGAACAGAGGGGACTGCCGCTGGTAAAAGGGAGGCGCCCGAAAGCACCTCCAGAGAAGGGGGTGAGGGGGAGTCCCCTACACCCATAAGCGAAGGAGAGGAGTAAGCCTCCTCTCCGGTTAGAGATATATGGAGGGTCCCCTGAGCAAGCACAGGGGGGGGACCTCCATTTTTTTGCTGGAGCTGCCCAAGGGCGGCTCCGTCGATGTTATAGGGGAAGTTGGGGGTTGGGTTTTTTTTTTAAACTCATCATTGGGCATGGTGACCCTCTTTTTGACACGGGACGCAATCGCGCATCACCTCTCGCAGTAGCCCGCACTGCGAGAGGTGCTTACAAGCCCGGCAGATCCAGGCGCCGCCATTTAAGACCACCCCTCCCGCCTGGTGGCCTGGTAGTCCATCGGCATGGCGGCTCCACCTTGGACACGGCGTAAAAAATAATAGATTGTGAAGAGGAGAGGAAAAGGGATGTGAGGAAGGTATGGGTGGGGATGAAGCAGGTTGTTAAAAACCAGCTACCCCAGACCGGAGCTCAGGGGTTAGGGAATATTGTCCCCCACCCCCTCAGCCCCGATGCGGGACAGTTGGCTGAAAGGAAGGTCAGCATCTACCCTGTGAAATTAGAGGCTGACCAGAGAAAGTTGTGGGAGAGGTTGTGTGAAAAGAGAGGAAACAAGTATTTTGAAGGAAGGAAGAGAGGCTAAGCTGGGGCCGGACGGAGCGCTGGATCCCGTCAGCACGGCGGCCAGGATGGCAAATCGCAGCGCCCCTTACGGGGGAGGAGGTATCTAAAGCGAAGAGAAGAACAGAGACATCATGGCGGGTGTAAATCGCGTATCCTCCTGCTCGGGCCCCATCCCGTGTGGTGGGGTCGCAAAACCCTTATACCCCGGGAGAGTGGGCAGGGAAAACGGGGAACAAGACAAGAGGAACCTCCGCAGCTCATACCAGTTGGTCCGGAGTCAACGGCCATTCCATTGAAGGAATATGCCCTCCAGTCCTAGCTCGGAGGAGACGCGGGGGTCCTCTTCGAAGAGAAGACCCTCACGGGAATGGCCGTACGCTTGCCGGAGGCAGGACTCCGAGCGCTGTTGGACAGACAATGCACTGAATGCGCTGTCACCTTCGAGGACTTATCGGGGAAGGTTGATGCGAGTCTTTTCCTCCCTCCGCCTCGAAACCTTAGGCGAGCGGGGCGGCTTCGGAGGCGGGGGTCCCGCTTTTGGAAGATCTACCTAGCCTACCACTAGGTGTGGACGAAGGAGCCAAAACTCATTTAGTGCTGTCCTTATTTGGGATGGCAGATTTAGGAACCCCGGAAGATGGCCTCACGAACAATTTCAGGGGTTTCGCCTCCTGTGAGTCTAACGACTCGGTGTAGGAGCGCGGCCGTTTCGCCTTAAGGCAAACGGTCACGCTGGGAGAAGGGAGGGGAGCCCTGGTTTTAGCCGAGGATGGGTCTGAACCCTTTGTGGCGCCAGCTTTACCCGGGGAGCGCCCGGGGTGGGTAGAAGCCGCAGAAGCGTTCCGAATAGGCGCTGAAACGACCGTGCTCGTAGGCTTGGAGGGGCAAGGAGCAGAGGGTGTCTTTCTTAACATTGAGGTATAGGACATCCCAGGCAGCCCGGGACGCGCCAGGACCAAGTCCTTAGCCTCGCGAAATGAGAGACGATCCTGAGCCTGAACGGCCAGGATTTCTTTCTCAAGGAGATACACACCACATTGCTCCGAAGAGGGGTGCAGCTCTCTGCAATTGACACACTTGGCCACACACGATTTGGACTTATCGTGTGCGGCCTTGGAGCAACTTACACATAATTCGGGTAACCCCGACTTTGCACGTCGACATGAGCGATTAGTATGGCTGAAGCGGTGACAGTAGTAGCACCTTCGCGGCAGTTGCACGAATGCCTTCACGCGGTAGCGATACCAACCGACCTGCACCGACTCAGGGAGCTTGTGACAGTCGAACGTGACAAAGAGTGTAGGGGTGGGTCTCGAGGCCCCTCCCTGTTTCCTCATCACACGCTCGACCTTGACTGCCCCATGGTCGGCCAGCGATAAGGTGACCGTCATCTATTGAGTAGACCACCTGTTCCCTCGCGTAAACTACTCCTTCCACCAAGTTCATGGTAGAGTGCGGCATCACACTTACAGGCGTGCCATCTAGTGTCCGAAGGGCACACTAATCATGGCCGCCTCGGAGGGATTCGACGCATTCGCCAAAAGGCACCCGTCCGAGAAACGGGTCACCTTCGGCTCTCTACCAATCACACTAACTAGAGCTCTCCTCTGATGGATCATGTTGCCCTTAGCCAATATGCTGCCGTCAGTGGAGCGAATAACAAGATAGCGTTTGAAGCCAGCGGGCTCGAAAACGCCAGGTAACCTCTTAATGAGTGGTCCTGACGTAATCAAGGCTCTGCTCTGCGCAGTTCTTGTCTTCGTCTGGGATTCCCCACCAGGGAGAGCAACGGGTTCATACATGCCGATCTTGGCTTGGTCGCTTACCGAAACGGTAGCAGACTCGTCCGTCTTCGCGGCAGGATAGGAGCCACGAGTCTTCTTCGTCTTTTTCCTTTCTTTTTTTTTTTTTAGGAGAGGAGGGCGGGGAATGAACCTGCTTCTCTCCTCCACCGGCAGGAGCCCCTAGGCCAGATAGGCCGGCCTCGGCAAGATCCTTCCCTGAAATGGAAAAGGTCTTGCTTATCATAGGAGCAACAGCCTGGGAAGGAGATCCCTCCTCTCCTTGGCTTGGCACTGAGCCCGGGTTTGACCCCATGGAAGATCCTAACGTCTGAGGCAGGGTCACCCCAGGGACCATGTCCATATCAGGGAAGGCCTCCATGTGGCCATCCCCTCCCTCCCCTGAGACATCACAGATCCCATTCGAGGTACCTTTTTTTTACCTAATGCCGGCGAACAGGCATCCGTCGATGAAGAGAGGGGGGGCACAGACCGATGGGCCCTGCCATCCCTTGTCCCCTTGAGGGGGTTGGCCCTATCAAAGCGCTCCAACCTGGAATGGTCAATTTTCAGCTGCTGCGTGCTTTCTTTGTTTTCTTGGCAGTCCCTTGTGAAAGAAAAGGAGAGAGGTGCCCTAGGGGGTGGGGGGAGAGTCCCCTATGCTCATAGGCAAAGGAGAGGTGTAAGCCTCCTCTCTGGTAAACGAAATTTGGAAGGTCCTTGAGAAAGCACAGGGGTGGGGGACCTCCATTTTTTCAGGGAAGCTGCCCGAGGGAGGCTCCAACGATGGTCAAGGGAAAGGTAAAGAGGGAGTATTTTTTTTTAATTCATCATTGGGCATAGTGACCCCTTTTTTTAACATGGGACGCAAACGCTCATCATCCCTCTCTGCATGGTGTGAACATGGGGCCGGCAAAGCCAGCTGCCACCATTTAAGGCCACTCCTCCCGCCTAGTGACCTGGCAGCCCATTGGCCTTGTCCCCTTACCCCTCAGCACCAATCTGTGATGGTTGGATGAGAAAAAGATGGTCGGCATCTACCCTGTGAAATTAGAGGCTGGCTGGAGAAAGATGTAGTAGAGATTGTATGCAAAGTTAGGAAGTAAGGTAAGAGGACAGGATGTTAGAAAGGAGATAAGGGCTAAGCAGCCAGGAAGGCAAATCGCCACGCCCCTTGCGGGGCATACTACCCTTAATCTTCTACATTTTTGCTCAGAAAATAACGTAACTAATATTAAGATCAAAAGGTTTTTTGGTTTTGGGAGGGTTTTTTAAAGATTCTGAGCAATGATTTATAAGGTTAGGGGGAGCAGATTATCTAAGCATGTTTAGTTTTTGTAATTTTATGAAGTAACACCAACAAATCATGTAACGTGAATGTTTTTATGTTCTCACCAGCGATGTAAAGGCTAGAGGCGGCAAGTTATCTAAATAGGTTGTTTTGATCATTCTACAGATTAATGCCACAAAGTTGCCAACAGAATGTGTAACTAAACATGCTTAAATACCCTGACCTAACCTACATCATCGTTAAATAAAAAAAAAAATAATAACATTAAAAAACAAACATTTGAGCATAAATTATGCCGTGTCATGGCATTTCAAGATGGCCACATGGAAGAAACCTGAGTTGCAGAATCAGGTTGAAATAGTGTCATGTTGTGACTTATATAGTGTGATAGACACACTCTGCCACCAAAATATTACTCCAAGGACACTAGTAAAATGATACAAAGAAATTTTACAGGCTTTAGTTGGCTAAAATGTGTGTGCCACTCTTATTCAAAATTACCAAGTTTCAAAACATGTCCAACACCAGTTCATCATTGTTCAATGGAGTTATTGAGGCAGTTGGCCTGAGGAAGGGATCCTTGGCAAGGGGTTACAATTACAACTCCCAATTTCATATTTCAAACATGTTAAAAGTAAACAAATATACTAACTTCACCACTTCTCCCATGCTACCCTATAAGTTGATGATACACTTCATTGGAGAAGTAGTTGGTACTGCTAAGCAGTCATTAAATAGCTTCAGTTTGGATCCCACTTCATTCCAAATAGTGCGAAAGTCACCAAACTTTTCACCCTTTAAAGCTTGGTCAATGAAAACCATCTTCAGAGGAAGGGAGAGTTGGAGCCCACTGAGATACTCAAAAAAAGCATGCCTCAGGCCAACACTAAATCCAATTTTAGCCTCAACTCCAATAAAAACTAACTTAAAGATCAAGTTAGGGTTGGGATAAAGTTCAACAAGATATATCCCATAGAAATGCCCTAAATTCCGACCCTTGATTAATTTCCTCACCCTGTAGTAAGCCAGCTGAAGAGCCATCTGGATGAAGGCATCCGGAGAGAGTTTGCAAACCTTGACAAAGCCTTTGCCAAACTTAGTGAACATCATGAGATGCAGGTCAACATCATTCAGCAAAGCATCAGCAACCTGAAGAGGTAATGAAAGAGCATGTACATCCTTATCCAATCAACAATAGGTGGTGCATCATGGTCTGATATATTAGGGAAAATTAAAAAAAAAAAATTGGAAAGATTTTGCCAATGATTAGCACTCATTTGATGACTTTTATTTCTCCTGAGACCCATTGATTAATGTGGGTTCTGAACCACAATGCATGGCAAACCCACATGAAGTCAACCTGAATTGGGACTTCATCAAGTGACTGACCACACCCGATGTGGCTGAATTTTGCTCACATAGGAAGTAATGTTTTCAATCAGCTAAAAGAAAACTAGCACTCCTTAAAGGGCGGAAGTTATGACAGTCGGTTAAGGGAGGGAGGTATTAAGAATGAAAATGAAGTGTGTAATTGTAATCTTATGTGTGCAATTTTTTTTTTTACAAAAAAGCTAAAAGAAATGCAGACATCTACCTTACCACATTCAACTAGAGCAGTGGTTCTCAACCTATTTTGCCAACAGCACACCTAGGAGCACATGAAAATATAGTGACACACCTGGCTAAATATAAATGAAAAATACTTAAATGTTGCAAAATAAAAACATAGCAAGTCATAGATGGCATATAACTGTAGACTGCTATTATACCACTGCACAGAGTAGTCATAGACACATACAATGACTAAAACTAAATTAAGGAAAACACACATGAACTTACTTTAATGCAGTGTTTGAAAATTAATCAGTAAAATAGTCGGCTTCTTTAGTGAAAAATTTGTGCCTGGCTTTTCCTCATAATTTCCTCAATGTTTGGTCAAATATGACAGACAGATCCTCATTTCTTCTTCAGTTGTATGTAATCTCTCACGCTTCTTGTTTTTAGGTTGTTTAATGTTGAGAAGCCTAATTCACATATATAAGTTGAAAATTTTAATAAAATTGCTAAAGCTCTTTTAGATAATGAGAGATACTCCTCTTGAATTGAAATCCAAAATGTATCAATGGGCAGAGTCGAATGTTTTAATTTTACCCCTCGAACACTAGAAAGGGTGGCCAATTCTTCTTCATGTAACTCAACTTCAATATTTGAAGCAAATTTATGAAAGGATCTCTAATCCAATCATACTTTTTTGTCTTTAATGATGGAAAATTATTGTTGATGCTTTTGACCAGTGTTGCCAGATGAGTAACCAGAATAGGGATCATTTCTTTAATGCAGGTATACCCAAATAAAGGAAACATATCAAGATTGACAGTGATTGCTCTATTTTCCCAAATCACAATTTTCTTTTTGAGGGCAACTAACTTTTGTCTTTTGAAGTGAGAATAGTTTCATTTTTAGTTTGAATGCTACCGTTTGTTTTATTTAGTTCACTAAATATTTATAAGTATTCCATTTTAGACATCCAAAATTTGCAACTCAGGTTTTCACAGAATTTCTCCTCTTTTTCCTGGACAAAAAATGATAGAAATTCCTTGTGCAATTCATTAACATGATTTAATACTTTGCCTTTCGAAAGCTATTGAACCTCAGTATGCACTAATAATTTAACATGCTGAGAGTCCATTTCTTTGCACAGATGTTCAAATGATCATGACTTCAATGCTTACGTTTTATATAATTGACCATTTCTACAACTTTATGTAAGAACCTTTAAATCTTCCTGCGATATTTTTGAAATGAGAACTTCTCTATGTTAGAAAGCAATCAGTACAAATGAGGTTTGGATTTTCTTTTTCTGGGAGGGATACAAATCCTTTAATACAGCCTGTCAGGCATGAGGCTCCATCAGTGCAAATGGACTTCTAAGACAAATTCATTTCTTTGAGGTTGTCTGTTACCATATCAAAAATATCTTTACCTCTTATAGTTGTGGACGCTTCTTTACAATACAAAAATTGATTATTTCATTCCAATCAATAAAATGTACAAATGCAAGCAATTGACATTTATTACTGATGTCAGTGGATTCATCCACAGTTAAAGCAAAATAAGAATTCTTAAGCTTTTTCTGAACAGTATCTTCAATATTTTTCGATGTATCTCGGATTCTTCTATGTATTGTATCATTAGAAAGTGGGATATTGTTCAATTCTTTCTCAACCTTTTCACCAAACATGGAATTTACCATCTTTTTGCAAGCTGGGAGGATGACTGACTGAGCAAGCGTGTGGGATTTAGATTTTAATGCTATTATTTCAGCCACCTGTATTGATGTTAGTTGGACTTGTTCACACATGGTCATTATTTTTTCAAAATAACTTTGCTCTTTTGATTTCTGCTCTAACTATCTTTGAAAATAATCAAGCTTTTTTTTTTATATTTTAGAAATAAAATGTCTTTCTAACTTATTTGGTACCCTGGATTCATTTGACATTGTTTCACCGCACACTACACATAATAGACTTGGTTTATCAACGTCACCAGACCAATAAAATCCAAATTTCAGATAATTATCACAATATTGTCAATTAATCCTTCTCCTTTTGACACTGGAGAATGGATGGATTGCATACAAGTCCCTTGGTGCTCACTGCAGGGTGATTGTGCCGGTGACACTGAAGGTTGATGGTTGTTCGCCTCTGGACTTAGATTCATCACTAACATCTTTCCTTTTCAAATATTTATCCATTGTGAAAGGGGTCATAAAATATCAACTACAATTACCGCTGTCTAATGATACACCGACTCAAATTAAAGGCGTACACCGAAATATTTACTTGTGTAGCCAAATACTTTGTTCAACCTTGTTGCCATATAGGCAATCAGAAATTTATTTATAAAGCAAATATCTATATTATGCTAAATTAATCTTGTTTTGTATATAATTTAACAGTTAAATTATATACAAAACAAGATTAGTTATGATAAATTTTAAATTAAGATAAGTATTGACCAATATTCAGTTAATGATCAATATTAATGATGAATGAAACAATAAAAAATGTAGAATTTTTAACATTGCAACATTTAGAAACATTCCACTCATCCCTAAATGAACAAAATTAAGCGGTACAACATGTTACAGTTGGAATCACATGGATTTTTGCATTTTCTTAAGTGTGCCATTCAAAATTTCATGGCATACTTAAAATCTTATGGCACACTGGTTGAAAACCACTGAACTAGAGGCTATAAAATAAGTGATCAATTAATAGATGGTGATAATTATTGAATGATAGGGCTAAAGACCCAAAAGTTAAGCACAAACTGATTCACAAATTAATATAATTAGTGCCTACAGAATATGTGCTTGCTACCAATGAAGATAACAGTGAGATGACACAACTATGGTAGAGAATAAACAAATGGAATTTTCATAACAGTTCAAATAGATGAGTGAGAAAAATAAAGTGGCATTGATGCCCACAGACTCCACTTTGTAGGAAATTGGTAGATGAAGTCTTGAAGAAAAGATAAAGAACTACTAAATACAATAAATAGAATCAGGTTTACTCTGAATGAAGTATCAATAGCCATTTGAGCCTCGGCATCTAAGTTCCAATTCAGTTTGGTGGGTGGATGAGCCTGGACGCTAATCTCTCCTCTACAATTCCCATCAGAGTCGTATCTGTGTGAGGTATCTCCAATTAGTCATATAAAAAATATGAGAATTTAATATTTCTGGCCCAAGGTCCCTAGCATCAAAGGTAACTTATTAAATGAACAAAAAGGCTAGATAAGTTGAGTGTAAAGGATAAGGGCAGCTTAACCTTCCTCCCTTAACTAATACTTTTTAGGGACCCAAATTACATTTCAAGCCTCCTAAGAAATTAAAAAATGTAAGTCTAACAACATTGAAAAAGAACTTTGTGAGATCTGAGTTAAAGGAAAGACTAGAAACCTCATTTAGGCAAGTGCAAGGATAACTAGGCACATTTGCAAATACATCAATGAATTCTGACAGGGATCCATCACTTTGATTTACAATATCACTGAAAACAAAATGGAAATATTCTACTCACACAATTCTGGAATCAGCCGATAAGGAAAAAAATAAAAACACGGATTAGTTCAACTTCCCACTTCAGGTAGTTTAAACTAAACTGGATTGAAATGCCTTAAAGGTTAATAAACTGTTATAAAAAGCTATATCATGCTTCCTTAAAAATACGTGGCTATGAGATGAAGAGAGTAATGGTGTTATAAGGCACATCAGAAACACACAAAAGAGGAGAAAAGAAAAATTACAGTAGTTCATGGCAATACTGCTGAGAAGGTAACCTGGAAACCTGAAATAACCTATAGGCAAGTTGACAGAAGTGGGGAGTGGTATGTGAGCAACAGAGCAAACTGGCATCCATATATACCAGGGAGTAAGCACAGTGATAAAAGTTAGCAAATAATTTGATATGTTAGAATAGAGCAAAGCAGTCAGAAAGTAACAAGAAAAAGTTACTGCAGTAAAAATTAAGGATGGTTTGAGTAAACTATATTATTCAATTCAAACTAGAACCCCATTTTAGACAGACACACTCACTTTGGAAGCTAGTATAGTTCTTTCTAAAGAATTTAAAATAATATGAGTTTACAAAGATTACTTGATGGAAAAATTTGAACATCGATCTGAGAAGACTTCCAAATTCAACTAGTGAGTTTCACTCATTAACATTTCTCAAATCCATCCAAAATGAGAAAAGATTTAGCAAATTAGTCTAAAAAAAATAATCAGGCAGTGCTCTATGATTAAAACTAAAATTATGGATTGATGGCCAAAATTTGAATAGCTAAGCTATTGAGAAAAAAAAGATGGATAAACACTTTACCCAACATCAAAGATATCGGATCCCATAATGAACTCCCACATATGTCCCATAATGGGAGCATCTGCCCTGCAGAAAAGGGAATAAACAATTAAAAAGTTTAGGTTTACAATGAGTGAAACTAGTGAGTTTCACTCATTAACATTTCTCAAATCCATCCAAAATGAGAAAAGATTTAGCAAATTAGTCTAAAAAAAATAATCAGGCAGTGCTCTATGATTAAAACTAAAATTATGGATTGATGGCCAAAATTTGAATAGCTAAGCTATTGAGAAAAAAAAGATGGATAAACACTTTACCCAACATCAAAGATATCGGATCCCATAATGAACTCCCACATATGTCCCATAATGGGAGCATCTGCCCTGCAGAAAAGGGAATAAACAATTAAAAAGTTTAGGTTTACAATATAAGATATGACACTGGGCACTGATCTAAATGCTTCCTTTGATTTAACTCCATGAAACAATAGAGAAAGAAGAATTAAAATCTTTACCAGCCAAAATTGGAAATATAGAAACTAAAGGTGTTACAATATCATGCAAAGCCATTATATAACTTACCAATATTTCTTAAATTACTTTTCTGTATCAAGAAAAGTCTACTTATTTTTCATGGACTCCAGGATGAAAGCTATTAAAAAGAGGCTAAAAGCTGCACCAAGTATAGGAGCAAAATAAAAAGATAATATAAAAGAAAATTAGCCAGAAGGATATGGAATGTTACACAAAACCATTCACCTCAGATCTGCACTTAAGGAGGGCAGATCTCAAAACACAAGGTCACTGGTATATAAAAATGAGAATAAGTGAATAACTGCAGATGAATGGGACTCATTTGTATGACTAGCCCTAGCCCTTTGGGTATTGTTAGCACCAAGTTTGGCATACCAAGCATCAGTATCATCATCTCCTCAAACTAGCCATAGGTATACATAGGTATATACCAATTTCTAAATTATTTGGAAAAAAGTAGAAGAGAGCAAATTGAAAAATAAGACTGTACAACTTATGACTTAACATTCAATTTCTTGCTATCTACCCATGAAAACTGATACTGCTGAGCAAATTAAATCATTTAAGGAAGCAAACATGCAAAAAAAAAGTGATTAATTTCAACACCATGCAAAAACTAGACTAGTAACCAAAGAAAAATTCAAGCAGTTCATCAAATATTAATGGAGTTCACTTTCTGAAATGCAGCCACAACACACAAAAAAAGCGTTACTTTTCAAACTTTTTTTTTAAGTCAAATGGTGGGAATAGCCCTAACATTTTTATAGCTCACTCCCAAGTGCTTTACTTTAAAATAGCTTACTCGTAACTTTAACTAAAAACTGAATGGCCAAATTTTCAAAATGGTATTCCACTTTGTTTCAAATGATATTCGGGTCCTTTCCTCAACTGAATTCCAACCAATAAGGTAATGGTCATAGTTGTGATATGCTCAGGTTTCCTCCCCTTAACTTGATGAACAGTGAATTTTTCTTCAGTGCCACTACACTACCATCTCCATGGTTTGCTTTAGGAAGTGTAATGCGAGTTTCTATGTCTCACCCGCCTTGCAGTACATCTTCCGTCATCACATACTCCCAAAAGTGAGCGATAATGGCTGCATCTGCCCTGCAGAACAGCCCCGGTTGGTTGGTTAATTGTGGAAAAAACAAATATTAAAATCTAGAGCCTTGGATATGAGGGTAAGATCAGGCTTTACTACATTCTTAGGTTGGGGAAACTAAGAAGTTTGAACTGTATGTTATAACTAGCATTGCTTCTCCCATATCTTTCATGTGATAACTTTTTCCAAGTTCTATTTGTTATATAAACACACCATGATTAATATAGCCAATTACTCATAAACGAGTCTCAGGATTTAATAATCATCAAACACTTTTGAACACTTCAAAAGAAAAATGTTATTTTTCACTTAGTTTAGTAAATAAAAAAAGAGCACACACACAAAAAAGAGCAAAACACTAAAGCATAGTTAGGACTCTTGGATTAAATGCTACAATATATTGGAAGCTTTAATCAGATACTAGTTTTAGAAGTGCATAGTTACATCCTCAGCCTGAATATAATTTGGGATCTTTTTGTTAGGGAAAAGGAGTCTAATTAGACCCAGATGAGGAAGGGTATGCATAAAATAATGAATGAGGAGCGGAGTAGGAGGAGGAGGAGGAGGAGGAGGAGCAAAAGATTGGAAATGAGAGAAAATAGAGAATAGAAGTTGATCAGAGTTGACCTTCTCCTTTTAGTGAATAGAAAGATAGAATAGAAAAACTCCATTTTGTAGACCTAGTCTTATTCTCATGGACTGAACCATACATATGACATTCATATCTATACTTCTATCCCTATCAGCATTTCCATGCACCTTTCTTTCAAATACATACAGATAGTGGGAAAACTATTTAATTTTTGTCACCTTTTAATTTCAATGTATATACATTTATTTGGGAATTCATGCCATTCTGTGTATTTTGTGTGTGAGCTTGTTTACTGTTTGGTATCTATTTACATTTGCTATGTCTGTGGATGTGCTTGTTTATATTCTATAAAAAAAGCTGCACAGCCTTTTTATTTGCCACGTTGCACTTGATTTTATACACTTAATTTATTTCACTTGTGCTTTTTAAAAAATTCATTTTAATGTTTATAATGCTTATTTAACACAACTTTTATTGAAAATAAAAGACCTTTCCCCAGTTATTCCTTTTTGATTAGTTTTGTTCGGCATCTTTAGTTGATTTTATTCCCAAGTCTCTTTGGTTGTGCATTTATTGGTTGATTTTTTGACTTGTTCAAGGGTATTTTGTCATAATCGGCGATATGATTTTGCTGGGATTTATGCACCATTTGGAGCCATCACTTTTAATATTACCACTTTACAAAGCTGTCATCCTAGCCTGAAAGTGCTTATTTCTGTATAGACTGACAACTAGCTGGTTTAGGTCATAAATGAATTGGATATTTATACAACCATGCATTCTCAGTGTAAGTCTGTTGTATGAATTAGGTACAGTGTGGGGCTGAGACAACCCCCCTGCAAGAGTCCAGCTTTCAGTTGGAAATTGGGTCCCTTAAATTCAATCATCACCATATATGCTTTTCTGTCTGATGTAGTCACAGCGAAATTATCTCTAGATTATTGCTCGTATGGAGATTTAATATCTTGTATTGCATGACTTTGCCAAACATTTTCATTGATTTAGCCTTAAGTAGCTATTCTCTCTGTTATTAATCCAAGTGTCATTGTGGTCTATTTCTTTTTAAAATAGCATAGTTGAAAAAATTATTTTCAAGGTATTCTTTGAGTCTTTGGTTCACAATTTTTTCAAAGATTCCATAAAATTTAGTGATATAGGTCTTTAGCAGGTGAAATTGTGAGGTGGTCTACTTGGCTTTGGGACAAATATCATTTTGGCTATTTTATATAGTCATGTAGGAAATGTCAGATGGTGAGACACATATTGTAGATATATATTAAAGTTTATTCTGGTAATTTCCATGGGCCTGGTGCTCTTTGCTGTGCTGTTGTTGTTGTTGTAGTGGCTAAAAGTCCCAGAATTTATTCCCTTTCTTGTATGACAACTGGCACTGGAGATATTTTCTTTAGGTTCTTCATTAAGTTTGTATGGACCATTTCATTGACTTCAGGGTTGAAGTCTTCATTCTTTTCTGGTCTTATAGAGAACACTAACTTCCAGTAGATGCAAAATTCTTTTTCTATGGTCATGTTTCCTTTAACTTTCTCCCCTTTTATTTTTTATTATTATTTTGCCTCTTCAAGGTTTGCCTTTAATTCAATTTATTAGCCTACAATTCTCTTTAGGTGATTTTTCTTAATTTTTTCTATTTGGCTATCCCATTCATATCTTTGTTCCATAATTTTGGATTAAGAGTGAAGGGGTCTTAAATATTATATTCTTGCAATAATTTAGTAAAGTTAATACTGAAACTATATAAAAAAACAAAACAATGAATCATATCTCAAGGGTACAAAGTAAAGGAAACAAATCAAATCAAAAGGGGTTTTGTTATCCCTCCATTTCAATTTTCCTTGCCTGCCACCTTACTTTTGGGCTCCAGCCTAGCCAAATGGAAAACGCTTCCAATTACAACAAAGTTAAGCCACATCAAGTATGCTAAGGTATACTGGATAGAGTCTCAATTTGGGTTGCCTTCAAGGCAGCTGCAATATACATGGAGATATCCATGGTTCGGATCCCACATTAAACTGTAGGTTTCCACTGAGAAATAAAAAGAATCTTATATTAGTGCAGATCAGTGGTTAAAATCCCTACAGAGATATGCTTCATTGGTTCAGTAAATTATTTGAACCAATCATATTCATTTGATAAGCCTGGAAATGGCAAAGCTTATGTTTTAGAATGTAGGTATTTAAAGACCCTCACTGTTAGCCCCAAATTATTGCCAGACTGAGGATAAAAATCTACAGTTCCGAAACTAGTATCCAATAAAGCTTCCAATATACTAGAGCATTTAATTCTATTGATCCTGCTTGTTAATAGGACTGTTATGAACTCTCATTATAAGATTGTCAGAGATCACCAAATAAATATATACAGCTATGTAGGTATACAGGAATCAATTTCTCCCTTATACACATACACTGAGCCACAAGCAAATAATACAACTTCACCTCCCATCTAAGCACACACCTGAATATAGAATTTTCAGGCTAACTTTCTACTCTATACATAAGTGTTATCCCTCTTTATCCAATGAAAATTATGTACAAATATTCCCTCATGTATAGTCAACTCAGATGACCTCTGGTGGCTTATCATGTTAAATTATGTCATACCATCAAATTAAGCTACAATTGTCTGTATGAGGGCAGGAAAAATATCTGGACTGTCCTCCAGTATGTCAGAAAAAGTAACTAAGTCTGGATAGGGAAAAGGAAGGGCTGCTGGGGTGGAAAGCCAGGCCCCTGAAGTCTTATCTTATGAATGCAACACTCAATCATGGTAATGGATGGTGCTATTTTGGACCCCATCCAATTAATATAGTACATAGTACCCCCATTACTATAAACCCTTTAGTGTGGACAAAATGGTAGGTGGCCTTGTGGGGAGGGGTGGGGTCATTTTAGTTAGTGGCATTGACAAGCACTGACCACTCTGTGGGATCTGAGCCCTGGGCCACCTACAATAAGGGATTCCCTCCCCTCTAATGTGCAATAAAGAGAAAGGTCAGTACCTTGCCCATTTTAACCATACATAACACTACAGAGAAAAGAATTCATCGTAATTTTGAGGCATCAAAACTCGACATTGAAATAAATCAATATAAGATAAAAATAGGAAATGCTTAAATTAATAAATAATGAATAGAACAAGCAATGACTTTGCCACTCCTCC
Organism: Ceratothoa steindachneri; assembly: GCA_963969495.1. Taxonomy (NCBI): domain Eukaryota; kingdom Metazoa; phylum Arthropoda; class Malacostraca; order Isopoda; family Cymothoidae; genus Ceratothoa; species Ceratothoa steindachneri. The sequence goes on from OZ018320.1 coordinate 157,611,865, forward strand.
CTAAGGGGGGAGTGGCAAAGTCATTGCAACTAGCTCGGTCACGAAGACAGAAACAGTACCCAGAAGAGCCCTGCCTGCTTCAAACAAGGGGGAGGTGCAATACGACCTTAAGATACTCATTCACACCCTTCTTAACACCATAAATCTCTTACCCAGTTATTCCTTTCTATCTACCTTTCACAGATAAAAAATCCCTCTCAAGTTATCCATTTGCACTGCTCTCACTTGAGATCTTTCCTTCTCCTTCTATGCTATAGTCTCACTCTCATAAACCAATGTTGCCACCAGCATACTCGTATGCATCTTCCTGGCACATTCCACACTTAAACCCTTATGTTCAAATTGCCCCCATGAGATTTTCCTACCATTTAAAACCTTGCAGTTGCAATATTTCATCTGTAGCACTATCACTTAAAATGCATCCTAGTAATTTAAATGAAATTAAAGAAAAAACTTACCAACTGTGTTCACAATTGAAGCCAATCTGAAATAAAAAGATGGATATGTATGAGAAAAAAACTGATTCAAGAAGTAAATAAATTCTACTCAAATAATCTTATGCCCAAAATAACTCTCTCAAACATGCAAACAATTTTAAGATCTTTGATCTTTCCACCTGGTTATAATCTTTGCAACTTGTGATAATTAATTAAGTAATGATTTTACAATTATGCAAGTTATTTACTCCTATTGTTAGTTGGCTTCTTCAAATGTTTGGTTTGGTGGTTTTCCTGGCTTTGGGACAAATATCATTTAAGAGGGCATAAGATAGGTGGATTTTATAACCCTTAAGAGAACATACTTAAGAGCACTCACCCTTCCATTCTTCATAATGATGATATTGAAGGACTTGTCATACCATCTGTCATACCCCTTGCCATGCAACATGACTCGTGCAAACTTGTCCAGTTGTGATGGATCCTCCGGATTGTAGTCATACTCACACTCCTCAAGAATCAACATAAAAGCAGCTTTTTCTGTAAAAACACTGTCTGCGTAAGAAATAACCAGTTTTGGATGGAAAAGATCTCTAAATAAAAGAAAAAAACATGAAAATGTAAATAGATGATTATTTTTAATTGAGAAAGGAAAAAGTGTGTAATCAACATGAGATTATTCAGTCAAGAAAGAATAAATGAAGCAATGGAGAACCAGATGAAGAATACATGAAAAGAATAGTAAAAAAAGCTAATAAAAAGATCTGAAAATGATGAATATTGGTGAGTTTCCAAGAAGTTAAGTCATAAACTCACCAATAATCTCAAGGGCTTTCTTATTCACTCCATTCTTGAAGAAGGTGTCACGTGCCTTTGCCCAACTGGTTCTGTCCCCAGCAGTCAAAGCACCCAGCATTGCTTCACCTTTGTCAGGTCTAGTCTCATCAGCCAGGATCAAATCAAACTGCCTGCAAGGAACATGGTCTCAAGGGGCAACAAATATCAAGGAAAAAACAAAGACTAATCGCAAGAAATTCTTCTCCATGGTAGTAAGATAACATGGTGTGGGTTTTACCACCGATCTGCATGCACTTTTGAGACCTAAGGGATTTATCTTTCTTTTATAACACCCATCTGGCGACTGGCTACTAGGGCATAAGCCGCGACAAAAAATAAACCGTCCAAACCAGAGGCAGCTCCGGCTTGAGAGCTACACAAGCATTCAGAAAAGTTTCCTTGCTCTGAACCGAAAAGATTAGTGTATGACTGGGGTACCTCATCAGCAAGGGCACTTCGAGATCGGCCATGGATGCAGTGAGAGCAGTTGGCGACTGAGTGAGATGATGGGCTGTGCATGGCGCAGAGAAAGTGGAATCTCTCTGGCATCGACAAGTAGGCTCTCAATGGTGGACATGCGGAAGGCATTGATTGCCAGGCAGAGACCAGTGTGGTAGATCAAGTCCACATTCCACAATACACACTAAACTGCAGATGCATAAAACTTGCATCCGTAGTCAAGCTTCAAACAAACAAAGGATTGGTAGAAAAGTAAGGCAGTGCCCTATCAGCACCGTAAGTGCTGAACATCATGGAATGAAGAATGTCTATGGGGAGGGTACAAGAAACCCTAAGACTGCAAATATGAGCTTCTCAGGTGAGACAACAATCAAAAACAAGACCAAGGAAATGGTGTGAATCTACCACTTCCAGGAGAGTCCCATTTATGAACAGGTGCAGGGGGGAAGGAGCAGTAGATGGCGGCAGAAATGTACCACCTTAGTCTTGGCCAAAGAAAACAGAAACCTGTGTGCTTAGGAATAGCAAGAGATGTGGTTTAATACCTGTTGGAGTCGATGCTCTCGAGTTTTCATCTGGGCCTCAACATGAGAGATCGAAAGGTCATTCATGTAGAGCGTATCAAGAACATCTTTACAACAAGGAGTAACAACAAGGAAAGAAGGTACCCTAGGAGACCTTACGGTCCATTCAAAGGCTACCTTTGGACTAGCAATTGAGGGGGCACAAGGCTGCTCAATTGTTTTGCGTCCCTAAACGGCCACTTTTCAAGACTTTGTCTAGTCTTGACTTGAACTGGTCAACAGATTCACTGTTGACAACTTCCACTGGAAGTGCGTTCCACATACCGCAGATACTGTAAGTGAAAAAATTTCCACACAGATTGCGGTTGTAACGCTTCAGTTCAAGTTTGAAGCCGTGATTGCGCGCTCTGTTCTCACTCAGTGTGAACATATCCCGGTAGTCAACATTGTCGAACCCTCGAAGTATTTTGAAAACTTCGATGAGCTGACCACGCAGTCTACGGGTTTCCAGCGAGAACAGATCTAATTCCCTTAGTCTATCCTCATAACTTTTATGTCGGATAGAGGGAATCAGCTTGGTTGCCCTGGCTTGTACGCGTTCCAATCTCGCGATGTCCTTTCGCAATGAAGGACTCCAAAATTGTACGGCATACTCCAGGTGCGGTCGGACAAGTGAGTTGTACAGGCACAGTACAATCTCCTGGTTCCGATAACCAAACTGGCGCTTAATATAGCCTAGCATCCTTTGGGCCTTTTTCTCCGCCTCAATGCACTGTTTTGAGAACTTGAGGTCACTAGTGATTGTTACACCCAAGTCCTTCTCAGTGTCGGTGGATTCCATAGCAGTGCCCTTAAGGATATACTGAGATTGGGGGTTTCTGTGGCCGATATGCATCACTTTGCATTTCCCCACGTTAAAAGGCATTTGCCACGTGTCCGACCACTCCCCAATCTTCCCAAGATCTTCCTGCAGGCGGGCAGTATTTCCATCCTTTGCAACGTTCATACCAAGCTTGGTATCGTCGGCAAATTTGGAAATCTTGGCAACCATGTCACCGTCCATGTCGTTGACGTAGATGATGAATAGTAGTGGTCCCAGGACAGAACCTTGAGGCACCCCGCTAGTAACGGGCACCCACTCAGAAGACTGTCCATTCACCACCCCCCGTTGCCGTCTGCCACTTAGCCAGTTCTCGATCCAGCCGGCTACCTTTCTGTCTATGCCTAGCGCTCGCACTTTCCGGAGAAGGCGGCGGTGTGGTACCTTATCAAAGGCTTTCTGAAAGTCTAGGTAGACCACATCCACCGCCTTGTCCCGATCGTGCTCACTGAAAACGAAGTGGAAGAATTCCACAAGGTTCGTCAGGCATGACCATTGCCTTCGGAAGCCGTGCTGGGAACTCCTCAGTAGCAGGTTTGACTCTAAATACGACGTCACTTTGGCCACCATGATGCTTTCCATGAGTTTACCGACTATCGAAGTCAGACTGATAGGTCGGTAGTTCGACGGTTGGTTACGGTCTCCTTTCTTGAAGATAGGAGTCACCTCCGCCTCACGCCAGTCTCTAGGAACGCATTTGGTCCGGATTGACATGTTAAAGATAGCGCACAGATGTCGTGATACTTCATCGCACACTTCCTTCAACACTTTAGGTAGAAACCGTCCGGTCCAGGGGACTTATTCGTCTTTAGGTCAGCGATCTTTTTCTTTATTTCTCCTTCGGTGAAGTCCATTGCCTCCAGCTTTTCCCCCGAGTAGGAATCCGTGGGCTGGGGAATGGGACCACACTCTTCAGTAAACACTGAAGAGAAGTAGTCGTTGAGGAGGTTAGCATTTTCTGCATCTGAATGCTTTAATGTCCCCTCCTCATTCCTCAAAGGGCCAATCGTTCGACGGATTGGTTTACGGCTGTTCACATATCCAAAAAACTCCTTGGGATTCTCTTTACAGAGTCTCGCCACTCGGAGTTCCTCAGACCGCTTAGCCGCCCTTATACTGGACTTCACTCTCCTGGCTAGCCTCCGGTATTCGTCAGTCACCCGAGATTTTCGATTGCCGGTACACATTTCTCTTCTCCCTAAGCAGTTGCCCGATTTCTCGATTAAACCACTTTGGTTGAATAGAAGACCGACGGGTGCATTTCAGAGGAATAAAACGCGATTGAAGACTCATGAATGTGGTTTTGAAACTGTTCCAAGAGTCTTCAACAGCATCGCACTCTTCTAGCCTCGCGTCAGTCAGTCCCGCCCATAGACCTGCAAAGTCTGCTCTTCTCAAATCCAGTTTCCTTGATTTACTAGTTGCAGCCTCTGCCTTGGGGACTTTGACTACTTTAGGTAGCAAAGAGGTGATTACCATTGATGCTCAGGGCAGAGTGCGACACTGAGAACACTTCGTGCGGGATACCATCTTCCTGCCCCTATAGGGTGGAGAGGAATCCCCAACCCATATGCGGAATTAACCATCTCACAAAAATTTAGAGGTGTTCTCTAGCCCCTATCGTGTGGAGGGTCTCTGTGGTACCGTATCACTATGCGGTATTATAGGCCTTATAGATCGAGAAAATACTGTGGCATAGTGCTTGCTGTTTATGAAGCAAGGCTTCTCACATAGTCAGAGCAAATCTTCCAACATGGAGTGGAACTTATTGAAGCTGCACTGTGTGGAAGACAGATGGCCTCCACTTTCCAGAAAAAAGGCTAATCTAACATTTACCAATTCCTCTTTCAACTTGCACACAAAGGAGTCTTCCCAGTTTGCAAACTAGTGAGCACAGTAGCCATTTGCCTGCCCGGAGTCTGGGAGGATACCCTCTGTCCACATCCTGTTGAACAAATCTAACAAAGGGCAGGCCTCACTCACCTATGTGTCAAAGCATGGCATATGAGGCGTCGTTCGGATCAGGGATGGTGTCCGCGCATGAAGCGAAAGCGGAATGCAACTCATTCAATGTAAACCTGTCATTGAAGGGTTCTCCACCCCCAGAGGTATAGTCCAATCAGAGATATCATGACTTGAATCCTTTTGATACCTCTAAAAGAGGGGTCTTCTGGTTAAGTGAAGACACATGCCCGCCAAGAAGAGCGGCAGGCATGCTTAGAAACATAACTGAACCTAGCCCTACCTCAACAAAATTCAATGACAGTGAAATCGTTTGGGTGCCACTTATAGCACATGTAGGCATAACGCTTCTGTCTGAGGGCTGTCTCACACTCAACAGATCACCACAGAAGTGTTTGGTCTGCAAAATGGGCTGACATACTAGGAATAGTAGTTAGGCCCATGGTGATGAGGTTACTGTAGAACTTAATGGCCTCATCCACCAACCTAAACTCCTTGACTGGGAGAGAGAAATTAGTTATTTCCTAGACGCAGACCACTGTGTGTGCCAGGCACCACCGGTGGGGCTCTCTCAGGCGGCAGTGCTCCATAAAATGATATTTGAATAGGAAAGTGATCACTACCATGGGGGTAATTGACTACCTGCACCTAAAATCATGCTGCGCATCTGGAAAGCACAAAGAAGATCAAGACAGGAAAATGAAGCGGTTCTCAGGCAGTGATGCATAAACTCTTTCACATTGAGGACACCTATCTCCAGCTCAGTGATCAGGAAACACAGGGGGAAGCACAACCAACAACTTTCCCAGGCCCCATGAGTGTGTTCCTGTGAACCCAATGACAAGGGCAATGCTACAAAATGGGGTAAGGGGGAAATCTCCAAACATATCAAAATGCAGAGGAAGAAACGCCCTTTCAGTTAGAGTGTCTTTGGAGATAGACCTGACCGGGGGCAGCTCCAAAGATGGCAAATGGGAAGACCCTTTGCTGCATTCAAAAGGTACGAGGGGAGCAACTCCACCTGTCAGTGGTGCTGTATTTTAGCTCCTTGTCTGCCCCAACACCTAGGTTGAGTGAGGATCAATTGAGAGAGGGGGAAATGTAGTCTGATGTTGAAAACATTGGAGAATCAGCCAAAAATCAATAATTCCCTCAACTTGTGACCAATGAAAAGAAAAGTGGGGTTGATGGGCTATATCACACTTCCAGCCAGTCCCACCTGTCATGTCTCAGGTTTTCAGACTTTTCAGGGGTCCTGGGTGCGTTAAAGAATGGTGTTTGCATCCTAGGACAGAGACTCACACTGATCAGAAATTACCAAGTGGCCGGTCATTCTCCAAAGGTCGCAGCTCCCAACTGAGCAGGCAGGGTGGATATCCTTAGTGGGACATAGTAATCTTTGACAGGATAGCGCAGATCTGAAGATCTGTTGTGGCAGACCCGGAGATGGGACCCCTAATCTTTTAGCTTGTCTGGCAGCCAACAAGGCAGTAAAGCCCACCTACCACAAGCAAGAATGGTCACAGAGAGGTGGTCAGCCCATTACATCCATGGAAGTGGTTATTGGGGCAAAACTGATATTCTCATTATTCATGCCCCAATACCCAGGTTCCCTCAAGGACTGGTCTTTTGAAACATGCAGGCATTAAAAGGGTGTTGTTTATAGAGGTTCACAAGACTCTCTTCTGACACAACATGATTGATTGGTTTTGAGTAGTGCACCTTCAGTCACTGCAATGGAAATTGATCGGGTTGCTCTTCAAATACACCAAAAAGCACAACCAAATTTAGTTGCATTTCAAAGCATACAAACGTTTTGTTTATAAACATTGTATGTCTGACAGCTCTGTACAGCCTCAGGGTTTAAAAACAAAACAAAAAATGACACCAGCTTTTAGTCATTGCGTAGCACGTGTTGCTTTGCCACTAGTTTTCTGCTCGGTTGGGCTATTTTTGTTGTGTTTGTGTTGGTGACTATTATTTTTTTGTGTGTGATTTTAGAAGAATTTATCTACAAGAGAGATGTCGCCGGACAGGAATAGGAGAAGCGACCATTAGGAGGGTAGCTGCTTAGGCTCGCAGTTTACCACTCAACATTTTCCTCAAGCGGAAACTCGGGACTGGGTGACCAAAAAAAAAGACTTTCAAGATGACTGATCTGCTGCTACAGAGGGAGATGTTGAAGAATCCCTTCATTACAGCCACTGAACTGAAAAAGAATCATTCCAAGCTGCGTTTTTTCTCACAAAAGTCTACCCTTTCAGTGGGGAATCAATTTCTATTGCAGTGACTGTACTAGGTTATTGCTAGTGATGTACTGATCGATAGGCATCAGCATATTTTTTGTGATCTGCTGAGCCTTTATGCCGATTAACATTTTTCTCTAATATTTTTGGTGGTAAAAAAAATATATATTCACTGAAGTTTGAAGTTTAATTTCTTCACAGTGGTCACTCTATGGTTATGAGATTTTATCATTACTTCCCTACATTTATTTTCCTATTACTATAAAAGTTTCATCAACTCTCTTACTTACTATTTTTTCTATTAATTTTTTTTTATAAGTTTGGTGAAAAAAGTATTAGAAGAATTTCTAGCAATTAAAGTGAATCGCTGAGAAAACTAGATCAACTAGAATAAAGAAAGGTAATGGACTTCCTAATTTCTTGACCATTCCAGAAAATATTGGAGTCACTAAAATGAGTATAAGTAAAATGGTGGGTATGTTTATCCCTTCCTACCATTAGTATATAAATAAAAATTGTCGCACACTTTTTTCATCAATCATTTTATAAAAATTTGTAATAGAAAAACGGTGGTCAGCGGCACTTGTATCGTAAATCGAATGAGTTCTATGTTTCACTTTGAGGTTATTACAAAATTTATGACTTGTTATCATCTTTTACATTCCTGAAGCAGTAAAAAAGATTTTTTTTATATTATATATAGCATGCAAAAAACATAATTTATATTTTCTGTTAATTTGCTTGATCAACCTAAATGAGCATCATTTGGTCAATGCTTTATCTACGCTGATAGGCAGGCAAAGTTGGAAATCATATTGCAAAGTGAGGTGATTAGCCCTTGACAGTCCTAAGAGCATTATAAGTGACTATAATAGTTGAGCTTTACCTAATGATTAAAAAATTTACCAAACCTCAGAATCGGCATGTCTTTTTTTTAATAAATCAGCATTGGCATCAGCCAAAATGTGAAATCGGTTCATCACTAGTTATTGCCAGGACAAAACATGAGGTAGCTGATCAGGTCTTTAAACCTGGAGAGAGGGTTGAGCATCATCAGTTAGCAGAGATGGAGCAATGAGGAAACACACCAACTTTCCCAGGCTAGGCCATAGTCAAGAAACTACCCTGTTGTCAGCTCTAGGTCATGAGGTCTATTAAATGCAATAGGCAAGCCACTAAATTGGAAATACATTTTTAACTGCAGTGAAGCAAGCAGGTCTATGAGTCATGCAAATCTTGTGTTGTGTTCATCTTCCGTCTGCAATGAGTTACTGGCTCAATGTAGCCAGCTAAAACCAATGCTACCAAAGGTAATTGAGGTCACTGAGTTCAAATATGATATAAGTTAACCACCAGGTGGTGCCATCTAGTGGCTAAGTTTTAAATCGGCCAATTTTGCTGCAGGTCGACTAAATCATGTCCCTCTAGTCTCTTATGCTATTCCTATGAATGCATAAGTCCTTGGCTACTGAGGTTATGAAGAAGGAATGAAAACATACCTTTGGATCTCTTTTGCACTGAGAAGCTTCCCTTTGTAATAACAGGGCACTTTGAAGTATCGTCCAGCATGGTATACCACTATGTGGGTGGCATCGCTGAAATGAACCAACTTGTCTGTATTGATACCAGGGATGCGGGTCGTGTTGAAGGTGCGCTCGTATTGCGCAGAGCAGAGAGGAACCGTACTCTGCACCATTATCTGCAACCAAGGGGCACAGTCAAATGAGGAAAATGAAGACCATCCACATGAGCTGACCCATGCAGGGAAAGAACTAATTCCCTGAATGTATTTAATGAAAGGGAGGGGGCTAAGGGGGAGGGGAAGGGGTCACAGGATCAACAGGTCTTTGGGTAGCATGCTTTCTCTCATACTCTTAGGGACCTATGGACCCATCAGTGAGTGTGATGGCCTTCATAGTAGCCACCCACTTCGCAGAAGACAGGTAGGGGGTTGGCATGTAAAAGTAAAGTATGATTAATTCATTAACAAACCCATTTCTAATGGAATTTTTGACTGAACAAAGCTAAATATGATACCACCATATCTAGAATATCTCTGTCCAGCATATCTAATTCTCACTTTCTTACAAAATGGAATTGGTGCACTTCAATGCCACTAAACACTACCCACCACCTCCTAACACCTTTATGCCCTATTAAGCACAAGGAAACAATTTTTTCCACACTAAATTGGCCCCTCATAGCAATGAGGTGCTATGTGCTGTAGTATCCTATCCAGCCCAGGTTTATCAATGGGCAGAAGGGCCCCCTCACAAACCACCTCCATGCACACTTATACGCAATATCATCCACTTTCTACTTGGTTAACTCTTTCTCTCTCAAATGCACATTAACAAAATCAACCCCACTTTTTACACAGGCTTCCAAACCTTCTCACACCTTGATATGCCCATACCACTCATTCACATCTTTCTTTACACAATAAATCTCTCTTACCGAGTTGTTTCTCATTCTATCAACCTTTCATACATAACGAATCCCTCTCAAGTTGTCCATTTACACTGCTCACTTGAGATCTTTCCTTCTTCCATAGCATAGTCTCACTCCCATACACCAACCTATTCTCATGCAGCTTCCTGGCACATTCTACACTCAAATCCTTACCATTCACTAATGCTCAAATTGCTCCAGACACTTTTCTACTATTTAAAACCTTTTAGTCACAATTCATGAAAATCCTAGATATGTAAAACTTGACACTTGTTCAAGGGTGACACCACAGACTCATATCAGATACAACTCCATTATCCCCCAAATATCATTACTTTACTCTTTTCAGCATTCACTTTTAGCCTCCTCACACACATCTTGACAAAAGTTTTGAACAACATTTCCAAGTCTCTCTCTTTCTGCCACAAACAACAGGTCATTAGAGAGAACCCATCCCTTTCGATCACTCCCACATGTACTTCTTGTAGTACTACATCCATAAAGATATTAAAGAGCTATGAGAACATCACACATTCTTGTCTTACACATCCACATATGTCAAACTGCTTGTTCTGGCTTTCACCTTAATGCATCTCTTACTTCCAAAATTATATACTTTTCATACCATCCAATATTTACAACTCACTCCTGCCACAATGGTTTTTGATAAACACAATCCTAAATTTTCTCTAGACCCCTAAGCCTAGCACATACTTAACATCTCTTCTCCCTTGTTTTTTTAGGTAGCTGTCTCAATGCAAGTACTTGATCCACTCCCCTACATGCTCTAATCCAGCCTTATTAATCCCCTATCAATCCCTGTTATCCTCCTTATATGTGAAATCTAAATTTTTACATACACTTTACCTTACCACCTACAAAACTGAGATTTATCCCCCTCTAATTCTTGCATTCATTTTACTCCCTTTTACCCTTATACAATGGTATTATTATTGTATTCTTCCAGTCCTTGGGCACTTTTTCAAATACTATACAGCATAGCCACCAGACCAATCTACTCCAGCTGCCTTCCCATTTTTTTAGACCTTGCAAAGAAGTAACAACGTCTTGTATGTTTCCCAAAATAGTACCCAAATTATGCCATTATGCCAATTATATTTACATTTTCATAATTTTCATACCTGCATTATCAAACTAAACAAAGTCTAATTCTAAATACACAATATTAATTACAGGTGCAAGCTTCTGCTGATCAATAAGTCTGCGAAACTGGAATGCAAGATGGCACACATTTGCTGCACGTGCTGTCTGGATTGTTGTTGGATGAATCAAGATAGCATCAGTGCCATAAAAATTGGAGTTAACCATGAGGGGTGATCTTCCTCGCAAGTAGACAAACTCCTCCCACCAGTCAGAGACGTAGTTCGTGGCCCACCATGACTTGAGGAACAAATACCGTTGAAATCTTTTGCCAGGACCTTTCTTGAATTCACCAGCAAGTTTCTCCATCTCAACATACTCCTTGTCATCCAAGAGAGGCCTTACACTTCGCAAATACTGTAATAAAGTATTGAGTAAGAGATACTAATTACTTTAATTTGTTGCCCCTGGGTTCTCTTTGAAGTCAAACCTACCAGGGCTGAGAAATAATGCTAAGGCGAGTTGGTCTTTCGCAAAGGTCACCTATGGAGGTTATATTGAAGGATATTCTGAGATGGTCAGGGAAAGGACAGTGGGGGCAGTTCAGATTTATTATATTCTTGTATTCAAGGTGGATTCAAATGTTTAGATGGGTGAATAATAGGTTGGGTAGGGTACTTTGGAGTAGTGTACTGCTGGTTTTGAAGTGCAGGGGGTGTGTAGTGGAAGGTGTGGGTAATTATGGTGGTCTTAAAGCTTGGGTAGAATGGGAGAGGGTGTGTAGCGAATATGAGGGATAGAGCAGTTTGTGATAAACTGCATGCCTATTAATATATCTAATAATGATGAATTAAGATATGTTGTCATAAAGATAGAATTCCTATCAAATTAGTATATTGGAGAGCAAATAATTCTAACTCAAATTTAAAAAGATAAAATCCTTATTCTTAACTTTACAGAATAAATCATTTTTTAATTAAAATACCATAATCTTACTTACTCTTGTTAAAGTATCATTTAAAGATGGCAATGGAAGTCTAGGGAGGGAGCTTTGGTAAGAATATAGCATCGGGCGTGAGAATTTTGTAAAAATATTCACTGCCAGTAACCAAAATTTGGAATGAAGACTAACTCGCCGCCCTCTTCCTCTTTGTTCATACATCCAGCCTTTATGAAGAGAAAGCAAAAAATATATTTACTTTGCTCTGCAAGAACAGTATACATAGTTTCAAAAAGTTTCCTCAATGTATAGGAAACAAAAAATTGGGGATGGGATTTACCACTGATCTCCACTTTTTTTAGGCAATTTATTTCTCAATGGGATCCTGCCATTTAATGCTATCTGAATCATAGGTATCTTACAGCGTATGGCAGTTGGTATGATGTCGACCTAACTTGCAACTCGATCAAGTGACTTACTACACCCTTTGTGGCTTAACTTCACTGTAATCAGAAGCAGTATTTCCACTCAATTAGGCTGTATTGTAAGCTCCACACCTAGTGATAAGATAGTAAAGGCAATATATGTTACATATGTCACACACAAACTTTTACAGCTCTAAGCTAACAAAGCTAATGCATCAAATATTGAATAACAAAAGATATTAACAAAATGGAACTTATTTAAAGCAAATTTTCAGTGTTTTTCCATTAGGGTAAAGATATAAAAAACAATTATTATTATTATTATTATTATATTGGATGTTTTACCACCATAGACACCATAGGGTGATTCAACAGTGAATCTTGAATAGAATTATGTGGCTAAAGTTTTAGGAATATAAGAAGCAATCTGGAATATACGGAAATAAGATACATCTATTATAGTGAGATCAGGAGCTTTCAGTAAAAAAGGTATAAAAATAAAATTTAAATCATAAATTTCTATTAAAAGAATAAATATCTAACTAAATAATATAATAGTAATTTGGAAAAAGCAACACATTATAGGTCTCGAAGGAGAACTATGTCTGCTAAATATCAATAAAGGGGGGCATGTAGATTACTGTACTTGTTCCCCAATAATAAGTCCAGTATACAAAGACCTGGACTAAAATATCATTGACCATATTCCAGATATGATGGGCACTCAATCAGGATACTGTATATAGTCAAATTGACTAAAATAAAAAAAATAATTATTCTTAGGTATAATGAAGTATAAATATGCACACTCAACAAGGTAATCATTTGCAGATCAAATTAATTTAAATGAAAACTGACTACATAGTGAAAGTGAAAATGGGTAATAATGAAATAACAGAGCAGTCTTATTGTTGGTGACTGTGCTTCCTCAAAATTGTAGAAAAGATGGGGAGGAAAAGTGAAAATTCTCTGAGGATAGTGATGATTTAAATGGGAAGAGCTGAAAGATTTACAAGTGGCTTAAGAATATACCAAAATGTTTCCTGAAACATCATTTCCAGCCTTTAAGAATTCAAGTCGATAAATACCTGTTATTTCAATTGTAGCAAGCTTATATTTTATATAATCATATTTAGTGCATACTAAAACAATAACATGCAAATAACATCTATCAGTATAATCATGGTTCTTTAGTGAGTATAAAAATAATTCAAACAATCCTCAAGTCCTAGATAAAATTATATTAGCAAATATCTCTTTTCTTTTTTTAATATTCCTTGACACATATTTAAGGATTGGTCTCATTGCCTTTTTTTCTATGAGTGGTGGAGTTCATCAAGGCTGCCAGCCTTTTAAAAAAATTGCAGCAGACTCCTCTGGCAATGAACTATTAACACAGGCACCCAGAGCACAAATAAGACTATCTTCAAGCTAATTTAAAATAAAATAAAAAGGAAACAAGACTAGAATAACAATAACAACAGAAGCAATGATAAAACAACAACAAAGACAATACAAAGCTCTCACTAGCCTAATGTATACAACTTTGTATTTCAAACATCGGAGAAGGGGTTCAATCCGAACAAATGCAACCAAAACTTTCAGCAGTGTCATGAACTGGCTGCAAATTGGATGGATAAGCTGATACTAACCCAGGTGGGGGTAAGATTCCACACGCATATAACCAATCACAGAACAACACTCATTTTCTTTCCAGCTTTTACAGAACAATATACCAAATCTCCCCTCTGTTTATGAACCTAGCTACTGATAAGAGTAATTGTCCCCATAGGAGACACGCATCCACATATTTGTGACAAGGAATAGGTGTCCACCACCTTTCCTGGCATCATGAAGTGTTCCAATCTTCCTAGTTTGAGTCAAAAACACACAAAACACCCTGGAAGACTCCTCTCTACCTGCCAATTGCTCTCTTTGGTGCCTCAGGCTCACCAGTGAATCATACTGATCTTGATGTGCATCTGATTATCTGGTGGCTGCCAGACTTTATCCAGGGGTAACCAAGTAAAAATCACATAATTCCAACTCAATAGAAAAAAAACACAACAATAACAATGAGACTTTGGCTTACTTAGTAGAAACACTGCTTAGGATGAGCAAAGTTATTTCACATCGGGTGTGGTTAGTCACTGAATGAGTCTCAATTAGTCTCAACTTTACTGCAATATGCTGAAGTTACCCTCCATTTGGATTCTATGTTAAACTGTGGATCACCACAGAGAAATAAAAGGCCTCAATAAAGAGAGCAAGTTGGTGCTAAAACCAATACCAAATTATTTATTTACATAAAAATAATGATAAAATAAAATTCCCAATGATAATAAACTTCCAATTATTATTTTAAAATTAAAATATTTCCATGTTCATGTCATGGAATAGCATATAGGAGTGGATAAGCATGATGTGGAGGCATGTGGTGCCCCTTAAACAAAACAGTAACTGTACTCAGTGTCACCCTGAATGCATAACTAAGTCTGACCACATAAAACAATTACATCGGATAAAGCAAACAAAAATAAACCTACTCTGAGCACTCAGTCATTACATTCACACAGTCCAAGAAGACCAGCATCCACCCATAATACAAACAATAAATGTGCCTTGGAAGTCCTTATGTTAGAATGGTCCGGGTGCCAGATTAAGTCACATATCTTAATACAGTACAAAAGACAAAATGAAAGCAATATGCCTTGGCAGGGAATTAATTAATTGCCTACAAATATGAAAGTAGTGCCAATAAAACAACACCTAAACCTTTGTGAAGTGGTTTCTCAACACAACCAGATTGGTGGTAAAACTCTTGCCATAAAAAAATGCAAACCATGTCCCATCCAGCACAAAACAATCCAACAGTCCTCCATTCTTTTTTTTTATAGTGCCCATCTAATGACTGCCAACAGAGGGCATAAGTTGCTCTAATTAATTTTAGCCTATTGTTAGGCTACATTAAAAAAATACACACACTAGATGTTCTAGGAAGAGTAGTTAGGCTCACAGTGATGAGGTAAATGGGGAAGAACAACTAAACTCTTCAACTGAAATAGAGAACTCAGTCATTTCCTCAAATGCGAACCACTGCACTTGCTACCATGAAGGTCATCAACCACCTCCCACCCCAAATCAGGCTGCATTCAGAGAGCACAGGGACAGATCAAAACAGGAAAATATATCAACTCATCGAGATTTAGGACATCTATCTCCAGCTTGTTGGTCGGGTCAGCAAGGACCAGACAGTGATTGATTGTGTATTCTCCCCAGAGGGGTGCCTACCATTCAAATCCCTGAGAAGAAGAAAGGGACTTAGCAAATGTGCCATGAGACACACATAAATACAGTGTCAAAGTTAAATGCTAGGGTCACAAAACTTATACTCCAAGAGGGTAGCAGGGTACTAGGCATGGTCTCCTGTAAAAAGATAGGTAATGTGGAACACAAGATGGGCCTCTGTAGCTCATCCCAGCTGACTCAGAGTTCATGGCAATTTCATTGAAGGAATATGCCCCCCCACAGGTCAAGCTCAAATAAAATGCGGGGGGCCCTCTGTGAGATGATACTGGAATGGCCGTGCACTTCATGGAGGCAGAACTCCAAGGGTTAATGAGAGTACAAAGTGCTGAAGGCACTACCACCTTCAAACTTATTAGAGAAGGTTATGCTCACTATGAAAGTTTTTTCCTCTCTCTGCCTCAAAAATTTTGGTGGGATTCAGAGACAGGGGTTCCTCTTTTGAAGGGGTCCATGTGTCTGAGTCACCGGGCCCAGCCTTGGGTCAGGTGTTCTTCTTTTGGGGTACAGCTTTATCAGTCCATCAAGATCATCTCACAACAACCTTAAGGGGGTTTGACTCCTGTGAGTCAAAGCATGCAAACTTTTTGCCTTACAGGATACAGTCATGTAGGAGAAGGGGGGAGGGGAGGGCCATGGTTTTAGCTGAGGCTGGGTGTGAAACCTTTGTGCTGCCAGCTCTACAGGGTAGAGCAAAAGTATTCTGAATGGGGGCGGAAGTGACCATGCTCCTAGGCCTGGATGGGCCAGGAGAAGAGGATGTCTGCTTAACTTATGAGGTATACAAACTCGCAGCTTTCAACAAGAGCAAGTCCTTAGCCTCTCAAAAAGAGCCATTTCACAGCCTGAATGCCCAGGAAATACTCACCACATTGCTTTGAGGAAGCAGTGTGTAATTAACTCTCGGCAAGTGACATACATAAGGACTTATATACATTCTTGGATCAATTCACACACAGAGACTTGGGGTAAACCCAACTTTGCACATCTATATGAGCGATTTGTATGGCCAAAGTAATGGCAGTGGTAGCACCTTCGCATGAATGACTTGACACAGTACTGATACCAAACAGCATCCATTGACTCAGGAAAAATATCACAATCGAATGTGACCAAGAGTGTAGGGGTGGATCCTGAGTGTCCCTACCCACACCACGCATTTGTTTTTTTTTTCATCACACATTTAAGCTTGGCCACTCCTTTGTTAGCCAGCTTTTTGGTGATGTCTTCTAAAGAGTAGCTCACAAGTTCCCTAGCATAAAGCACCCCTTACACAAAACAAATGGTAGAGCGCAGTGTCACTGGTGAGCCAATGAGTGTCTGAAGAGCATTAATAATAGCCACCTTGGAAGCGTCCACCGCATTCATAAGAAGGCTCCTGTCTGAAAACAGGCAACCTTCTGCTCTCTATTAGTCAGTTTAGCTAATGCTATTCTATGATGGAGCATGTGGCCTTTGGCCAACATGTTACCATCAGTGGAGCAAATAACTAGGAAGCATTTGAAGCTAGCAGGCTCAAAAGTCCACTCTCATGAGGGGCCCCAATGTAAATGAGGCTCCATTCACCATATTTACAATTTTGATCTTTATTTGGGTCTCCCCACCCAAGCTTACTGCATGGCCTGGTCATTAGCTGTCCATCTCCCGGGGGGGGGGGGGGACACCTACTCTACTTCTTGCCTTTTCTCTTCTTTTCATGAAAGATGGGGGAGTGAGCCCACTTCTCTCCATCCCCAGAATGCCCTAAAGGCTGGCTGGACCAGCCTCACCTTATCTTTCCCCGAAATGCAGCAACAGGTACCAGGCGGGGGAGGAGATCCCTCTTCTCTATGTGATCCATCAGGGGCCTTGCTGCCTCAAGAGGACTTTGTACAGGAGAAGACTCTGTTGTGTCTGGCATCAAGCTCAGGTTCACCTTCAAGGTGCCCTTACATCTAGGGTGAAGGCACCTCCAGTATCATTATCACCTAGGGAGGGGCCTCCAAAGTGGCTATTCCCCCTCACAGTATTGGGCATACTTATGGCCCATCAGAAACTTCAGTGGGACTGATATGCTGATGTCCATTGGCAAAAAGGGGGGGAGCAGGCATGCCAGGTCCTATAAGTGTCATGATCTTCAGATCTACAAAGTGTCTGGGAAAGGCAAAGGGTGACACTTCTTACCCATAAAAGGGGGTTGAGATGGTTCACCTGCAGCCTTTGAGACATTGTGGGGGGGGGGGGGGTTACTCTGCCTCATTGTTGTAGTTGAGGACCCTTGAGAAAGAGAAGTGGTAGTCGAGGGGGCAACTCTCCAAAAGGAAGTAAGGGGAAACAAGTATCATTTGGAGAGGGGGAAACACTCACTCTGCTTGAACAATCTGGGAAGGCTGCACAATAAAGCACGGGATGGGGGGGTTACTTCCTCTTCAGAGGTGGAGGTGCCTGAGGGCAATGCTAAACATGGCAAAGTGGAAACTCCTTTGCAGCAGACAAATGGTTGGAGGGAAGCCCTTCCACTGGTCAGTGGTGGTGTTGCTTTTTACCTCCTCCATCCCCAAAACAAGGCTGGGGAAGGATTTGCTGAGAGGGATATAGTCCAAAATTTCCCAAGTTTGTGACCAATATAGTGAAAAAAAAGGGTAGTGGGCTATATCTAGCCTCTCCTATCTTGGGTTTTCAGGTCTCCACCCTGGGTGAGTTAAAGGGTGGTGATCACACCTGTGCAGGAATGCACACTGACCAGAAGTTGCCCAGTGGGCCAGTCTCTCCCCAAAGGCAGCAACTCTCAACTGAGGAGCCAGAGAGACAGGGCAGATTTCCTTACAAGATTGTAATCATCAACAGAAGAGCCCAGATCTGGATCTGTTGTGGCAGAGACATGACCCCAAGACTGTTAGTTGGCATGGCAGACAAGGCACTAAAACCTGCCCACCGTATGCACCTGAGAACAGCTGTAAGGTGGTGATCAGACCATTACACTCAGTGAAGGGGCTACTGTGGCCTCCCCCAAAATCTTTCCCATTAATCATGCCCTGATGCCCAGGATCCCTCAAGTCCTAGTCTCTTGCAACCTGCAGATGTTTATAGAGGTTCCAAAGCCTCTCTTGTAAAATGGCTTGAGATATCTGGGAATAGTTGAGGGGATAGTTGTAAAAGAAAAAAGGAATGCCGAGAGATGAGGAAGCACACCAACTTCCCACACCCCTATCAGAATATTCAATTTAGTGACAGGGCTTCATTAATTTCTATTCAGTCTATGGGAGAACAGCTCCTCCCAGTACCAGGTGAATGTAGAAAAAATTGAGGAGGTAATCATATAGTAAAAAACAATACTGTTGTAGTAAGTCTAACAATTTCCACAGGGTACCCACCTGCAGGGACTCCACTAACCAATCTCTGGGTCCTAACCATTCATAAATGCTGTCTCACCTGACCACACCCCCATATCATGTAAAGGTTACCAAGGCAAGACCCGATGTAATCATCAAAACAAAACAACACATACCAACACCGATATCTTTACTCACAGCCACCAAGAACCTATCACAGCTCAACACCACATTGACAAACACAACTTAGAAAAATCTGTAAATACAATATCTTTGGGAGAACCTCATCTGGTCAGCAGTTCATTAAGGTCAATGACTGAGGGGTGAGACCCAAGGTAACTGTATACATGAGTGGTTCCCTAATTCTATGTCCCAAATTTCTTTTTTCATCATCATAGTGCTGTATGCCAATGCACCCTCAGTGTGCAAAAGGTAATGAAAGTGAAAACTTTGTAAGCTTTACACACCTTTGTAGAGGAACAGCATCTTCAAAGAATATTTCATAAATAGGCACAATCCAAGCCACACTCCAAAACCAGAAATTGTGCAGCACACAATATCCTTTGCAATTGGTTCTTTGCTATAAAAAAACAAAAACATCCTTTAGGAAATATTTTGGTTTGCATCATCAATATTGAATATGTTTATCAATACTAAACTTAATAAGGTTTCTTGTATATTAAGGTACATTTAAAATAAATATTCTCTACTTACACACTAACATAATTTTTAAGCAAATCTACAATTCCAAATGAGGGATCTATGTCATAGCCATGTATATCTCTCGCTAAGTAGAGGGCATTGTAAGCACCAACAGTCATAAACATTGAAGATAAAGAACCAGGAAACACACCACATTGTATATTATTCTGAAAAACAAAAGAAAAATGAGGATACACAAAATCAATCATTTTTTTGACTTGGAAAATTGGGGAGGGGGGAGTTGTACTACTAATCTGCAACCTCTTTTTTTTTCTCAGTGGAGACCTATAGTTAACATGGGTTCTAAACCACATATTTGTACAATATATGGCAGCCACTGTAAAGGTCACCTGAATTGGGACTCCAGAAGTAGTGTTCCCACTTGATTGGGCTGTAGCCCACCATTTGGTAGCAATACTTCCTCAAATAATTACTCACACTAGAGATACTGTGTGTCCTGTGTAGTGATTTCTCTGAGTTGTTTATTTTAGAGGAGGTTCATAACTTCATTTAGAACAGTGCCCTTCAACCTGGGCGATACCGCTCACTACTGGGCATTTTGAGTTTCTGGGTGGGCAGTACGAAAATTTATGAAATTAAATAAAATTAAAGACATTTATAATTTTATAAGGTAAATTCCTATATTATGGTGTTGTTGTTAATACAAAGTTTACATAGTTGATATATATATATAATTTTTTATACCTATAATTATAATATGTATTGTTTTTTGTAGGGAGTTAATTTTGTGGGCAGTTGACTAATTTCATTTGCATAAAAATAGCAAAAAAGTGGGCAGTGGGCAAAAAAAGGTTGAGGGGCACTGATTTAGGATAATATTTAATGGGAGATTGTTTAGGTGACTGTGGGTGAGAGTATAAGTTTGCATTTCACCAGTTCTCTTAAAACATCTTCATCAAAGTCTGATGATCATTCTGGTCTTGGCTCATATGGAACTGATTGATCCCAAGAACCAAAGATTGAAAACCAATTTTGGACTTGGCAATCAGTACCCAAAAAAATTTCTTTACCATTTCTGAAGCGTTTTTGTTATTCTTGAAGTCCCAGAACATCACATGTTGAATATGCACTTTTAGTCCCTCCATTTTAGTTTAAATTATGATCCACACTAGTTTACTGCTGATCTAAGAATGAGCAGTGATGCTCTTTTTAAACATATAATTTACGGTTAAGGTTAAAAGACTGGAAGTTTGAAATGCACAGTTAGGTACATTTTGCTTCCAATGAACAGAAATTACTTATGACTCACTGTGATAGAATTGACAATCATCTTCAAAAGTAGGTGGTACACAAATACATATAATTATGACAGCATGCGACTCCTCATGGGAGCATGGAAAACAAAATCAGTAGAACATAAATAATCTGGAAAGTAGGAAAGCGCAGCTATTTATTCAGAACTGGCATGCCTAAGAACAAAACTAGGTGGAAAGTGGTGGGAAACAGAGCGAAAGCGGATGTGTGCCAGCATGCCTGCGTCACTTCTGAAACGACCTCGGAGGTCATCAAAAAGGGTGCATCCACGAAAACAGAGAAGCCAGGAAACGGAAGAGTATAGGGAGTCCTGCATTTGGGGACTCCCTGAAGGGTCTTCTGTTCAATACGAGGTCAATCAGGAAGAAATTTCTTGAACTTCGTGCCCTCGTAGCAACAGAAGAACCTGGAATTGTGACAATAAACTTCAAAAAAAGACTTTGAAGGTGAATTCACGATTCCCAGTTACCAACTCTTCCAAAAAGATAGACCAAATAGGAGGATGGCGGTGTGATGTATGTCAAGGATATGATCTATTCTATGAACTGCAATATAGTTCCGACCACAAGCTCCTAGGCCTTGACCTAGAAATAGGTCCT
The DNA here is from genome assembly GCA_963969495.1 of Ceratothoa steindachneri. Lineage (NCBI taxonomy): Eukaryota > Metazoa > Arthropoda > Malacostraca > Isopoda > Cymothoidae > Ceratothoa > Ceratothoa steindachneri. The sequence goes on from OZ018320.1 coordinate 157,633,320, forward strand.
GCCAAATACAGAGCCTTGCTGCTTTACAGACCCCCTGCCCAACTCGTTGAAAAGGACAGGGAACTGTACCGGCTGCTAGGTGAACTTGTTCAAAGCAGAGTGTGCATCATCATGGGTGACTTCAACACCCAAGTTGACTGGGAAACCAGAGAAGCCTGTGGTGAGACGGCGCTACTCCTGGGGTTCGTGAACAATGAGTTCCTGACTCAATAGGTGAGAGAGCCGATGAGAGGCATTAATACCCTCGACTTAATTTTCACCATCATTGAGGATCTCTCTGTAGGCGAAGAGCTCGGCGGCAGTGATCACCAACTAGTTAGATTTATAGTCATGGTCCCCAAGGTAGAGTCTGCAACTAGTGACTCAAGGAAACTTGATTTAAGAAAGCAGACTTTGCAGGTCTTCGTGCTGGATGGGGACTGATGCGAGGCTAGAAGTGTGCGAGGGTGTTGAAGATTCGTGGAATAGATTCAAAACTACGTTCATGAGTCTTCAATCACGATTCATCCCTTTGAAAAGCTTCTGTCGGTCTTCTATTCAACCAAAGTGGTTTAATCGAGATATCGGTCAACTGCTGAGGGAGAAGAGAACTGTGTACCAGCAGTCAAAGATTTCTGGAGACTTTGGCGAGTACCATAGGATAGCTAGGATAGTGAAGTCCAGCATAAGGGCGGCAAAGCGTGCCGAGGAGCTCTGAGTTGCGAGACTTTGTAAAGAGAATCCCAAGGAGTTCTTTTGTTACGTAAACAATTGTAAACCAATCCATCGTAGGATTGGCCCCTTAGTGAATGAGGAGGGGGCATTAACGCACTCTGATGCAGAAAATGCTAACCTCCTCAACGACTACTACTCTTCAAGGTTTATGAAGAGTTTGGTCCCATCCCCCGGCCCACTGACTCATACTTGGTGGAAAGGCTGGAGGAAATGAACTTCGCCCAAGGTGAAATAGAAAAAAAGATAAATGATCTAAAGATGAATAAGTCACCTGGCCCGGATGGGTTTCTACCCAAAGTGTTGAAGGAAGTGCGCGATGAAGTGTCACAACTTCTGGCCATGCTCTTTAACATGTCATTCCAGACCGGATGCGTTCCTAGGGACTGGCGTGTGGCCGAGGTGACTCCTATCTTCAAGAAAGGAGACCCTAGGCAGCCATCAAACTACCGACCTATCAGCTTAACCTCTATAGTCGGTAAACTCATGGAAAGCATCATGGTGGACAAAATTATGTCATATTTAGAGTCCAACTTGCGATTGAGGAGTTCCCAGCATGGGTTCTGAAGGCACTGGTCATGCCTAACGAATCTTGTGGAATTCTTCCATTTTGATTTTAGTGAGCATGACTGGGATAAGGCGTTGGATGTTATCTACTTAGACTTTCAAAAAGCCTTCGATAAGGTATCATACCGCCGCCTCCTTCGGAAAATGCGTGCGCTGGGTGTAGACGGAAACGTAGCAAGTTGGATAGAGAACTGGCTAAGTGGCAGACAGCAACGAGTGGTGGTGAATGGACAGGCGTCTGAGTGGGTGCCTGTGACTAGTGGTGGCCCTCAAGGTTCTGTCTGGGACCACTACTGTTCATCATCTACGTCAATGACATGGATGGTCACATGGTTGCTAAGATTTCTAAATTTGCTGATGATACTAAGCTTGGTATAAACGTCACGAAGGAAGGAAATACTGCCCACCTTCAAGAGGATCTTTGGAAGATATGGGAGTGGTCGGACATGTGGCAAATGCCTTTCAACATGAATAAATGCAAAGTAATGCATATCAGACACCGAAATCCCCAATCTCAGTACATCCTTAAGGATGTAATTATTACTAGTGACCTCAAGTTTTCGAAGCAGTGTATTGAGGTGGAGAAGAAAGCCCAAAGGATGTTAGGATATATAAAGCGCCAGTTTGGATACTGGAACAAGGAGCTAGTACTGTGTCTGTACAACTCCCTCATCCAACCGCACCTGGAGTATGCTGTACAATTTTGGAGTCCTTCATTTCGAAAGGATATCTCAAGATTGGAACGTGTGCAAGCCAGGGCAACCAAACTAATTCCCTCTATCAGACATAAAAGTTATGAAGATAGATTAAGGGATTTAGATCTGTTCTCGCTGGAAACCTGTAGACTGTGTGGTCAGCTCATCAAAGTTTTCAAAATACTTCGAGCGTTCGGCAATGTTGATTACAGGGATATTTTCACACTTGCTGAGAGCAAAACAAGAAATCATGGCTTTAAACTTGAACTGAAGTGTTACAACTGCGATCTATGTGGAAAACTTTCACCTACAGTATCTGCGGTAGCTGGAACGCATCTCCAGTGGAAGTTGTCAACAGTGAATCTGTTGACCAGTTTAAGTCAAGACTAGACAGGGTCTTGAAAAGTGGTCGTTTAAGGAAGTAAAGCAATTGAACAGAGATGTGCCTGCTCAGCTGCTAGTCCAAAGGTATACTCATTTAATGGGCCGTAAGGTCTTCTAGGGTACTTTCTTTCCTTGTTACCTCTATTTTAAGTTTTATTTTCATGAATGATATCAACTTTGTTAAATGATATCAACTTTGTTAATCACATTGATGTTTAGTAAAATTTTAATCTAAATACTAAGAAAATTATTTTTGGTAATTATTAGGACAAAAATAATATATAATTTATAACATTCTCCATATTCTTACAGGAATTATTCATATAATATATAAAACAAATTTGAATGAACAAGACAGTAACTGTTGTGCTCCAATAATACCAGTTGAAACATGAATTGACTTGTCAATGGGATGCCCAGGATAGTAAACTTTAGTCTATAGCTCTACTCTCTCTCAGTCAATGTGAGAGTGTGACCTAGTGAGGAGCATCACAATCTTAGCTTGGTAAGACCTCTTTTGTATTCAGTTTTTTCTTCTTCTTACCTTTATACCTTAAACTATTTCCAGTTTCATTTCATATTTTTCATATTATAACGTTATATTGCAAATTATATACATTTAATCCTAACATTCTGTTAATCAAATATCTGTGTTGCCTTGTGATTATTAATAATGCCTGGTAAAATGATATTACTATTTTACACATGAGTAACTTTATTCTCCCAATTCCTGGCATTTCTTTTCAATCTAGTTATTCATTGTAGATAAATTACATCTAAAGTTAATCTGAAAAATTGATAATTTTTTATCCTGGACTAATAACTCAAACGTAATTAGCTAGGAAGCAGAAGGTGAATAAACGTTTGTAATATTATGCAATGGGATTAGTGCATGAGCAACTAAACTATATTATACATATTTCTTCACACTAATGTGGCCCTTTTTATTTTTTCCAGGCACCATGGATCTAGGCTCATTTAATTTAGGGTGTTATTGCTGTGACCCTTTTCAGACACAAGAAAAAAATTACTAAAGGACTTCGTTTCGTACCTGAAGAATTAATAGAAAGCAATCTTGCTTGCAATCTGATGGCACAGCATAAAGTATGCCCTACCTGTCGCAATTTGTTGTTAAAGGTTTCATCTTCACACACTGGATCTCAAAAGCTCACTCCATCACAATGTGATATTGAATTAGAAAAGGAGTATGAACTTAAAAACCTCAATACATATTTGGTTACAATAGCAGAGTCCTCATTGCAAAAAGCTAAAGCATCACAAAGCAAGCAGTACACAAAGAAGAAATTCCTTCAAGTAAGAAGCAATTTGAAAAGAAAATTTGAATGAGTAGGTAGTAAAAAATTTCATCTGGAAATGACTCAGACGTTAATACGGAAACAGAAATTATTCAACAGCTAAAACATAAATTTGATAATGAAGAGACAAAAACAAGTGAAAAATTGACAATCCTCTGTCCTACCAAAAACCTGGACCAGAAAAAAAATAATGAATACTTTTAATTGCTCACAATACATGGTTCAGCAAGCAAAACATTTGGTAAAAGAGAAGGGGGTAGTATCTACGCCAAATCCAAAGTTGGGGAAATGGCTGGACAGGGACATTGCTACTAAAGTTAGAGACTTCTATAAATCACCAGACATCAGTAGAGAACTGCCAGGTTTAAAAGACTACGTCTCAGTAAAAGGAGCTGATGGCTGTTGTGAAAGAAAGCAAAAATTTCTCGTACTTAGCAATCTGAAAGAGGTATATGAAGACTCCAAAGGCAAGTATCCAGAACTAAAGATTGGATTCTCAAAGTTTGCAGAGCTGAGACCAAGGAAATGTGTTTTGCCAGGAGCCAGTGGCACACATTCTCTGTGTGTGTGTATGTGTGTGTGTACTAAACAAAATGTGAAACTAAGTATGGCAGCTGTTGAATCTGTGTTTCAGCATCAAGAAACACCCGCCACTTCTGATGATACCCTAAATAATAAACATATTTCAAATTATAGACATTGCCTTGCCCTTCTCCAGTGCCAACCGCCTCGAGAAAAGTGCTATTTTGGTGGATGTGAACAATGCACCCCAAAAGAAGAATTTTTGGATTTATTAGATGAAGTGTTTGACAGAAAGGGACTTGATGAGATTGAGTTTAGGCAGTGGGTTACAACAGACAGATCAACTTTAGAATATAAAAAATTAACAGCAGAAGATTTTATTCCATATTTCCATGAACAATTAACAGATCTCCTGCAACATGATTTCATTGGCAAAGCTCAAAGTAGTTTTTTACAAGAAAAGAAGCAAGAACTAAGTGAAGGTGAATTTGTAATTGTGGGGGACTTTTCAGAGAATTATTCTTTTATTGTGCAAGATGCAGCCCAGTCATTTCATTGCAATAACTGCCAAACATCACTACATCAATTTGCTGTTTACTACCGTAAAAACAATGAGTTACAACACCAAAGTTTTGTAGCAATTTCTGACTGTAATCAGCATGATGTCATTGCAGTTCACCTTTTTCAAACAAGGCTAATAAATTTCTTAAAGGCATCTCATAAAATCACAAAAATATTTCGGGTGTGCTGCCCAATATAAGAATCGCAAGAACTTAATTAACCTTTGCTATCATATGAATGATTTTGATATTGAAGCAGATTTTTTTTTTTGTAGAGCCAATCTGGCAACTGCCCACTAGGGCATAAGTCGCCGGAAGCACGACAGCCTAGAACTAGGCTACTTTAAAATAAAAATATGAAAACATAACAATGTGAAAAACTTAACAATTAGGAAGCAATCTCCAGCAGCGGCGGGAGGTCCCCCTCACCCTGGTGCAGGAGTGTGCAACCTACAAAGAGAACAAACAAAAAACAAAATAAAAACTACTTAAATAAAGGGAAGAAGCCCGGCCTCCCCCCAAAAGTCAACAAGTCAAAGTGCACGAACTTGTCCCCGAGTAAAAGGGACAGGCGGTAGCGACCCCGCTCATCCCAGTACCGGGATAGGTAACATGCGCGAAGATCACCCAGACTGGGACATTCGACAAGAATGTGCCGAACAGTCTGGGGGACTGAAGACGTCGAGGCATTAGGGGATAGGTCCATGGGAACAGTCACGGTGCAATGACACGCAACTTTAAGTTCCCTTCGACTGTCTCCCATCTTCTTTGCTAAGCAGTCCGAAGAGCTGCCCATATTCCTGCCATGTAGTCAGTGTGAGGAAGAGCGAAACGCTGGTCCGGTCTCAGAGTCCTCGCGGACTCTTTGGCGCGCTCATTCCCCGCAATTCCTACATGTCCAGGAACCCAGCAGAAGATAATCTCGACATCTGCCCGGCTCGCCAAAACCGTGGCGTCACGGATTTCGCGAACCAGGGGATGCGGAGATTCCAATGCCCCGAGCACTCAGGGCGCTTTGTGAGTTGCTATAGATCACAATCTGGTCTCCGAACCAGGCATGTCGCGTAATCTCCCGTACCGAGTGGTGTATTGCCACTAGCTCGGCCGTGAAGACAGACGCAGCGCCTGGTAGAGCCCCGCTGACTTCAAACAGAGGGAAAACGGCGTGGAAGCCGACCCCCACTTGGGACTTGGAGCCATCCGTATACACTGGCACCGTTCCAGCGTGACACGAGGTGTGCTCGAAAAAGTTTGAACGCAATACTCCCGGCGCTGTACAAGCTTTGGGAGCAGAGGCGTGGCGACAAATAGCCAAATGTGGTACACTCCAGGGTGGCGTTCCGGGCAGAACCAGGGGCGCCACCGGACCGAGAGCTATATTTAGCTCTCGAAGGAGTTTCCTGGCCCTAAACCCAAAGGGCTTAGGGTATGACTGGCGTCTCTCGGCGGCAGAGGCACCGTCGAGATCAGCTGCGGATGCAGTTAAAGCTGTTGGCGACTGAAGGAGGCGCCGGGCTCGCGCGTACAGGCGAGTGATGCACTGCACGCGGCGCAGAGAGAGTGGCATCTCCCCAGCATCGACCAGAAGGGCTTTCAATGGAGAAATGCGAAAGGCACCGTTCGCAAGGCGAAGGCCGGTGTGGTGGATCGAATCCACCTTCCGCAATAAACGATCGGCTGCGGATGCATAAAACTCGCATCCATAGTCGAGTTTCGAACGAGCAAAGGATCGATAAATAAGTAGGGCAGTAGCCCTATCAGCGCCCCAAGCACTGAACGTCACGGAACGGAAAATATCCATGGCGCGGGTACAAGAGACCCTAAGGCTGCGAATATGAGCCTCCCAGGTGAGGCGTCGGTCAAATACAAGACCAAAGAAACGGTGCGACTCAACCACTTCCAGGCGCACCCCATTAGGAAACAAATCTGGGTCGGGGTGGAGCCGTGGGTGGCGGCAGAAGGGCACCACCTTAGTCTTAGCCAAAGAAAACCGAAACATGTGCGCTTCAGCATAGCGAGAGACGCGGTTCAATGCCTGTTGGAGTCGACGCTCCAGAGTTGGCATCTGAGCCGCGCCAAAAGAGATCGAAAGGTCGTCCACGTAGAGCGTAGCGAGAACATCTTCCGGCAGCACCGGGGTGATGCCGTTGATGCTCAGGACAAAGAGTGTGACACTGAGGACACTTCCCTGCGGGACACCCTCTTCCTGCTCCTTTGGGTAGGAGAGAGCTTCCCCCCACCCGTACACGGAAACGACGATCTCGCAAAAATTCAGATATAAAGACTGGGAGGCGTCCCCTCGCCCCCATCGTGTGGAGAGTCTCCATGATACCGTATCGCCATGCGGTATCATAGGCCTTCTCCAGATCGAAAAACACCATGGAGTAGTGCTGTCTACGAAGGAAAGCCTCGCAGACGGTATTTTCCAGTCGGAGCAGAGCATCTGACGTGGAGTGGAACTTGCGGAAGCCGCACTGTGCAGAAGACAGATGACCTCCACTGTCCAGGAAAAAGGCTAGTCTAACATTTACCAATTTCTCCATCAACTTGCACATGCAAGAGGTTACAGAGTTTGGGCGGAAACCGGTCGGAGTAGTGTGATCTCTCCCCGGCTTGCGAAAGGCGAGCCCAGTAGCGATTCGCCAGGAATCTGGGAGAAGACCCTCCACCCAGATCCTGTTGAACAAATCTAACAGAAAGGCCATGCTTCGCTCACCCAGGTGTCGAAGCATAGCGTACGGGACATCGTCCGGACCATGGGCGGTGTCCGCGCACGAAGCACAACTCACTCACAGTATACCTGTCGTTGAAGGGTTCTCCGCCTCTGGAGGTAAAGTCCAGCCAGCAGCCTTCCGCTACATCATGACGTGCATTGAATGCTGGCGGAGCAGCATCCCGGCCAGAGAATGCGGAAAAAGCGGTCGCGAAGGATTCCGCCACGGACGCGGGGGTCCGAGATTGCGGTCCCATTCTCCTGGAGAACGGGAAGGGAGTCCTGCGAGAACTTGCCCCGAATCCTTTTGACTCGCTTCCACACCTCTGCTAAAGGGGTCTTCCCGTTAAGTGAAGACACGTATGCCCGCCATAAGAAGAGCGGCGGGCGTGCTTCGAAATATACCGGAACCTAGCCCTAGCCCGACGAAATTCAGCGACAGTGAAATCGTTCGGGCGGCGCTTATAGCGCATGTAGGCATAACGCTTCTGTTTGAGGGCCGTCTCACACTCGGCCGACCACCATGGGAGTGGTCGGCGTGCAAAACGGCCAGACGTCCTAGGAATAGTTGTCAGGCCCACGGCGATGAGGTTGCCGGAGAAGAACTCAACGGCCTTATCTACCGACCTAAACTCCTCAACTGAGATAGAGAATTCAGTCATTTCCTGAAATGCAGGCCACCGCGCCACCGCCAAGCACCACTGAGGTGGGCTCTCAGGCGGCAGTTGCCGTGAAAATGATATTTGAATGGGAAAGTGATCACTACCATGGAGGTCATCCACCACCCCCCAATCAAAATCAGGCTGTGCATACGAAGAGCACAAAGATAGGTCAAGGCAAGAAAATGAAGCGGTTCTCGGACAGTGATGCGTAAACTCATCCACATTTAGGACACCTAACTCAAGCTCTTCGATCAGATCGGAAAGGACTTGTCCCCTGGGATTTATTGAGTAATCTCACCAGAGAGGATGCCTGCCATTCAGATCTCCAAGCAAGAGAAAGGGCTACGGCAACCGTGCCACGATGCGGCAGAAGTCCCCCGCGTCGAAGTCAGCTGATGGCGGAATGTACGCCGAAATGATAGTATACCTCCTATCCAGGTGCAGCTGCACAGCCACTGCCTGAAAGGAGGTATCTAAAGAGAAAGGAAGAACGGAGACATCATGCCGGGTGTAAACCGCGCATCCCCCAGCCCGGCCATCCCGTGGTGGTGGGGTCGCAAGACCCTTATACCCCGGGAGGGCAGGCATGGTCTCCTGCAAAAATATCGATGACGGGGAACGGGACGAGACGAGCATCCGCAGCTCCTCCCAGTTGGCCCGGAGTCCACGGCAATTCCATTGTCGGAATATGCCCTCCAGGAGGAGACGCGGGGGGCCTTCTCGAACATGCGACCCTCGCGGGAATGGCCGTACGCTTACCGGAGGCAGAACCTCGGGCGCTGTTGGCCGAACAAAGCGCTGTCGCCTTCGAGGACTTATTGGGGGAGGTTGGGCTCGCCATGCGAGTCTTTTCCTCCCTCCGCCTCAAAACCTTAGGCGGGCGTTGCGGCTTCGGAGGCGGGGGGCCCTCTTTTCGAGGAACCACTGTCTCCGAGCCACTTACTCCACCTCGGGGCGTGGGCGAAGGAGCCGAAGCTCCTTTGTTGCTGTCCTCCTTTCCGGGGACAGCTTTAGGAACCCCGGAAGATGGCCTGGTGACTAACTTCAGGGGTGTTGCCCCCTGTGAGTCTAACGACTCGGTGAAGGCGCGTGGCCATTTCGCCTTACGGGAAACGGTCACGCTGGGAAAGAGGGGGAAGCCCTGGTTTTAGCTGGGGCTGGGTATGAACCCTTTTTGTCACCAGCTTTACCAGGGGAGTGCCCGGGTTGAGTAAAGCCCGCAGAAAGGCTCCGATGGGCGCGCAAAACAACCGTGCTCATTGGCCTGGATGGGCCAGGAGCAGAGGGTGCCTTTCGAACTACTGAGGCATATGACGTCCCAGGCAGAGCTGGGCGCGCCATAACCAAGTCCTTAGCCTCGCGGAATGAGAGTCTATCCTGGGCCTGAACAGCCAGGATTTCTTTGACGAGGAGATATGCACCATATTGCTTTGAAGAAGCGGGGTGCAGCTCTCCGCAATTGACACACTTGGTCACACATGATTTAGACTTATCATGTGCGGCCTTGGAGAAATTTACACAGACTTCAGGTGACCCCAACTTCGCACGTCTACAAGATCGATTCGTATGGCCAAAGCGGTGACAGTAATAGCACTGCTGCGGCAGTGGTACGAAAGCCTTCACGCGGTAGCGGTACCAACCAGCACGCACCGACTCAGGGAGCTTGTCACAGTCGAAGGTGACAAAGAGTGTAGGGGTGGATCTCGAGGCCCCTCCTTGTTTTCTCATCACACGTTCGACCTTGACCGCCCCATGGTCGGCCAGCTCTAAGGTGATGTCCTCAATGGATTAGTCAACGAGTTCCCTCGCATAAACTACTCCTTTCACAAAGTTCATGGTAGAGTGCGGCGTCACACTCACCGGGGTGTCATGGAGTGTCCGAAGAGCACTTATCTTGGCTGCCTCAGTGGGATTCACCAGAAGGCTCCCGTCTGAGAAACGGGTCACCTTCGGCTCTCTACCAATTGCACTAGCTAATCCTCTCCTCTGATGGATCATGTTGCTCTTGGCCAACATGGTGCCATCAGTAGATCCAATAACGAGGAAGCATTTGAAGCCAGCGGGCTCGAAAACGCCAGGTAACCTCTAAATCAGGGGCCCCAATGTCATCGAGGCTCCGCCCTGTGCACTTTTTGTCTTTGTCATAGTCAAGGGCTCCGCACCCGGGAGGGGCCGAGGGGCCAGATGTGCCAATCTTGGCTTGGTCGCCTACCAAAGTGGCAGCAGACCCATCCGTCCCCGCAGCCCCCGGGGATGGAGAGGAGCCCCGAGTCTTTTTCTTGTTCTTTTTACAAGAGGAGGGCGGGGAATGAACCCGCTTCTCACCTCCACCGGCCATAGCCCCTAGGCTAGATGGACTGGCCTCGGCCGGGTCCTTCTCCGAAATGGAGAAGGTCCTGGTGGTTGCAGGGGCACCGGTCGGAGGAGATCCCTCCCCTCCTTGTACTGCTTCGGAGGCCCCAGCCATTTGTGGAGGACCTTGCAAAGGGGCGGATTCGTTGCTTGGCGCCGAGCCCGGATTCCCCCCAATGGAAGGCCCTACCGTCTGAGGCTGGGTTTCCTCAAAGACCATATCTATCACAGGAGGGGCCTCCAGTTGGCCATCCCCTCCCAGGACATCGCAGGTTCCCTTGGCAGCATCACCAGTCTTGTTTGGGAAGGCACAGGCCTTGACCCCGGCAAGGATTAAAATTCTTGCTAGCAGGTCTTTTGAGGGAAGAACCCCGCTAAGGATGTTTGCCCTACCGAGCCGCTTCGATGTGGAGCGGCTGGCTAAAGGCTGCCTGCTGGCTTTCTTGGCAGTCCCCTTGGAAAGAACAGAGGGGACTGCCGCTGGAAACAGGGAGGTGCTCGAAAGCACCTCCAGAGAAGGGGGTGAGGGGGAGTCCCCTACACCCGTAGGCGAAGGAGAGGAGTGAGCCTCATCTCCGGTTAGAAAGATATGGAGGGTCCCCTGCGCAAGCACAGGGGGGGGGGGGGAACCTCCATGTTTATGGTGGAGCTGCCTGAGGGCGGCTCCATTGATGATACAGGGGAAGTTGAGGTTTGTTTGTTTTTTATATTCATCATTGGGCATGGTGACCCTATTTGTATCACGGGACACAATTGCGCATCACCTCTTGCAGTAGCCCGCACTGCAAGAGGTGCTTATACAGGCCCAGCAGAGCCAGGCACCGCCATTTGGGACCACCCCTCCCGCCTGGTGGCCTGGCAGTCCATCAGCATGGCGACTCCACCTTGGACACGGCGTAAAAAAGATAGATTGTGAAGAGAAGGAAAAGGGATGTGAGGAAGGTATGGGTGGGGATGAAACAGGTTGTTAAAAACCAACCACCCCAGACTGGAGCTCAGAGGTTAGGGAACATTGTCCCCTCCCCCCTCAGCACCGATACAGGACGGTTGGCTGAGAAGAAGGTCAGCATCTTACCTGTGAAATTAGAGGCTGACCAGAGAATGTTGTGGGAGAGGTTGTATGAAAAGTGATGAAACAAGTGTTTTTAAGGAAGGAGAAGAGGCTAAGCTGGGGTCGAACGGGGTACTGAGTCCCATCAGCACGGCGGCCAGGATGGCAAATCGCCATGCCCCTTACGGGGTATTGAAGCAGAATGGCATTTCTTTGTAATGAGCCATGGTAAAGGACCCTGCGATGGCATTGGTGGAACTGTGAAGAGGCTAGCCGCCAGAACCTTTTTGTTTGACCTTGTAAGGAAATATATGCATTGGTAAAAGTTGTAGGAAATCTTATTAGCTTTAAAATGGTATCAGAATGAGCTCTATTGGTGCAATAGTCTCCGAGATATTTGACTTTGAACTTTTTCATTTTTTGCAAAAATGACCTTTTTTACCCAAATTTGAGGGGTCGTATCTCAGAAACCATTTGACCTGCAGAGGTGAGACACATACCATTGAATTTGTCTCATTAAGGTCTACAAGTACAATAATTTGCAAGAAAATCTGAGTCAGTGGGAAAAAAATGGCCAAATCTTGGTTGAATTGACATGGAATGACCATTTATCAATCTTAACTTATAGAAGTAAAACAAACTCAGAACATAAAAGAAAACAAACTGAGAACTATTCAAAGAGAAACATTGAGAGAAATATGCTAGATATAAACCACAATGATCATGGGAATTGATAAAAATAGTATAAAGAATAAAGTTCAAAAGTGGAAATGGTTAAGATACAGTGGAACCTTGGTTCACGAACTTAATCCGTTCCGGGCCTTGGTTCACAAACCAAATTGTTTGCGAACCATAACAATATTTTTTTCAAATTAAATTAATGTAAATACAATTAATCCAATTTAAGCTTCAAGAAAGAGTATTTTTATATATTTAAGTGGGGGTTTTTTATGATGAATAATATATGTAGAATGAAATTGAAATACATGCTCCCTCACTATATCGCACTTCACTTTTTGTGGCTTCACTAAATCATGGGTCCTGCATAATAAGGTGATGGTTAAGGTGGAATCTGCATTGTCTCTCTGGATTAGTAATTGCAGAAAAAGGAATATCTCACTGGATAGCAACACAATCTACACAAAGGTGAAGTCTGTATGATACATACACTCAACTTGCTCAAGATCGTGGCACTGACAAACACGTGGAAGATGAGATGGATATTGCAAACAAGAGAAGCTGGATGTAAAGCCAGGTGTGTAGAGGTGGTATATAGGTATATAAGGGAGGGGGGTGATACATAACACCATTAAGGAGCAAGCTGGGAGTAATTTCTTTATCCCCTTTTTGAGCTCCTGAGGTACTGCCGATTGTTATCATTTCAGAGTGAGGAAGGAGTCAGAGAGTGTAGAGCCGAGAGACCTCATTTATCCTTCTCCCTGGTCCGCTGTTTAGTGAGAAGAACACTAAAATGGGACGGACCTAGCCAGATCTTTAAAGAGACTGCCCCAGGGCAAATTAGTGACCACAAAGCTAAGGTGGCTTGTAGTTGTGGTTGGACCAAAACCACATCTGAGTGGGAGAGTGAGCTCACAAGGTCATGTGTAGACCATTGTATATGCATATTTCCTCAATTTATCATGTACACTTAATATTTTTACCTTAGTCTGTATTATTTGCATTTCTTGTTTATTCTGTACATATATTTTTTCTGGATATTTTTGGGGGGTGATTGTATTGGGTTGTATTTTTTGTGATTGTATTTGTTGGTGGGAATATAAATATATATTGAAGTTTTGTGTAATAAAGAAAATGAGTAATCACATTTCCTTGAGCCTCCGTCCAATCTAACAGGCCCTGCATCTCACAAGCGAGTGAGCAGACCCTTGTGTCGGGTGGTTTCCAGGACCATCCGCAACAACGTAAGCGAGACCTTCAGAGAAATTATAGAAGAGTGTGTGGATGCTGTATAATGGTTTAAATATATTTAAATAATTAAATAAATATGTGGTTTCTATTCATGGATTTTCACCTATCGCGGGTGGGTCTGGAATGCATTAACCGCAATAGGTGAGGGAGCACTGTACATATCCTTAAATAGAGACAAATAACACTAAATTAAATAAAACAGTACTGTAATTTACCTTTGTAAATTACAGTCTAAAGGTAAAGATTAACAAGTAGTGAATGACCGAGAATAAGGATGAGGCAGAAAATGCTTTCGCTGGTGAGCAGCGGTGTGATAATCTGAAGAGGGCATGTTTTGCGGATCTAGGACTCTACCAAGCTAACATTTGTTCAGAAAACTAGTTTGTGATCAGTTTGTTCATGATATGGGGCATTCGTCAATCAAGGTTCCACTGTATATTGAAATGATATGTAGATGGACAAAAGAATGAAACTTTTATAAGTGATGAGGCCCAGAAAATGACCAAATAGGCGAGAGAATAAAGTTGTATAATGGTAGGAGTAATTTGGAAGACAAATGCTGAACTGTAATCAGTAGAAACTTCTTAGAAAGGCATTTAATCAGAAGTAGGATGAAATATGATGATGATTCATATACAGTTAGACTAGTATATTATTAGGAAGCAAGTACACAATTTGCTAAAAACAATTACAACTTGATATTTTTTTATGTAGAGAATCCTGATTTATTATATTTATACATTTTCAACAAGTTTAAGAAGTAGGGATAATATGCCTCCTTAAGCTCTATTTAAAGTAACAAGAAAAAATATAGCATAAAAAATATCAATTAGATTAATTTCCAATTATCCTTACACTTAGAATTAATCAAAGGGGTATAGAATACTTACAATTATTCTTCTAAGACTTCTTGACCAAGAACGAATACCTGCATGCCAGATGACATGCAATACTTCCCTATCATAATTTAGATGAAGACCTTCATGGGTAATTGCAAAAGAAAAAGCAACAGCCTGATGGGCTTCTGCCATTACTTTCAAAATGCAAGTTTTGTTAAAAAGAAATCTGTTTTTAAAGCTATTAAATATAATTACTGAATACAAACATATTTATAGTATAAAACTATACATAATTGGCAATAATTCATTTTATACTAATAATACTTCATGTACTAAATAGGAATTATACTAAATAAATAAGCCAACCCAATTTGCTTCTTTATTTCTAAAAATCTATTAAAAAAAAATATGGGCCCCCAAAAGGTAATTCAAGAATTGGAAAAAAGTTAATCTGATAAGAAAAATGCAAATTAGAGAGAGAGGGGGAGAGTTGGATTCAATATACAGGGTGTTCCATAAAGTCTCTTTACAATTTAAAAAATTTATTAAAAAGGTAATTGATATCTTAATCAGACTTGTTGTATTGTACTCAGTGGATATCAGTCTTTTTTACCTTTGAAAACCACTGAGTACAATAGAATTAAGATATCTCATCAATTGCCTTTGTAATATTTTTTTTAAATTGTAGACTTTATAGATACCCTGTATACTATTTTATTTAAATTGTACCCTATATGCCCTGAATTAATTTCTAAAATTAAAAAAAAACATTAGTTACATTTATCGTTTCTATTAAGTGGTAAATAGTTAGTGGCAAACGGTGCACAAATCTGATGCAACCCTTGCGTGAACATAAACAAAACACATGTCATACTTATCACACTCACTTGCTGGATTCCATGCATGTAATTTCTCTAGCTATAAGCCTTTATTTTCTATGTGACGAATTTATCACATACGGGAATAAAGGGTTAAATATTCACAAAATAACAGGAATATACTTCACACAAGAAAGGATATCAGAAGCAATACTTAAATTGGACACTCTTTAGCTAGGTGAAGTTTGAAATTAGACATAAATTCTTCCATTTCTAATAACACAAGAAATAAAAAGACAAGTCACTCCAGCCACTTTTTAATGCCACTAATCTGGCAACTGCCTGCAGAGGCATAATAGCCAAAATTACTATTCCCCCCCCCCCTCCATTTTTTAACCTAAAAATAGGCTAAATATTTTAAAAACAAAAGTTAACAAACCAAAACTACAAAAACAGCAACTAAGACTAAAAAAGAATAAGTATGATCAGGTCCTGGAGGAAGGACCACTCATCCTGAGACCTGAGTATGTACCCTCCAAAACCAAAATATTAGACAAGATCAGAAACTCAATTATCACAGAGTCATGAACATAAGAACATAAGAAAAGGAGGAGACTGCAAAAGACCATTCATGGCCTACACTTGGCAGCTCCTGTTCCATTCAACACACAAAAGATTTCTTACCAGAGAAAAGTCATCAACATTGTCACCCTTAACAGGAGTTCGTCAGATCTAATCTACAATATACATAAAATGCATCCAGAGGATTATGTCCATTCATGCAACCGCAAAATATAATCTTCCCACTCCTTAGAAAAATATATACATATGTACATAAAAAAAAGTCAGTCCCATCTAGCAGCTTCATCCATATATTTATCTAATCTATTCTTAAAACTACCCAGAGAGGAGGCTTCTATCACATGCCTAGTGAGCCTATTCCATTCATCTACCACACGATTTGTAAACCAATTCCTCCCAATCTCCTTCCTAAACCTATACTTATCAAGCTTAAACCCATTGCTACGTGTCCTGTCATGTTCACTAAGTATAAGAACCTTACCCAGATCCCCTTTATTATATCCTTTTACCCATTTGAAGACTTCAATCAATTACCCTCTGACTCTTCTCCTTTCCAATGTATGTAGATTTAGTTTTCTGAGCCTTTCACCATAAGGTAAGTTCCTTAGCCCACCAATCATCTTTGTCATCCTTCTCTGCACAGACTCAAGCAAATCAATATCCTTCCTATAATATGGTGACCAAAATTGTACTGCATAGTCTAGATGAGGCCTAACTAGCGCCAGATACAGTTTTAGAATGACTTCAGCACTCTTATTGCTTACACTCCTCCTGATGAATCCCAATATCCTATTAGCTTTATTCTTAGCATTTAGACATTGCTTTCTAGGACGAAGGTCTGAACTTACCAAAATACCCAAGTCTCTCTCACAATCAGTCCTCCCTAAAATTCTGCCATTTAATTTATAACTATTCAATGGATTATTTCTACCTATACTAAGTACACTACATTTGTCTATGTTAAACTTCATTTGCCATTTCTCGGCCCAATTGGACAGAATGGTCAATTCCTCCTGCATTACAACAGCATCAGAATCAGCCCTAATGGCCCTACCTAGCTTAGTATCATCAGCATAGCTTAGTGCACTAATCTATTCCAAGTACAAGTACAAGCAGTAGTGACCCTGCTTACCTTGGTACTAAGACAGGTAACTACACAAAGATCGTCAGACTGGGACATTCAACAAGAATGTGCTAGACAGCCTGGGTTACCATGGATTTTTTTTTTTTTTTTTTTAGTAGGCTATCTGGCGACTGCCCACTTGGGCATAAGTCGCCGCAATCACACAGCCTAGCTCTAGGCTACTTTAAAATAAGAATATGAAAACAAAACAATGATAGAAAGTGAAGATGACAGCAATTAGGAAGCAAGCTCCGATGTCAGGGGGAGGTCACCCTCGCCCTGGCGCAGGAGTGTGCGACCTACAAAGAAAAAAAAACTAGTTAAATAAAAGGAAGAAGGCCGGCCTCTCCCCAAAAGTTTACAAGTCCACCAGTCAATGTGCACGCACTCGTCCCAAGTACAAGGGACAGGCGGTAGCGACCCAGCCCAGCCTTTCACCATAAGGTAAGTTCCTTAGCCCACCAATCATCTTTGTCATCCTTCTCTGCACAGACTCAAGCAAATCAATATCCTTCCTATAATATGGTGACCAAAATTGTACTGCATAGTCTAGATGAGGCCTAACTAGCGCCAGATACAGTTTTAGAATGACTTCAGCACTCTTATTGCTTACACTCCTCCTGATGAATCCCAATATCCTATTAGCTTTATTCTTAGCATTTAGACATTGCTTTCTAGGACGAAGGTCTGAACTTACCAAAATACCCAAGTCTCTCTCACAATCAGTCCTCCCTAAAATTCTGCCATTTAATTTATAACTATTCAATGGATTATTTCTACCTATACTAAGTACACTACATTTGTCTATGTTAAACTTCATTTGCCATTTCTCGGCCCAATTGGACAGAATGGTCAATTCCTCCTGCATTACAACAGCATCAGAATCAGCCCTAATGGCCCTACCTAGCTTAGTATCATCAGCATAGCTTAGTGCACTAATCTATTCCAAGTACAAGTACAAGCAGTAGTGACCCTGCTTACCTTGGTACTAAGATAGGTAACTACACAAAGATCGCCAGACTGGGACATTCAACAAGAATGTGCTAGACAGCCTGGGTTACCATGGATTTTTTTATTTTTTTTTTTTAGTAGGCTATCTGGCGACTGCCCACTTGGGCATAAGTCGCCGCAATCACACAGCCTAGCTCTAGGCTACTTTAAAATAAGAATATGAAAACAAAACAATGATAGAAAGTGAAGATGACAGCAATTAGGAAGCAAGCTCCGATGTCAGGGGGAGGTCACCCTCGCCCTGGCGCAGGAGTGTGCGACCTACAAAGAAAAAAAACTAGTTAAATAAAAGGAAGAAGGCCGGCCTCTCCCCAAAAGTTTACAAGTCCACCAGTCAATGTGCACGCACTCGTCCCAAGTACAAGGGACAGGCGGTAGCGACCCAGCCCATCCTGGTACTGTGACAGGTAACATGTGCAAAGATCGCCCAGACTGGGACATTCAACAAGACTGTGCCGAACAGGCTGGTGGACAATGCAGTCTTCACAGTAGGGCACTGGCGAGCGCTCCATCAAATGGCGGTGCGTCCCGCGAGTGTGCCCAATTCGGAGATAACAGAAAGCAACCTGAAGCCATCGGGGCATTGGGGATAGGTCCATGGAAACAGTTGCGGCACAATAACATGTAACTTTTAAGTTCCCTTTGACCGTCTCCCATCTTCTTTGCCAAGCAGCCCAAAGAGCTGCCCGTATTCCTGCCATGTAGTTAGTGTGAGGAAGAGCAAAACTCTGGTCCAGTCTCAGAGTCCTTGCAGACTCTTTGGCGCACTCATTCCCCGCAATTCCTACATGTCCAGGAACCTAGAAGATAATCTTGAAATCTGCCCAGCTCGCCAAAACCGTGGCATCACAGATATCACAAACCAGGGGATGAGGAGATTCCAATGCCACAAGAGCACTCAGGGCGCTTTGTGAGTTGCTATAGATCATAATCCGGTCCCCAAACCGGGTACATCATGTAATCTCCCATACTGAGTGATGTATTGCCACCAGCTGGGCCGTGAAGACAGATGCAGCGCCTGGCAGAACCCCGCTGACTTCAAACAGAGGTGTGCTCCAAAAAGGTCAAACTCAATACTCCGGGCGCAGTACAAGCTTTGGGAGCAGAACCAGGGGTGACACTGGCCCGAGAGCTATACCTAGCTCTCGAAGGAGTTTCCTGGCCCTAAACCTAAAGGGCTTGGTTATGATAATTTTTATGTTGCTCCTGGATGCATTGATCCTAAGACCACATCTTTCACTTGCTTGTGAGGATGCTGATAGTGAAAATAGCATCTTCCAATGATTGTGTCAGAAGGAGTCCATCTTCTGCATAGAATAGACTAGTTATGTTTATTAGTTCATTTTGAAATCCAACTTTACTTTTCTCAATTTTGTTCGTTATCATATAAGTTATTAGTTTGAATAATACTGTGGAGCCTGTACATCCCATCTGTTATTGGCATTTCAACTTTTGTTTTATTAAGGTTTATAATAGTCTTATAATCTTGATAGATGTTAGCAATTACTTCGATAATGCTTGGGTGTATTCTGAATTGCATCATAGCATCATAACATAACAATTTCACGGATGACAAAAGCCACAAGGGCCTATCAAAGGTCATCCGCATCCACCAAAACCCACCCACAAAAAGCACCATCACCAGGGGAAGACAAAATCAAAATCCCCACAACATAATATAACAGATGACAAAAGCCACAAGGGCCCATCATAGGTCATCCGTTCAGCGCTGCAAGCGCTGAACGTCACAGAATGGAGAATGTCCATGGCGCGGATACAAGAGACCCTAAGGCTGTGAATATGAGCCTTCCAGGTGAGGCGTCGGTCGAATAGAAGACCGAGGAAACGGTGCGATTCCACCACATCCAGGCACACCCCATTAAGAAACAAAACTAGGTCGGGGTGAAGCCATGGATGGCGGCAGAAGTGCATCACCTTAGTCTTGGCCAAAGAAAACCGAAATCTGTGCGATTCAGCATAGTGAGAGACAGGGTTCAATATCTGTTGGAGTTGACGCTCCAGAGTTGGCATCTGGGCCGCGCCAAAAGAGATCGAAAGGTCGTCCACGTAGAGCGTAGCGAGAACATCTTTCGGCAGCACCGAGGTGATGCCGTTGATACTCAGGGCAAAGAGTGTGACACTGAGGACACTTCCCTGCGGGACACCCTCTTCCTGCTCCTTTGGGCCGGAGAGGGCTCCCCCCACCCTTATGCGGAATTGACGCTCTCGCAAAAATTCAGATATAAATATTGGGAGGTGTCCCCTCGCCCCCATCGTGTGGAGAGTCTCCATGATACTGTATCGCCATGCGGTATCATAGGCCTTCTCCAGATCGAATAACACTGTGGCGTAGTGCTGTCTACGAATAATTACCAATAATTTTGAGTGCGGGATCGTTGTTGGGGAAAGCTCATCGTGGGGATGTGCCTATGATGCCCCTGAGTTTCAATCATTTGAGGGGGGTCTGGGGGGCACAGCCCCCCCAGTATAGAAGCAAAAATCACCAAAAACTTCATCGATTTCATCTCAGAAAAAGTAACGGTAACAATGAAAAGTAGCCCAAAATAGACCAAAATAAGCTAGGCCTCGGATCCGGCTGTACTCTACACAATTACCTTGTGATTTTGCCCCGTATCTTAAAGTGTTTATATTTTCCCATAGTTTATTTGATTTTCGGTAAACCTGAAGATCCATGCCCAATGAACTGTATTATGGGTTGCTATAGAGGGGGGCATAGCCCCCCATACCCCCCTGCTCACTACGCTCGCCTTCATGAACAAGTAATAAAACAAGTTAATCACACAGTTGGGTGAAAACATGTTGGGAGGTGGAATAAATATTATGGGAATGTGAGTGGGAAAGCTCACAGGCTATGGATCTTCAGAATTACCAGAGTTTCTTCCTTTTATTTCATTAACTAGTTTTTTCTCGTATTCATGCATAGCTTCTTTAATCATATATTTGACCTTCTTTCTCTGCTCTTCATATTTAGTGTCCTTACCTAGAGCTGTTCTTTGTGTTCTATTCAATTTTTTCCTTTTCTTTATTTCATCTTTGATATTTTCATTGATCCAATTTGGTTCTTTTATATTACTTTTATCATTTATGTATTTTTTTAATTTTCTGCTGCCAACACGCCAGCAGAATGAAAGTTAAGAATTTACTATTGTATTAAAACATATAAGCATCTGCTGGAAGGTGTGTTGATTGCACTAAGTAATGACTAGATTATAGTAATACAATTAGGATAGTTAATTATGAATATAATATGTGAATACATTGTTATTTCTGTGTAGGGGGATAATATTCGTATAGATTTTGACCGAGGTGCTCTGCTAGTTTACTCTTGAATACAGTTAAGGATGGTGACATGATAACTGCATCTGGCAGACTATTCCACAATGCAATAACTCTTACTGGTTGTTCGAATCCTATGTTAAATTGTAGGTCCCCACTGAGAAATAAAATGCATCTTAAACAAGTGCAGATCGGTGGTAAAACTTGACCAATTTCTTTTTTCTATCGAGTCTTCACACCAGTCTACCGAGACTAAACACAATTCTATCAAAAGACAATGTTTTCCTATCTGTTTTAATTGAATAGTTCGATTTTCTTATTGATATTTTAGGTATATAACTAAGTTGCAGATAAAAACAAGGAAATATATTTTAAGAAATAGTTCGCTTGGCACAAGAACAATCCGGAAAAGAAGGATATCTTTTAACATACTATCGTGGCCAAAATAGACAAAGTTCCGGCGACACGGTTCAGTCGACACTCGTCACCATATAGAGGTCCAAAGTCCCCGTCAGAAATTACAGTCATAAAAAACGTCAACAGCCTATTTATATCGCGGAGGCCCGTTGAACGGAGAAGTAAATTATATTATTTAACACCATAAAAATAAAGTGAATTAGAAATCTTTATATTTAGGGGACAAAGAGAATAAACTCAAGAGTCATGAGTTTCAGTAGGTTAAATGAAAATTAGCTTTCCACTTTTCCTGCCGTATTTGTCCCAACTAAACAAACACGGGAGTAAAGAGGGAATGTGTTCGTTCGGTAGTTCGTTGATAAATTGGAGGTTCATTACTTTCACTTCAAACCTCAACTAGAATATTATGAGGAAATAATCAACCTCTCTCTAAAGACACAGATTAATTGTCATTAAAAAGATGAATGTATTAAAAGTATTGGACATAAAAGTAGATAAGATATAAATCATTCACTTTCCTTTATTATGTCATCCAACACTCAAATTTGTTAATGGCATTCATGGCGTAATAACTTGACCTACTAAAATTGTGGAAAGGCAGAATTAATGAATTTGTACACAAGTTCTTATCGTACAGGAATATAGTTTGGATTCCTGCTCGTCTGTTTATTATAATTATCGCTAGGGGCAAACAATTTCTTGATGGAAGGAAAAAGAAACGTATTTTTTACCCTCAAAATTTAAAGTGAAATATAAACAAGAGCATATCACCCAAAAAGTTTCAAGATATCTGTAAATAAATTGGTAAAGTGGAGGAAGTGAAAATAGCAACTCTAGGGGTGGTATTAGGCTAAGAGTGAACGCATTTGGGAGGGTTGAGGTCAGGAGAGGGCCCAATACTCCAATAGTAATAAAAAAGAAAGATAGGGCAGTAGAAGGGAAAAGGAGTGGGAAGAAAGCAGGCATGTTAAATAGCCTTGCCCCCAATACACACATGAGCCAGGAAATGAATGAAGGAAAGCTAGTCAGCGGCTAGCCTGCAAAATTAGCCGTATGTCTTTACCTCTCTACTTCCATAGCTCATTCTCTCTCTCTCTCTCTCTCTCTCTTTATATATATATATATATATATATATATATATATATATATATATATATATATATATATATATATATATATATATATATGATGAAAATGAATCCATTAAACCACATTGAAAGAGAAAACGGAATAATTTTTCCTTGCAGTAATACTTTTATTACCTTTTTTCGAAAAAATCCGTGCAGGGAAGCGATTCGAACCAGGCACACTGAGGCAGCGAGCACCGTTTTGATCACAGTTAAAAGTATGCCGTTAGTACACTACTTTGAGAGTGTACATTTGTATATCTGCAACGCGTTTAACTATTCCTCATTTATTCTTTGAATTCCCAATTAATTTTCTATTTCTTTCATAGTCTCCGTTCGAGCTTGCAAAATTGTTCCTTAAAAGCTATTCTATTCAGACACTTGTTTTTTTGTTCTCTGCGTAGCGTAGTGTACTAACGGCATACTTTTAACTGTGATCAAAGCGGTGCTCGCTGCCTCAGTGTCCCTGGTTCGAATCGCTTCCCTGCCCGGCTTTTTTCGAAAAAAAGGTAATAAAAACATTACTGCAAAGAAAAATTATTCCGTTTTCTCTTTCAATGTGGTTTAGTGGATATATATATATATATATATATATATATATATATATATATATATATATATATATATATATATATAACCCTCTCTCCCCCCTTCCCTTTTTCCTATTCCTCCTCTCTCTCTACATTCGTTTCTCATCATCCTTCTCTCCCTCCCCCTTCTTTATCAATATCTCTCTCTACTTTCCTTTCTCTCCCTCCTTCGTGCTTTATCCCCTTTTCACAGAGTCGTGGATCCGTGCAGACACCAGGGTCTTCGTTTGGAGTACCAGGTTACGCGACCTTCCATAAGTATCGCGCTGACCGGAAAAGCGGCTGGAGTGACCGAACGGGTGACGGAGAGGCGTTTGGGCTTGTGGGCTTTGCTGACAGCAACTTTTTGACTCAGTTGGTCTGCGAGCCTACCCGAGGGGGTAACATTCTGGATTTAGTATTTACCACCGAAAATGACCTTGTCTCTGACGTGTCAGTGGACGAGTGCCTGGGTGGTAGTGACCACAACAAGGTCAGGTTCGGTGTGCATGCCCCTTGTACGCTAGGTACGAATGTACGAAAACGTAAGTTGGACTCAGACGTGCAGACTTCGATGGACTTCGGACGGTAATTTGCCAAATACAACCATCTAACGACGAAGGGACGAACTCCAAATAGAACGACTTCAAGAATCGTTTTATGGAGCGACAGGCTAAATTCATTCCCACGCTAACTGTCAGACTAGCGAGCATCCAGACTAGGTGGTTTACTCACGAAATCGCTAACGCTATTAAAAGTAGAAAGACAGCGCAAAGGATGTGGAAGATAAGTAAATTACGCAACTTGCTAAATCAAATTAGGTGGGATATAGAATTCAGGGGAAAGAATACTTATGAGATGTGGGACACTTTTAAGACTATATTAAACATAGTCCAGTAGCAGTGTATTCCAATGAAGGCTATCAGGAAGAAATGTAGGAAGCCGTTGCGGTGGAATCAGGAGATAGCTGGGAAATTTTCTGAGAAGAAAAGGGCATACCAGAGATTACAGAGAAAAAGTACTTTTGACAATTTAAATCATTATAGGTCAACCAGAAATTAGCTAAATAAGATTATTGAGAAGAGTAAAAGAGCGGCAGAAATTAATTTAGCTCAAAATAATAATAAAGATCCAAGAAAATTCTTTAGCTATTATAGAATTAATAACAACTTTAACAGTGATAAAATAGGGCTTATTAGATATGAAGGGGGTTTGAAAGAATCTGATGACGAAATAGTAGAGGATCTTAATGATCATTTTTCTTCAGTATTTACACAAGAGAATCCAGATCGATTAATTGATGATAATTCTAGGTCAGGGGAAGTAGTATTGAATACCATGAATGTGAACGATGAAATAATTAAAGGGCTTATATTGGAGTCAAATACTAGTAAGTAATCTGGCCCAGAAAATATTCATTCTAGGTTACTCAAAGAAGATGTAGATAGTATTGCAGTAGTTCTTGAGAAGATATATACTAGATCACTAGTCTTTGGAGAAATATCTAATGCTGGAAATTAGCGAATGTAGATCCAATTTTTAAAAGGGGAAGTAAAGAGGACCCAAATAACTTTAGGCAGGTAAGCTTAACTTCTATCGTTTGTTAAACACTTGAGAAGATAGTTAAGAAGGGGTTTTCTGACCATCTAGAGTGTGGTATGTTAATAAATGATGCTCAGCATCAGTTTAGAAGAGGTAGATCATGTTTAACAAAGTTACTGGATTATGTTACTAAACTATTAGTTAAATCGGAGAATGTTGATGTAATTTACTTAGATTTTAACAAAGCTTTTGATAAGGTTCCACATAGGAGACTAGTTCACAAATTAAAAATGTATGAGATACTCGTATGTGGTAAAGTTTTGAATTGGATAACTGAATGGCTGAAAGACAGGAAACGGAGAGTTGTGCTGAATAAGGTGAGGTCACAGTGGAGGGACGTTTTCAGTGGGACGTTATTCATAGTTTATATAAATGATCTTGGGGAGGCTGTAAATAGCAAAGTGTCACTGTTTGCTGATGACACTAAATTGGCAGCTGTAGTCTAAGTAGTTGAGGGTAGCTTTCAAGTGCAGAGTGATTTAAATAAGTTATTAGCTTGGGTTCAAATGTGGCATATGACTTTTAACCTTACAAAATTGCAAAGTTCTTAACATGGGAAGGAATTATAGGGAATTTAGCTATGAAATGGATGGGCATCAACTGAATTCAGTTGAGAATAAGAAGGTCTTAGGCGTAGTAGTATATAGGTCACTGAAGTTTTCAAAGCAGTGTATTGAGGCAAAATATAGAGCAAATAGAGTGCTAGGATACATTAAGAGGAATGTTAGCTACAAGAGTAAAGAGATTATCCTTAAACTCTATAAATCGTATGTTAGGCCACATTTAGAGTACTGTATATAAACATGGTCAACACATTTTAGACATGACATCGTCCTGCTAGAGTCAGTACAAAGGAGAGCAACAAAAATAATACCTTTCCTGAAGCACCTTGAATATGAAGATAGACTGAGGGTACTAAATATGTTCTCATTTGAAAGAAGATGTGTAAAAGGAGATATGATTAACCTTTTAAAAATCTGCTCTGGGGTGGATAAGTTGGATTTTAGCAAGTTATTTGAGTTGGAAGGTAGTAATAGGACTAGGGTTCACCACTTAAAAATGAAAAAAAAAACAGATGTGCAGGTTGGATGTTAGAAAATATTTTTTCACCAATAGAGTGGTAGATTATTGGAATAGTTTGCCATCTGAGATGGTAGACAGTCCAAACTTGAATGTTTTCAAACGCAGATTAGATGATTATATGAGGAGGGAGGGTTAGCTTTTTGGGGGGAGGGGGGTTATTCTGGACTCATTCCTGTGATGCATTTTTTTATTATTGTATATTATGATTTATTTAGATTTTGACGAGTCTTAATGATGATGCTTTTTGTTTTTGACATTTCTGTGGATAGTTCTTATTGTATATTTTAGATGCATGATCTGGCATAATCCTCTGGATTGTTTAAATTGTATATTGTAGATGCATGATCTGACACAATCCTATGGAAGCATTTTGTGGGTGTGTTTTGACAGATGCGCATGACCTTTGATAGGCCCTTGTGGCTTTTGTCATCCGGGAAATTATGTTATGTTTTGTTAAGTAGAACTGCAGTGCATCATGAAGTTTACGTGACTCATTGTAGAATGGTAAAGGCACTAGTGCGTACGGCTAAGCGGAATGAAGAAATTCGTGTGGTCTCTCTCGCTAAAAAGTACCCTAAGGAGTTATTCGCCTACCTGAACAGCCGAAACCCAGTGCACCAACACATCGGACCTCTGAGGGACGTGGACGGCGAAACTACCGACCGATAAGTCTCACTTCAATAGTGAGTAAAGTACTGGAAGGCATCATAGCGGATACAATAACGTATCATTTAGAGTTCCACAACCTGTTGAGGTACACCCATCACGGCTTTCGAAGAGAGCACTCGTGCCTCACAAACTTGCTCGAATTCTTTCACAGGATGATGAGCGGTGGACCTACTTTATTTGGATTTCCAAAAGACTTTCGATAAAGTCCCCCATCGTCGACTGGGCGCGAAAGTACGTGCCTTGAGAATTAGAAGAACGGTCACAAACTGGTTAGAAAGTTGGTTGGCGGACAGGTGACAGAGGTTTACTATCGGCGGCTATCCCTCTAGGTGCTCGTCAGTAACGAGCGGAGTCCCTCAGGGCTCCGTGTTGGTCCCTCTAGTATTCATCATCTACATCAACGACATAGATGAAGGACTGGTGAGCCACCTCGCGAAATTTGCCGACGACACAAAACTTAGAGCGAACGTAGTGACTCCCGAAAACATCGAGAGGTGTAGGGAAGACCTACGGATGATCGGCGAGTGGTCTAACAAGTGGAAGATGCCTTTCAACTTAGACAAGTGCAAGCTGATGCACATCGGGTATGCGAATCCCCAGTCATACTACCAGCTACAAGGTATGCGTCTTGAGTCAACTGATGTCGAGAAGGACTTAGGTATATGTCGTAGAATGGACTCTCGACGATATACCATATATAACTATTCGTTGAGGAAACTTCTTTAATTATCTTTAGAGTGCGTTGTTGTCTAGGCTGGCCGATATTATGTATCTTCGATATGCTTAAGAAGTGGAACTGAGCTCAAGGATAATAATATTGCTATCATTAATAAAATAGAGTTTTATTAATAATAACTATCAACAACACTCAAAACGGAAAATATTGACATAAACAGAGAATGGAAAGGGTCGTGGGGAATCGAGCTAATCCGAGGATTAAAAGATTTAAAAAGGTAAAACAAATATAAAGTTAAAGGGAGGGGATGGTTCGCTAAACCATTTAAAGCACAGGATAGAGTTGACAAAAGGGTTAAATACTCAAAGGTAACGTTCGACTTACGTAATTATACTTGTTGTGCAGAGGAAGGCGACGTGAAGGAATTTTCGGTCCGCTGGCGAGTTCCAGCCGAAGGGGGGGGGAATTAAATGATCCTGGCGTGGCGTCTTGGAATGAGAACCGTTTCTTGACGAACGGCTTGAAGAACAATGGCTGTTCTACGTTGTTCTCTCCTGAACAACAGGGGAAGGTGAGAACCGTCTTTTGTCTACGGGCTTGAGAACAATGGCTGTCCTGATGTTGTTCTCTTCTGAACAACAAGGGGGAAGGGTGAGAACCGTTTCTTGGCGACTGGCTCAAAAGAAAAATGGCTGTTCTACGTTGTTCTCTTCTGAATAACAGGATGGGGGGGGGTGAGAACCGTTTCTTGTCAACGGGCTCGAACAAACAATGGCTGTTCTACGTTGTTCTCTTCTGAACAACAGGGGGGGGGGGTGATAACTGTTTCTTGTCAACGGGCTCGAACGAACAATGGCTGTTCTAACGTTGTTCTCTTTCTGAACAACAGGGGAAGCCCTGTGGACTTGGCGTCACGAAAGGCTCAAACCTTGGCAGTCAAGGGATATTGTCCTCCTTCTGGACAAGTGATAATGAATCTCGAGGTCGAGGTCCCTTGACGCACAAGGTGAGAGTGGGTCGTAGTGATGTTTCGCGATGAAAATCTGGATCTCCAATCAGATCTTAGTGGAAAAGTTTCTAAATAAATAGCCGGGACATCTCCTTGGCGTGGGGGACAATGGAGTGGGAGTTCAAGGGAATGCACAGCCGAGCCTGGGAACAATGCCCTATCTGCCCATAAGCCTAACTCAATCTGGCGAGGTCGACGCATGGGGCCAACGGGGGGAAGATAAACCTCCTTGTTTAAACATTGACTCAGGTGGCTGTGATAAGGCGCCCAGCTTCGAAGCGAAGATGCACGTGGGTAGCATCGTGGTTTTAAATAACATGTGATAGTGGTTGAAAATTAAGCGGCCTCAACCCGTTCTATCACACCGTGCTAATTAGCAGCGATCTCAAATTCTCGAAGCAGTGTTTACAGATGGAGAAGAGGGCTCAGCGCCTGCTGGGTCACATCAGGAGGAAATTCACCTTTCGAAACTAGGAGGTTGTTTTGCTCTTGTACAACTCACTGGTGCGGCCTCACCAGGAGTACGCGGTTCAGTTCTGGTCTCCTCACTATCGAAAAGATATCGATCGTTTGGAAAAGGTGTAAGCCAGGGCCACGAAACTGATCCCATCGCCAAAGAACAAACCATATCCGGAAAGACTGCAAGAGCTCGGTCTCTTTTCGCTCGAGACTCGAAGACTGCGCGGTCGTCTCATAGAGACTTTCAAAATTTGGAAGGGTTTTGAAAATGTCGACTACACGAAGTACTTTACCCTTAACCGGAATGCGACTTGAAATCACGGGTGGAAGGTGGAGGTGCCCATATTTAATTCGCTTCCGGTGGGTAAGTCCTTCACGTACGACATCTGCGACACGTGGAATAGACTGCCAGCGGTAGTTGTTAACAGTAGCAGTGTCGACCAGTTCAAGAGTCGACTCGATAACATATACTTCAAAACATGATGCGGTGATAGCAAGTTTTTAGTGCGTGCCATTGGGATAGTTGAATTTAGATTAGCTTAGAATAGCTAAGTTTGATCTTCTAATGAGTGCCTCCTCGGCATGGGCCGCAAGGCCTTTGAGGTACTTCTTTCCCTTGTAACTCTCTCTCCCTCCTTCCTTCTGTATCCCTCTCCCTCTCTCTCTCTCTCTTTCTCTCTCCCTCCTTCCATCTTTATCCCCTCTCTCTCCCCCTCCCTTTCTCTACCTACCTCTTTCTGACTCTTCTTCCCTCTCTGTTTTCTCCCTCTCTCTACTCTTTTTTTCTCTTTCTCTCTCTCTCTCTCCCTACCAACCTCCTTCGTCCCCCCCTTCCTCCCCCTCTCACCCTCTCCATCACGCTACCTTCCTCTCTATATATACCTACTTCTGTCTCTACCCCTCCGTCCCTCCTTACCTACCTATAAGGAAACAAAGAAAAAGGGGAATAAAGCAAAGGATTAAATGGAGATACGGATCGGGTTAAATAAAGGTAGGGCTAATTCGATCGAAAGATGGGATATATGTCTGTATATATATTTAAAGGAGCAGGTGTGGAATAAAGCAGGATAAGTGTGAAGCCTGTGGCCAATAGTAATATTAATAATTTATTAATATTAATAAATCAATAAAGATAAGAAATAAATAAATATATAAATGGCCATGGTTAAATTTTTATAAATTTTCTGAACTTCGCTAATTATAATAATTTTAAAAAGGAACCCTAAACTATTTCCCCCCTTTAAAAAAATCAGGTTGCTAAAATATAGTTATAGATAAAATAAAAAAGCAGCCTTACTTAAATTTTATACAATTTTCTGAACTTCTTCAATTGTAATTCATTTTCGTTTAAAACATTATAAAAAAGCATCGGATAATCCTATTTATTTTTTCTGAACTAAACTATTTTGTTTTTTCAAACTCTAAAGAAATTCTTAGAAATTACCTTGATAAAAATTTAAAATATACTTAAGTCATAACCAAACTAAGATCAAATTATTATTCAAATACTCAAAAAATCCCAAAGAATTACAAATGGCGAAGTTCAGAAAATTTATTTTCATATATCTTCTATAACTCTATATTTTAGCAACGTGATATTTTGAAAGGAAGGAAATTTAGTTCTATTTTAAAATGATTATAATTAGCAAAGTTCAGAAAATCTATAAAAATTTAACGATGGCTGTTTTTTTTTTAGATTTTAAATTTTAATCTTAGTAGCGAAGCCATTGCCTGGTTGATATTATAAAAGAATTATTAGAAGTAACTTTGATAAAAAAAAATATGTCATAACCAAACTAAGATGAAATTATTATTCAAATAGTAAAAAAAAATCCTTTCTTAAATTATAAAGTTACTGATGATGATGATGATGATGATGATGATTCCATGATAAAGATCGCCCTAAATGGGGTGTATACAAAAGGGTTCTGAACCTCAGACACCACTATTGGTAGAAGCAATACTTCATTTACAGTTTACACGATTACGTTTCCAGCACGAAACGGCTGCCGTTTTTGTCTTTCCTTATTCCAGTACCTCCTAAGGGACAAGATCCTTTATGTTTCATCAAACGCATAGCAAAAACTTCTGAGATCGAAGTTTTGGTGTTAGCACCATTCCTCATTTCTCGATAACCACATAGTTTTCGTTTTCCGTTCACATGCAGCACTCATTTTTCGTCACCTTTAACAATGCGGCGTAGAAAGTGGGATCGTTATTCCTGTTAAAGAGACTCGCAGGTTGTTGAACGCTGAGTTCGGTTCTCAAGCGTGAACTCATGATGGAGACAAATCCATTCCCTCTTTGCTCCTTTTCCAATTCGCGTGAGATTTCCGTGGGAAGTTAAACACGAGACATTCCGGTTTTGCGCCAAATCTCTGGTGCTTTGGTGAAGATTCAATAATTTTTTTCAAAATATCGTCATCCAATGTGCTTCTTTTTAAACCACAGCTGATATTTACTAGCCTTGGCTGCATAAGTTGTTCCAAATAGGATACACACCACAAATGTTTATCAATGCCTGACGAATATTTTGCGTTTAAATTCTTTATCTTCTATGGTGTTTAACATTACTATAAACGACTCAGCCGGAGATAAAATGATAAACTAGATATATTTGTCGCTTTCTACCAATTAAGCACTATCATATCATAGTTGGTTGTATTACCATTTATAGCGGTGAAATACTGATACATAATTAATTTCCTAACACAATATATTGTGAGCTGCATTCCCAATGAATGGAACAAGCGCACTAAAATACTTAAAATAATATTTTACCTCAATTGAAATAATTTTCCGCATTCCTAGTCAATGAAGGAATTGAGGCATTCTATTGAACGGTTGCAGACACTTGTTTACAAAGCCTCAAACCACAAGAGTATCACCCTACCCGACGTTTTGAAGTATTGTGGAATGGTGATGACGTTAGAAATCGTAAAAATGTGTGGAAGAAAGATAACCCGAAAAGAAGATATTTATTGGGACCCAACTCGAAAAGACTAAATGGGACCCGGTGTTTTTTTTAGTTGACTCCAAGTTCCACGTCCTTCCTATGACCTAGACACTCCTGAATACTGGTCGTAGCTTTGAAGTCATGGCAATGTCCTTACTGGGATTTCCGCAGATTAAACATTAATTAACGCGAAACCATCGCCACTAATCGAGAACACAGGACGAATAAAGGGCATTGGATAGTTATAAAAAGGATGAAAATTGCGACTAAGCTTCGAGATATGATTTTTAACCTTTACAGAAGATAATTTTTATTAAAAAATTAAAATCCAATAAAGGCATTTCAGCCGGACGTTTGTAAAGAGGATTACAAAGAAAGTGAAGTGAAGGAAATGTGTTGTAGGTAAATAGGGAAATGAACAAATAATAATAATGATGAAGACACAAAATAACAGAATGGAAAGGAAAGAAGGAAACTTTTACTGTTGAATAAAGGAATGGATCTAATCAATGAGGGCATTTTCACTCAAGGGATAAATAATATAGGGAGACACGGAGGAAAACCAAGGTGGGCATTCCTAGATAAAATTTTGAAAACAGATTCGTAGAGAAAGTGGTTAAGTTAGGGGAAGTAAAAATGTGCTTGATGAGACAAATTGGACTACTAAGACTAGGGGTGGCGTAACTCTCCCCAACTTTGTTTTACCGAAACAAATGTCGGTCGATCACTTTGTGCGGGTGGTGAGAAAGGGAGAACAGGGAGAATGAGGAAGGCTAAATATCACAAACTGCAACAAAAAAAAACATCACCTGTGATTCTGGGTCCGAGAGAGCGTATTATAAAATTCCAGAAACTTCGTCCCCAAGAACACAGGTACTCAACGTACGAACTTGAATTCCCCCGTGGAGAAACAACAAGTAGAGTAGTAGAAAAGAAACATAAACGACGGCAAGGCCTCAGCGACAACTTCTATCAACCTTAGAAACAAAGGGATTCAATTAAGCGCTCTCGAACAATCATTAAATAATACAAACACAAAAGCTTGAATTCATTAATAGGGTATGAATTTTAAAATCACTTCTGGAAACTTGTTTCTTATAAATTGTTAATATTTTTCAGTGGTTTCTCTCGTAACGCAATTTATCAACCAATTCCTCCTCTTTTTTTCTTTTTTTTTATTCTTATAACAAATGATACTGTGGTTCAGGCACAGTCCTAATTTCCAAACATGGCGACTATTTTAAGTGCGTATATACATTATAAATTACCAAACGAAGTTTCTTCATTGGGAAATGCTATCAAACTGTTCATTAAAAATAAATATTCATTATAACCACGGGTTTCTACGCCTGCAAGTGTTGCATTCCTAAACGTTAGCAGCTTTGTGCACCGAAGATTAAGAAACATTTAACAGTTAAGTTCCCAATGAGCTGAACTAAACGCCGTATATTGAAATTATTTTGCCAATAACTAGTAATAAGTAGATTTTAAAGTATTTATGTAAAAGTACGTTACAACCAATTCTCATGATTAATTACATTTATCATTTAGGTAGTTCAAGGTTACATTACTCAAGAGCTGAAAGATGAGGGGAGAGAAGCCTCTAAACTATTCCTGAACTCGAAATAAAAGTTCACTTGTCACATTGCTTTTATTTAGTCACTCGTATCAATTATTCAACAAGTGATCAGCACCTTGAAATATAGTAAATTTGATTCTGTTATTTGGTCATCATGTTCAATGCACTATTACGTAATAATAATATCCAAGTTCTTGCGCGTCTATCCGAACTCGGCGTCTATAAAATTTAAATTGACTAAGTTTGACCTTGAGATCCTATTCTCCCTTGATTTTCTGTCTATTCATATTTTTTTTTTTTACTTTTTTAATCGCCATTCTTTTCCCGCTGAAATTAAACATGTTCTATTGTGTTACAGTCATTTTTTCACTAACTCTATAATTTAAAAAGGGGATTTTTGAGTATTTGAATAATAATTTCATCTTAGTTTGGTAATGACTTATGTTTTTTTATCAAAGTTATTTCTAATAATTCTTTTATAATATAAAAATCAAAATGATGAAGTTCAGAAATAAATATAAGTATCAAAATTTGGTGAATTTTTTAAAACCCAAAGAATTACAAATGATGAAGTTCAGAAAATTTATTTTATATATATCTTCTTCTATAACTATTTTAACAACGTGATATTTTGAAAGGGGGGGAAATTTAGTTTAGAGTTCCTTTTTAAAATTATTATAATTGGCGAAGTTCAGAAAATTTATGAAAATTTAACCATTGGCTGCTCTTTTTTAGATTCTAAATTTCAATCTTAGTAGTGAAGTGCAAGCTCCCCCCCGTAGGGGGGAGTGACAAGCCATTTCCTGGTTCTCTATATAATTTTAAAGAATTCAACATTAATTTGAAAGGGAGATCATCGATTAAATTTTGCCTATGAGGTGAATAGCGAGTTCAAGATAAATTACCTAACTACGATCACAATTAGTAACGAGCTTGTAGCCTTCTATTTCTAATTTCTTTGGACCATTGTTGACATTTGATGCAAAATACCAAGAGAAGAGTTAAATTTACAAACCCTAATTCAGCTAGCATGTTTTGTGTGACAACAGCGATGAGGATTGAGGGTACATGATTTGGGAGTTTTTGTTGCACAACAACAATGATCCAAATTTAAATCATGTGTTTCAATCCTCTCAATCATATTTGATAGACCCATATTTAGAAACTATAGGTCCGATTTTTATTTACTTATTTAGATAATATTCCTTTGCCTTTATAAAATATCACCGATTAATCAAAATAATTTGAAAAACATTCGACTAACGCCGCTCTGAATGATTTATTCAATTTCAGTTTTTGGCAACCTCGAAGGTCATTTCGTAGGGCAAACATTTTATCATGGTAGTAATTTGACATCTTATATTAAATAAAAAGAAAGGTCGATAACTTAATAATGGAGCATTAATTTTGAATTGGGACAATTTCTGACTCTTTTTCATATCTGTACTCTGGAGAACTTTTGAAGAATGGCGATCACAATTGATCCATTTGAATAATAGGGGTCCCAATTTTGCCCATTTAAACAATAGGGATCCTAGTTTATAAGCATTTTAAGAATGGAGGTATCCCAAGCAGGAAATATGAAAATAAAAGTCAAAAAAATAAAATTACTTATAGGTCAGGTTAGGTTTAATGGTGAGGGTAGCGAGCCAATCAGCTCTATACAGGGCCATAGATACAAAACTTAACGTAACCTGAACAAGAGAAATTCCAACCAACCACGCTAATTCTGAAATAGCTTTATCGTAATTTCTGACGGTTGAGTACACGACACAATGCCTACCCATTTTAACGGGGTTATTTTTAAAGTAACTCACTTGAACAAGGGTCCCAGTTTTGCACATTTGAACAATATCGGCCCCTGGATCAATTGAGACCACCAATCTTTAAAAGCTCCTGGGTTCCTCCTTTCTCTCCACTAATCTACCAAGATTTCTCCTACATTTGATAGCCTAAGCAGGGCACAAGGTCGATACTTAAAAGATAGCCTAGTTTGAGATACAAAGATTTCCGTTTCGATTTTAGTTACCCTGTACACAGCAAAGATCAGTTATGAAGTACAAATATAGCAGAATGACCATTCCAATCGGGTTTTCTTTTTATTATAATGATCCTAGTGTATGTGTGTGTGTGTGTGCGTCGCGTGTGTGTGCGTCGCGCGTGTGTGTGTCTGTCTGTTTCAATCAGATTTTGTTGGTAATGTCTGACATTATTGCGAAATGATTTTTTTCTTGCGCACTAATTATGAATGTGTTGTGAAATAAAAAACCTTTTTCTCTTTCACACTTCCTTAATTTTGTGAGCGAAGCGAACAAGCGCCGCAGGTCTAACAAAGAACACCCGATGGCGGATCTTTGCTAGTATGTATAATGAACTGAGAAGGAAAAAAATCCCCTACCTCAAAATAACACGAAGAAACATCTGGACAAATTTCCAACTGCTGTAATTTGCATTCCTCCAAGGATAAAAATCAACAAAGCTTATTTTTTTTTTATCTAATTCCTCTTTTATTTTTGTAGTTCATAAGGGTAGTGATAAATAAGGGATTGTAGTGACGGCAAGAAAACGGGTTTAACTGGTTTGGTGCTCACCTTTTAGAGACGTTTAGCAGTAAAAGTTTCCCATGGCGCGAAACAGTACGTCCGTGTACAGATAAACACAGACTCTTAAGTGTTATATGCTTGGGCGAGAATACCAAGTGGTTAATGGCAGAGGATTTTAGAATTTATCGTGGATTGACTACAGGCTAAGAGAGAAGTAGATACTGTCAAACCACAATTTTAATTTTGCATTATTTTGCTCGAAACTAGGTAGCGTTGACCAACGAGGGCATCTCCACGAGAAAACGTGCGAAGAGAAGTTCGTAAAGTGGTGGAGATGGAGGAAGTGAAAACATGTGGAAGAAACATAACTCGAGTAATCTAAAAATATACTATATGGGGCAATGGGGACCGAGTAGGCACGCAACACTCTCATACCTGCTCAAACTTCTCAATTAAAGCATATCCCTCCCTATTCGGGAGTTTGAGCGGGAGGCCACGCAATTCTCGAGAAGTCGACTGGAGCGCGGTTATTCATGCTAAACCTCCTGGTAGGGTAGATTGTACATGGAAACAATGATATGAAAGGAAAAAAAAGAAAAAACCTAACGGCAGCTAGTGTTATTCGCCTCCATAATACACCTATCTATTTTGGCATTCTACAATGTGAATGTTATACAATGTTAATATTAAAAGTCCTTAAATTGGGCGCTGGGCGATCAGAAGAATTGCACCACTGAATAATTAGCGAATAAATAAACATTATTATTTGTACTTATTAAATAATGTATTTATTCTTTGCATTTTATTTAAACAAAATGTTCCAAGAAATGCTAGCCAAACGAATTAAATTTGATTCTTGATTAGTTTAACATAGGCGCCTCGACACTGAGCTTATGTACAACTTAATTTTGAGTGTCCGTATCGGCGACACACATTAATACACAACAACGTGTCCTCTCTATCCAAGAGTAAAAGGAGACGAGTTCTCGAATGTTAAATGTAATAATAATTAAGATCCCGGAGCTAAAATCGTCGAAAGAAATACTCGGCATGATAAGTAAAGGGTACAAAGATCGTAACGTGAGATTACTATGCAATTCATCGTTTGTCATTTTCATTTCTTGGAAATAAATGGAGTTACTGGTAACAAATTATGAATTTTTATACTTATAGGTATTTATGGGGCTACATTTTTTCAAGCTTATCTCACTTAATGAATTTAGACAAAAGTTTCTCTTCTCAAAAGGTGGTTTTGAATTGATATGGTTGTGGTCGGTAAAGCGTATTGGCGTAATTTACAAAAGGAATTTCTTTTTAAACTCTGGGGAAAGGCAAAACTTTAATTACAGCATTTCTCGTCCTTGCCCAACATTTTTTTTAATTCTGAAAGCGTTCTCAAAAATGCCTTAAGGGATGTTTTTTAAAATTCAGTGTGAAATTCTTTCCAAACCTTAGACTTTGCGTGATCTTTTAGATAGAACATAAATAGTAAGATAATTAGAATCTATCTAATTAAGTTGTATAGGATTGGTACACTAATTAATTAAGTGACCCAGAAGAAGACTTCTGGGTCACTCGCCTGTCTCACTCACTTTACGCAAATATATACAAGAGGAGCGGTTTCTACACTCCTTACAGAGGAGCTTGCTCTTCGCAGGCAGATTTTCGGTCTGTGGTCAACGTTTTATCCGGCTTTGGCAACGACCTATTGGTTTAAACATTTTTAAAAAGTTTCCAGTACATATCATCATCATCACTAACTATATAACTGTATAACGTGATTTTTGAAGATGGGTGAAAAATTAATGGGTTTTTTTTTCCTTAGTGGACAAATGACTTATGTTTTTTATCAAGGTTATTTCTAATAATTCTTTTATAATATCAAAAAGCAAAATGATGAAGTTCAGAAATTAATATAAGTATCAAAATTTTGTGAATTTTTTAAAACCCAAAGAATTACAAATGTTAAAGTTCAGAAAATTTATTTTTATATATGTTCTTCTATAACTCTATATTTTAGCAACGTTATATTTTGAAAGGGAAATTTAGTTCCTTTTTTAAATTATTATAATTGGCGAAGTTCAGAAAATTTATAAATATTTAACCATGAATGTTTTTTTTTAGATTTCAAATTTTAATCTTAGTAACGAAGCGCAAGCTCTCCACGAAGGGGGGGGGGGAATAGTGGCGTAGCCATTGCCTGGTCACCTAATAATTTACTCTTGGTCTATTTATTTTTAAATTAGATGATCATTTTCAAGGCATAAAGGGGAAAATAAGTTTTATCGGAAGTATTTTTAGATACGGAAAAAACAATCCTCAGGATTCTTTTAATTTCTGCATTTAAATTTGCTTCCTTATGCTGGTCCACATGCGGTCTGTGGCGGACTTTGAAGGCCTTGCCCTCGACATGCGCTCACACGCTGTAGTCGAGGGGATTGAGTTCGGGCGACAGCGGCAGTCAAAATACTTCGACCAGAAGTTCATGTTCGACCCCAACCACTCTTGCGCGGCTTGGCCGTGCAGGCCGGATCACCGTCCTGCTGAAAGACGTAGTCCGCCTTCCTTACCCAGGGCAGGACTTACGTGGTCAAGATGTTCCTGTAATCGGCTGCGAACCACACCGGCGGCATTTTCTAGCCATTCGAAGCCACGACGCCGAGCATTATCAGGGAGGCCGGGTGCTTGATCGTGGACGCGTAGCGGACTTTGGAAATATCCCGGACGAAGCTTACCAAGCGGTTGTTCTGTTTGTTGGGGACCAGATCAACCATGAAGGTTTTATCATCAGAAAAAAATGAGAATTCGATTGCCATGATTCGTCGTCGTTGAGAAGGAGACGACAGCGCTCCCGACGTTGTTCTCGCATACGATCGGTGAGCAGAGACCGTTCCACGCACCTCAAGCTCTTGTCGCCCTCCTCTTTGATGGCGCTGGACAATTTAGCCACCGAGATGTTCTTCTTCTTTGCGAGTGCTGTCAATTTGAGCTTCGGGGCACTTTCGATGGCCTTTCTCACAGACAAACGGCAGACAACTTGATGTTTGCCTGAACGAGGTCGATCTTTGAGTTCTTACCCGTTCTTAAGCCTCTCCGCGACAAAGTGGACTGTCATTCGGTTTACGTTGAGCCGCTTAGCTATGTCGGATTTGTTGTGGCCAGCGTTGTTTATTTAGAACTTTATTTACTTAGAAGTTTGTTTACTTAGAACTGAATTATTATTTACTTAGAATTGAATCGTAATTTACTTAGAGCTGAATCTTTTTTTACTTAGAACGGAATCGTAGTTTACTTATAACTGAATCGTTGTTTACTTATAACTAAATCATTCTTTACTTAAAAATGAATAGTTGTCTACTTAGAAATGAATCATTGTTTACTTAAAAATAAATCGTTGTTTACTTATAAATGGATGGCCATTTACTTAGAACTGAATCGTTCTTAATTTAGAACTAAATCTTTTTTACTCATAAGTGAATCGTTGTTTACTTATAATTGAATCTTTGTTTACTTATAACTGAATCGTTGTTTACTTATAACTGAATCGTTTTTTACTTAAAAATGTATCGTTGTAAACTTAGAACTGAATCGTTGTTTACTTAGAACTGAGTCGTTGCTTACTTAGAACTCAATATCGTTTATTAAGAACTGAATCGTTGTTTACTTAGTCGGAGATTTTTCCGTAGTCTACAAATGCTATGTACAGATGTATCTTGCATTAATTAGTTTTCTGCAATAACTTGAACAACCTGCATATTATCATAAGTGCCGCAGTTGCTTCCGAAACCTACCTGTTACGGTGGCCGATTGCAGGCCATGAGTTGGCTATGACTTTGGAAAATAATTTGTATGTTGACGAAAAGAGACTGGTGGACATGTAGTTCTTGAAGTCTTCTAACGTGCCCTTTTTGAAAAAAAAGAAGTACAACGAAGTACAACGAAGTACAACGAAGTACAACGGAAGCTTTAGACCATACCATACCATTCTAAGAAGTTTAACCTCGAAATAGTCCAAGTGTACGCACCGACATCTGCTAGAACTCAGGAAGAACTAGATAGAATCTATGATAATATGAAGACAAGCCTATACAAAAAAAAAACATTTTAACAACCTGATGGGAGAATTTAATGCAAAAGTCGGCCAAGGTAATGAGTCATGCATGGGGAAGTTCTCAATAGTGGAACAAAAGGAAAGGGAAGCATGAGTTGGTCGACTTTATACAGGCACAAAACCTCAAAATTGCTAACATTATGTTAAAAAAGAAGCAGCAGCAAATATGTGTAGATAGAGGAGAGTAGGAAAGGGGGCAAAGATAAATAATAGCGTAGGCGAGTTGCGAACAGCTGCTGCTTCCCGCGTCGCTGGACTACTGTTAGCCAGCGGCGAATACTCCGCCATCCTCTGTCTCAAAAAAGACTCATTCAAACGAAGCTTTTAAGCCGCTTGCCTGCACTTCTCGTACGCTATAGATGGACTTGAAGAAGGACAAACTGAGATATATAATGCAATTGATTATATGCTAAAAAATAAGCCGATTAAGATCCAGGAAAATCTCATTCCAGAAACCCAGCGCCATCTTCAGAGAGCATATCATGAAAATCCCTTTGACTCCAGTAACACCATCAATATAAAACCGATGAACAATAACTTGATAAAACACATGACAGATACTGCTGAAAAATACAAGGAAACCCAAAATAAGAATAACAACAAACTCTCAGAAGAAACTCTAATCCTAATGAAGAACTGCAAACTCCTTAAAGCAACAAATACCAATCAATAAATTGAATTATCAAAACTAAACAAACTCACTAAAAACAGACAACCGACATCAGAATATACTCGTATAATAAAAGTATTGTTGAAAACACCCTCAAAGAAGGAAAGGGGGTATAAAATGGGTAAAAAGAGACTTTAAAAAGGAAAATCCCACATAGTAGCTGTAAAAGAGGAAAACGGTATGTCGTAGAATGGATTCTCGACGATATACCATATATAACTATTCGTTGAGGGAACTTACTTAATTATCTTTAGAGTGCGTGGTTGTCTAAGCTGGCCAATCTTATGTATCTTCGATATGCTTATAAGTGGAACTGAGCTCATGGATAATAATATTGCTATCATTAATAAAATAGAGTTTTATTAATAATAACTATCAACAACACACAAAACGGAAAGTATTGACATAAACAGAGAATGGAAAGGGTCGTGGGGAATCGAGCTAATCCAAGGATTAAAAGATTTAAAAAGGGAAAACAAATATAAAGTTAAAGGGAGGGGACGGTTCACTAAACCATTTAAAGCACAGGATAGAGTTGACAAAAGGGTTAAATACTCAAAGGTAACGTTCGGCTTACGTAATTCTACTTGTTGTGCAGAGGAAGGCGACGTGAAGGAATTTTCGGTCCGCTGGCGAGTTCCAGCCGAAGTGTGTGGGGGGGGGAATAAATGACCCTGACGTGGCGTCTTGGGAATGAGACTGTTTCTTGACGAACGGCTTGAAGAACAATGGCTGTTC
This sequence comes from Ceratothoa steindachneri, assembly GCA_963969495.1. Taxonomy (NCBI): domain Eukaryota; kingdom Metazoa; phylum Arthropoda; class Malacostraca; order Isopoda; family Cymothoidae; genus Ceratothoa; species Ceratothoa steindachneri. Next base: position 157,674,660 of record OZ018320.1, read on the forward strand.
TACTTTGTTCTCTTCTGAACAACAGGGGGGGGGGTGAGAACCGTCTCTTGTCTACGGGCTCGAGAACATTGGCTGTTCTAATGTTATTCTTTTCTGAAAAACAAGGGGGAAGGGTGAGAACCGTTTCTTGGCGAACGGGCTCAAAAGAACAATGGCTGTTCTACGTTGTTCTCTTCTGAACAACAGGAGGGGGTGAGAACCGTTTCTTGTCAACGGGCGCGAAGGAACAATGGCTGTTCTAACGTTGTTCTCTTTCTGAACAACAGGGGAAGGGTGAGAACCGTTTCTTGGCGAACGGGCTCAATCGAACAATGGCTGTTCTACGTTGTTCTCTTCTGAACAACAAGGGAGGGGGGTGAGAACCGTTTCTTGTCAACGGGCTCGAACGAACAATGGTTGTTCTAACGTTGTTGTCTTTCTGAACAACAGGGGAAGCCTTGTGGACTTGGCATCACGAAGGCTTAAACCTTGGCGCTCAAGGGATATTGTCCTTCTTCTGGACAAGTGATGGTGAATCTCGAGGTCGAGGTCCCTTGGCGCACAAGGTGAGAGAGGGTCGTAGTGATGTTTCGCGACGAAAATCTGAATCTCCAATCTGATCTTAGTGGAAAATTTTCCAAATAAATAGTCAGGACATCCCCTTGGCGTGGGGGACAATGGAGTGGGAGCTTTGAGGGAATGCACAGCCAAGCCTGAGAACATGCCTTATCTGCCCATAAGCCTAACTCAATCATGCGAGGTCGGCGCATGGGGCGAACGGAGGAAGATAAACCTCCTTGTTTAAACATTGACTCAGGTGGCTGCGATAAAGCCCCAGGCTTCAAAGCGAAGATGCACGTGGGTAGCATCGTGGTTTTAAATAACATGTGATAGTGGTTGAAATTAACGCGGCCTCAACCCGTTCTATCACACGGTACATTTAGCCAGGATCGACAAGAAATAGTTAAAACAACATGAAATTTTGTACTCAAGCAACAACACCATCCAGAACCACAACCAACCAACAAAACCCAATAATATCCCGGTCATTCTCAAATCAGTGTTAAGCATTTTCTTCCAACCTTTGAGAGAAACCCTTTATCATCTTTCTGAAATTTTGTCGGTCCTGTGCAATTTGTTTCCAATCTTTTGATATTTCTGAAGATCATCTCTCTATCTTGTTTTTGGTCATCTTTTTTCAAGTTTGGTCCTTTACCTGCATCATTTGTTGCTGCTAAGTTCAACGTGTGTGAGGGAAGGCACATCGAATATGGGATGATAGTTTTATTGACTTCTCTCTGCACTCTCATGAATGTTCATGGAAGTTGTTAATGCTAACCGCTTCATATGAATCTTTTTCATCATCATCTCTATCTGCATCATTTTCATCAATGTCGTCCGTACGATTCTGAACACAAACACCGAACTCTATAAAGACGAAAAATAATCCAAGCATTTTTCTCATTCCATTTATTCAGAGTAATAACGTTTCGAGCTTGCACGCTCATCTTCTGATTTCTGGGAATATATATGGTTGGCCAGAGGGACCTGACTTAATTAGGAAGCGGAAAGAAAACTACAAAATTTTATGGAGCAACACCAAAATGTATTCTTCAAAATAAAGTCCATCATTCTCTACGACCTTCTTCCAGCGATCAGCCAGCATCCGAATCTGTCCCAGATAACAGTCAGCTGGCTTTGAATAAAAAAAAACTTTAACAAGCTTCCTTAATTCCATCAAAAGTGGTAATCGCTGGTCACGGAAGAATTGTGCCATTGAGAGGGATAGGCCATAGTCACTCGGAGCAGCATCAGGACTGAATGGTGGATGTGGAATAATCTCAACACCGTCCATTTGTGTGTGGCCTCGCAGTGTCTTGCTGAAACAAAGCCCTCGATTGATCAGAGCAGGATACTCCTTCTTTAGTTTGTCGTATACGCGGTCTAGCTACTGGCAATACAGTTTAGCGTTGATGGCGCAACCATGTGGAACAAGCTCGAAATGCAGTACTCCTTGGAAATTCCACCAGATAGAGATCATTGTGGAACGGATGCCGATTATTCACCTCCCGGCACCCATTTCCCCTCCCGATCGTGATTAACCAAGTACACCCACTTCTCATCTGTGACAATTCGCCTCCAGAATCGGTCGTCCATTGGTTCATTGAGAAATTGGCTGCAAATCTCTACTCTATGGGCAGCTTGTGCTTCGGTAAGGTCATATGGATCCAATCGGGGCTTCTTGTGAACAAAATCCATTTGGTGCAATCGGTTCAGCACAGCCTGATGAGATGACACTCCAACAACTTTCGCAAGCTCACGACTGCTTGCAGAAGGTTCAACTCTCAATGCTGCCACTAAAGCCTCGCTGTCAAAGGTTGATGGTCGGTCGGAACATGGTCGATCGTCAAGGGTAAGGTCCCGGAGTTTAAACGTCTATACCACCTCGACACCTTCGCTTGACTGACTGCGCCTTCTCCTTCAGTATCGCAAATTTCCTTCACAACAACTCTTGTAGAAAGTTTTCGCTTATAACTGTAGCGAATCAAAACTCTAATTCTACTTTCTTCCAAACTCATTTCTGTCAGTTGGGGCTTACACAAAGAGAAATAAACTGCGCAGGAGCAACAAATAACAGCAGCGTACTGAGGCTGGTAGTCGAATGAGTAAGGGTAACCTAACCTAACCTAATATTTGTGTTGCTCCAGAAAATTTTGTTGGTTTCTTACCGTTTCCTAAGTGAGTCAGGATTTTCTGGACAACCATATATGACAACTCATTAGCAAAATTAACAAAAATGATATATGTGGCTTTAAATTACTTACATGAGTGGATTGTAATAACTAGAAATTAGGCTAAATGCTTAATTCACTGCATGCAATAATTGAACACTTTTAATAAATAATTATTACAATGTTTTGTGCTATACAAAGGTTTTGATAATTATAGTAAAAAATACACCTTAACACTAAGTGATGAAATATTTTAACTGATGACTATTTGAACAATAATATTGAGTATGGTTTGGTAATTTGTGGTTTTTTTCAGAACAAGAAGAGAAACGGGAGGAATATCTGAATTCAAAATTGGTTTTAATGATTTAATATATATATTATATATATATATATATATATATATATATATATATATATATATATATATATATATATATATATATTGATTCTGCTATCCTGAGTGTACCTGAACTTTTATTGTTGGCTATGATTTTAAAGTTTTCTATTGTTACTGACGTTCTACAATTTATTAAGTGATCTCTTATATGGGCTTTCTCTTTTTCAAAAGAACAGACCCTGTTCTATGGTTAATTTCCATATGCGCCGAGGAATAACCTGGACAAATAAACTTGTAGATAATAACACCACTGGGAATAATCGGGTACTCGATCTTTGACAGGGAAATATTTTGGACAGAAATATTGTTTGACAAGCAGTGAGAATTTTCGTCTGCATTCCTTATTTATAGTTATTTTTTTCAAGTGTTCAATTATTGCATACAGTGAATTAAGTAAGCATTTAGTGGGTCGGAACTTGTTCCCTCCGAATAAAATTTTAAAAAATGACAAAAGGGCAGGAAAAGTGCAAAAGAATAACAATAATAAAAACTGCGATAAGAAATAACGCCTCAACCAGCAGAGGGGGTGTCAATAAGCTCGCACCTGAAGCTCAAGCACTCCAAAGCACGAACGTGAACTCCCTGGTCAAATAAATTAGTCAACCCCAAAGATAAAGATTTTGGGAGGCTCAAGGATAACCCACAAGGCCTATCGTTATTTTTGACCTTACTTCCCTTATCATCTAAGTAGGGCGACTTATGTAGTGGTTGGTGGCAGTCGCCAAATGGTCGCTATTAAAAAAAAATCCCTTATCATCTTTGACCTTGCCTCCCTTATCATCTCTCTTAGGGCTTCTTTTCCCCTTTAAAATTACGACCCCTTTTAAAATTTGGCAGAGTTCCTTTCAATCTAATTCAATCAAATAGCCACGGGCGGTTGAGATTCCCCGAATCTTTCAATACACTTTCAACTCATTCTTGAAAGGAGGGCAGGAGAAGGTCAGTCAGAGAGCTACACACTTCTACATCGAAAGCAGTCAGGGGGTACCTTAGTATTAGTACTAGTAGTATTTACATATCGTAAATGGAGACTAAACCCAGTGTTTTTTTATTATTTAAGCCAACATTAATATTATTATAAACCAGGGCAAACGATGACAAACTGATGAACTCGAATTTAACCCTATTTGAGTAATATTGAACCTTTTCAAATGACCTTTCAAATAGTTCTTCAACACATCTATAAAAATGTTATTAATCACCCTTCCAGATAAATTATTCATAGATTTACAACGCTATTGGAAAAAAAATATTCAGGCTAAGTTAAAAATGAATTTTATACTCTAACAATGTCGAAATCCTTCAGGATGGTAAAAATCTTGAATTAATTCCCCTCTCATTTTTTGTCTGCAACGAATGTAAACCCAATTCTTTCACGCATTATTATATTATTACGCAAATATGGCGACAAGTCGCAACAAATATATCCTTTTTCAAGGGGAGCGTCTAATATAAGGATCAAATCAGTTTTTATGTCATTTAACTCGATTTGCTAGGCTCAGTAAATAAACACAGGACGTTTTTTTTTTTTTACTTTCTTTGATACCTCAATACCACTAAGGAATTTTTTTATATATTTATTTTTGTCATCATCATCATCATCAACTCTATAATCTAAAACGGAAATTTTGTTTAGTATTTGAATAATAATTTCATCTTAGTTTAGTAATGACTTTTGTTTTTTTTATCAAAGTTATTTCTAACAATTCTTTTATAATATCAAGAAACAAAATGGTGAAGTTCAGAAATAAAACGTATCGAAATTTTGTGAATTTTTTAAAACCCAAAGAATTACAAATGGTGAAGTTCAGAAAATTTATTTTTATATATCTTCTCTTATAACTATATTTTAGCAACGTGATATTTTGAAAGGGGGGAAATTTAGTTTAGAGTCCTTTTTAAAATGATTATAATTGGCGAAGTTCAGAAAATTTATAAAAATTTAACCATGGCTTCTTTTTTTTAGATTTTTTTTTAATTTTATCCTTAGTAGCGAAGTGCAAGCTCCCCCCGTAGGGAAAAGTGGTGAAGCCATTGTCTGGGTTTTATATACTTTAATCGTAGGGAAATTCCACCATGGTATGAATAATCGTTTGCATTTCTAGATCCAATGGAAGTAAACTCTGTGTTTAAATTTGAAGATATTTTTTTTTATTTAACGAAACTGAAAAAAAAATCCAACTTGCGAATGAAAGAGTGAAATTTCATAATGGCCTCATCCCCACCCGAAAGTTTTGTCCTTGCGCGCGCAACCGCAATGGTTGTAATGGGCGGGTATGTCGCGACTCCCTGCCAGTCATGCATGCGACACCAAGTCAATTTATGAACCGAGTGAGTGTGTGTAATGTGGGTGGTATATATGATGAGGGAAAGAGGAGACAAACATGAAAGGGAATAAGGAGTTTGTGAGAAATGGAGTGTGATGTGTGATTCATGGTGGTTGGGCAAAGAGAGGGTGACAGATTTGAAGCAGTTCTGGGGCTACGAGGAGCGGTCAATAAGTTTTGCAATTTGGATATAAGGAAACGAGATATGAGGAAAAGTGTTTTATTATTTTTCAATATAACTACCTTTGACTTCAATGCACTTGCGCCACTTGTCCCTGAGGCTTCGAATTCCCGACAACCAGAAATCTCCCGACTGCTGTTCAATCCACTCCTGGACGGCGAGCTGGACATCTTCATCGTCCCCAAACCGGCGTCCACGCAGTGCAGCCTTGAGCTGGCGGAATAAAAAGTAGTCGCTAGGGGCCAGATCTGGACTGTAGGGGGTGATGGTTGAGTTCCTCGAATCCGCACTCGCGCAGGGCAGCTTGTGCAACTCTGGCCTTGTGGACTTTGACGACGTTGAAGTCGATCATGGGGCGTGAGGTTTCTAAGGACCCAACGGGCAGAGAACTTGGTCATGGCCAAATTGTCGTGGATGATGTTGATAAAACTTCCATGTCATATTCCAAGTTCTCGCTCGATTTCTTCGACCTTCACCCGTCGATTTTCGACACACGGGCCACATTGTCCTCGTTGGTCACGTCTGACGGGCGTCATCTTCAAGGGACTCATGACCATGGCAGAACTCCCTATTCCAGCGAGCAATGGTTGCATAGAAGGGGCGGTGTCGGTGTACACTGCAACCATGCGTTCATGGATCTCTTTTGCATTCTTACCTTCCTTGATCTAAAATTTGATCAGTGCGCGGTGTTTAACCTCCTCCATTGTTGAAGAATTTGTGACTGACGATCTGCGATCAGCTACAGCGTGCGGCTGCAGGTCCTGACTTGTCATAACTTGTCCTACCACCCCCACAAACAGCCATCCCCCTTCCTCTGTTTTGCCCTACCGATTTGCAAAACATATTGAACGCCCCTCGTACCTACCTTTGGGCGACGAAGAGTTGGAGTGGCATTTTATTCACACTACTTATGTGGGACCAAGTGTGAAACATGAAGGTTGTTCTGTGATGGTATGGGGCTGCATGTCTTAATCAAGGCCAAGGGAAATGTTTTTCATGCCAGAGAAGAATGGAGGAGAGGGAGAGGGAGGAAGGGTTGGAAAAGAGAAAGAGAGAGAGAGAGCAGTCAGGCGGCTCGGGCCTCCTAGGACTCACAAGGAGAGGAGGGATCTGCTCCCCCGGCTGCTGCCCCTTTGACAGCCAAGACCTTCTCCATTTCGTAAAAAGATCTCGCCGAGGCTGGTCCATCCGGGCCAGGGGCCTCTTCCGGCGGTGGAGAGAAACGGGTTCATTCCCCACCTCCTCTCCCCCAAAGAAATAGCCGTTTCGGATATTAGTGTACGGGGTACCAGTTATGGCGGGATTAAAAGGGTGCTATGCCCTTATAGATGTGTCGTATTACCACTTACAGATGATTGAAGGCCCGGTTATGGGGTACGAGTTTCTTCAATGCAATGTAGCGCAATTTGGGGTAATTGGTTATTGATCGCTAGCCTTGGGCTGACTCCATTTAGGGATTACTATGCTCTCGTTTGATTTTGGCGTTTGCAGGCTGGGTAAGAGGGTCGGTTGATTACCGGTACCTAAAGGTAAGCCCGGAAGGCGGATTCTTGGACTCTTTATTTGACGGAGACTCGGTAGACCTAGGTGCAATGAATTCGTTTGGTGTAAGTCGAATATTTGAGGTTGGCCTACTAATTTCGGAGTCTACTTTGGGACCTACGCTTCCTCTTCTCGAGCTGACAGTTGACCTTGTTACTGAATGACCGAACTTTGTACTGCTCTCGGGGTCTACTTTTGGCTGTTATTTATCGTCTAGAAAAAATTATGCGTGGCCCACTGTTGGCTAATCATGCGGTTTGGTCCCAGCTTATTTGAATGGAAAATATATTCGTGTGTACAAGGGAATAAAGAGAAAATGAGCAGGGAGTTTTGATTCAGGGCTCTGCTAGAGAATTTTATCTTGGGGACAGATAATTTTAAGAAATAAGATTTCGTGTTTCAACGGCTTTGTGACAATAAACAAAGGCTCATCGTCTTCCCTGTTTCTCAGCTTGGTGTGTTTGATAAATATATCTGCACAGCTGTTTCGGCGTCTACAGAATTTTTGGCGCGGCTCGAATGGTCATCAAAGATAGCCCGAGAAGCGCCTTTTGGTCGAGTGAGTCTGAATGCGCGTGAAAGCGTATCTAATTCATTTTTGTATATATAGCCTTTAGATAACAAGGGAAAGCTAAGAAAATATAGGGCGTTATGTGCCCTGGCCGGTTAAGTTGTCGAGGGCCTGTGAAATGCAAACGGTCTTACTGATATAGGGTGACAGCCCGGCTTGGTTAAAATATATGTAATTACATTTATTCACATACACTACACCGCTTGTGACTCCGCTCAACAGTCAACAAAGGAACTATTGAACATATTTCTGATCATTAGCTCACGTTCCCTGGAAGTGAGGGGCCTATATATAATGATAGAGAGAAAGAATCAGTTAAGTCATCTGTCACTATAACTTGCTTGCCATTTTGTTATTATTAGCGTTACGAGTCCTTTCCTCATCCTTAAATCATACCTTAGCCTCAGCTACCTACCATTAGCTGAAAACTTACACACAGCCGCGTAGGACTCAAACTATTTCACTTGCTCTAATTTTAGGTAGGCCCAAGCTAAGAATAAAGCCTACTTATGGCTTCTTAGAAATATCCAAATGAAGGATCTTTGGCAAACGTAACCCGTTTGTCTGATCGCGTGTAAACGTTCGGCTTGTTACTATTCCTTAAGGTAACTGAAGATGATTTCACTTTACTATTGTCCTTTTTAAGATTCCTTGTTGAAATTTCTGCTTCTCGTTCCGACGTAAAAATGATCCTTCTTCCATTTTCACTTGAGTACTTGAATGTTGCCGATCACTCTGTTATTATATGAGAACAGGAGTTTTGCTGGCTTCTAGTTGTCTATCGAAACTGTCTCTTGATTACCAATGGAAAATTCTAGTTTGTACACTTTTCCGTCGCGCTCGACCACCGGCAATGGGCTTCTAACGGCTTACGAACGCGATCGACTCGGACCCACACATGCGTCGCATCTCGTAGTTCCTTAAATACGAAAGATTTTGGTACCGAATGCAGATGTCCTTCGGATAACTGTGTGAAGTCGATCTGTGACATGGCTTTAGCTAATTCATTGATGAATTTTGCATTAGCTTTTGATGAGGACGAACCTAAGGGTTTTGAGCAGAGAAGGGTTGTCCCTGTAACTGCCGTGAATTGTGAGAAACCTGAATCATTGAGCAAGGAACGAATGCCCAAAGAACAATTGGTAGGGCCATTAGCCATCCTTGCCGACCAACCATTATGAGATCCTTCAGAGTCCTGCCTGCCCTTTCCACAATTCCGGTCGTGGTTGGTCGGTACGCCGTGTTTCAGAGATGATGAAAACCAACGAGGGCAGATAATTCTTCATAAATCTCAGATTCGAATTGGGCTCCTCTGACCGTTATTACATATAGTGGAATCCCCAAACTGGAGATCCAGCCGCCCAAGAAAGCTAAAGCAACCGTTGCAGCACTAATATCTGGGATCGTTAATGCTTCGATCCACCTTGTAGCTCAGTCTATGAATGACAGGAGGTAGCTTTTATGGGACAGGTAGGATTGTCAAGGCAGTATGCACGATGTCAGTGGGCCAATATTGTCGATGTGTACCGTCTCGAACCTTGACGTGGGAATATTAATAGGCAGAATTGGAGATGTGGTGTGGCGATTAACCTTGGAGGCTTGACAGGAGAAGCATTCTCGTGCCCAAAAGTGGATGTCCCTGTCCATATTAAGCCCAAAATACCTAGTTTTGGTCAGCCGAAGAGATGCTTTAACTCCAGAATGAGATAAGTTATGTAATTGATTGAAAATTACCATGCTGCAACCTTTAGATACAAACGTTCGTGGGTATTTAGATATTATTCCACACCACAGTTGAGCATCCCCGGGAAAAGGAAATGATTTTAACCCAGGCTGTAATGACTTCATTTCTTCATCATTTTTCTGACCTGCTGCCAGAGATCGGAGGTCAAACGAGTCAATTTGGACTGAATGGACGTTCCATGATAGGCAATCAGCGACTACGTAGATATGCCTAGATTTTTTTCAGCTAGGATTCTGAATACTTGGTCTAAATGATCTAAATGGTCATTCATATTGTATGAAAATATAAAAATGTCGTTGTTATACACAAAGACGAACTCCAAAGCACGTAATAAATTATACATGTGGTGCTGGAAAGTGTGTGGGGCTCATTTTGTAAAATAGGCAAGCCTGTGGCACCCAAATTGCAGGATTTAATAGGCCCAGCGAGGAACTCCACAAATGGACGCTCGGTGAATCTATCAAATCCTAAAAATGGTTAGTTGTGTAAATTAAGGAAATAACATGCCACGTGTAATAAATAAAGAACCAAAGAGAATTATAAGAAACAATATATATATATATATATATATATATATATATATATATATATATATATATATATATATATATATATCAAATTGTACATCTATCAGATAGATATGAAAACAAGCGGTTTGTTTGAGTCACGCGGAAACACACAAACATACGCGTGCTGAGAATAGTTATCAGCAAAAAGGTCACAACGGGAGACAGCAGGCAAGCTGAAGAAATACAGGCTTTGACTTGCAAAATTTCACAAAGAAATGTAGGAGACAAGCGATTCCCTATAATTAAGATAAATATGAGGCATATGTATGAAATATGTAGGTACAACAAACGCACATAGCTGACGGAACTTCGCCCAAGGGATGGAAGTAAAGAACAAATTAGATCACTGGATCCGCGTGACGGATAGATAAGTCAAGATCACGCCCCTTGGAGACAGCACACCACACACACACCATATATATATATATATATATATATATATATATATATATATATATATATATATATATATATATATATATATATATATATATATATATATATATATATATATATATATATATATATATATATATATATATATATATATATGATGAAAATTAATGCAATATCGCAAGAAAAGATGAGGAATTAAACGACATTCTCCGAAGACAATTTAATTCAGAACAGTTTCGGTGTATCTCACACCCTTTTTCAACTGACACTGGATAGAAAATATAAGAAAAGTGCATACAAGCATAACACAAGGTCAGGTCGTGAAAAAGAGGGGATCTTTCACGACCTGACCTTGTGTTATGCTTGTATGCACTTTTCTTATATTTTCTATCCAGTGTCAGTTGAAAAAGGGTGTGAGATACACCGAAACTGTTCTTAATTAAATTGTCTTTGAAGAATGTGGTTTAATTCCTCATATATATATATATATATATATATATATATATATATATATATATATATATATATATATATATATATATCATTTCTGGCAAATCTGGCATCTGCTTTTAACTCATTGACGTCACAAGTTTACGCTCATTTGTCTTGGTGACTTCAACCTGGTAGGTTGTGTTTGCACACTCTCGCGCATGGGTAGGCGTTATCGCAATAAATGATCACGATAACGATATTGGGTTATCGGTTATCCGATATTTTTTTGCGCGTTATCGATTCATCGGTATCGCCGATACTTTTGGTTCCAAACTAGCGATAATCGATCATTTCCCTTTTTTTTAGTTTAGCACATGAACGAGCCGCACGTTCCTTGGAGGCAGAAATAGGTAGGTCCGAACTAGGAACCAGCTGTCGGACGAGAGGTCACGAGGTGTTGCTCCTGCGCGCTACCAGTTTTACGCGTTCTTTGATGATTTTTCTCCCTATGTTCACGTGCTCCTTCCGTTCTATATATAGTAAATAATCAATATTGTATTATAATTTGGGATTTATCGATTATCACCTTATCGGGCGATAAAGTTATCGTCAATTATCGATTATCGTTATATTTTTTTTCGTTATCGCACCCACCTATGCTCTTTCGTGTTTCTTTTTTACATATTCAGTGGTTTATTGTACTATTGATGTGTTTTGGGAAAATGGGGAAGAATAAACCCCTCAGTGACGTCGTTATAGGTCAGATTATACCGCTGCACAAGAAAAACATTGATACCCAAGAAATTGCTGAGTGTGTTCGAGTTTGTAGACTTTCGGTTCAACGGTGGATCAAGAAATATAAGAAGGGTGGTGCAGAGACCATTCCTACTCATGGGATAAAGACTGGTCGCCCTCGTAAAATTACTGAAAGAACAGTAAGTCCAATACATCGGAAGGTTGAGAGAAATCTCGGACTTACATCTAAGCAAATTAAAGAGTATAATAAAAAATTATTGGTTAATGTGATTACACGAACTGTATGCAATTTCCTTGGTAAGGACCTAGGCTATTGACGTTGCGCGAAAACCAATGCTTACAAAGCGGCACCAAACAAATCGCCTACGATTCCCTAAGAAATACTTCGAAGACTTTACGACGATAGTGATTGGAAAGATGTTTTATGGACGGATGAAGCGTCAGTTCATGTGAGTGCAGACACGCAAGGGCATTTGTACATACTCTCTTAGTCCTAAATACGTGGATTCGACAGTGAATTTTCCCCATAAAGTGATTGTCTGGGGGTGTTTTAGTTATCATGGCATTGGCAAACTCATTTTCCTACCTGCTAATGTAGTCACATTAGCAGGTAGGAAAATGAAGTCAGAATTGATAGCTGAACATGGTGAAAAGTGTATGGACACGTGCAAAGCAAAATACTTTCAGCAAGATGGTGTCTCTTGTCATACGGCAAAATTAGCAAGACTTCTTCAATTTGTGACGTAAACCTTATTATAGGCTGGCCTGGGAATAGCCCTGACCTAAATTCCATAGGAATCCTTTGGGGAATCATCAAAAAGAAACTGCAGAACCGTGACATCTCAACACTCATCAAGCTATGCACATAAATCCAAGATGTGTGGGACAATTTTCCACCTGAATCCAAAATCTAGCAGCTTCCCTTCCAAAACGTCTACAGAGTGTGAAGAGGAGAAGGGGATTTCACACAAAATATTAATACAGGTATTTACATATTTTCATTAAAAATTTAGCCCGCGACTACACATTTTTCCAGCACTCTCTCTCTCTCTCTATATATATATATATATATATATATATATATATATATATATATATATATATATAGAGAGAGAGAGAGAGATCATTAATTAAAAAAAATCAGTAGTCCCTTAGTAGCGCTACGAAGCTCTTTAACTCGCCTAAATCCTGTTGCCTTTAGACTCGATACTTCGCGTAAAACAGACGCCTGCTCACTGACCGCAAAGAAGTCTAGACGTTTCAGCTTGCCCCTTTTAGTAGGCCAATTTAAGAATATTTTTTTTTTATTTCGCTTTATCCTTATTTTACCCCGATCATGAAAAAACCTTCGGTAAGCCCAGCCTAACCACAATCCCTCGTGAGAAACTATAATGAGTCGGAACCAATTTAGGCCCACTAGTAAATAACAGGACCTTCCAACTACCCACAAGTGCCAATTGCGTTTGAGGCAAACTTCAAAAACTCCCACAACCCAAATGGGGTTACCACATCAATCTTGTATAGCTATTGTGATTGGTTTAATGACAAATTTCAACAGGGAAGGTTTCAAAATCACTGACTTAAATTTAAACAGATTTATTGAACAACAAATAATGGAATATGACTAATTTAAATTTGATAATACGGTTAATGAATATAATGTGTATTTATATATATTGAATATAATGTGTATTTATATATACTGAATATATATATATATATATATATATATATATATATATATATATATATATATATATATATATATATATTGAATATAGGGAAATGGCCGATGATTATAAGAAATCAGCTATATATACAAGGTGGATATTATAGTGAATGATATAAAATATAGTATAGTACTGCCACAACCTTTTGAAGTTATAAATCAGAGGAACTGGAATTCAAAGGAAGGAATTACACTTTGAATATTTTTAGACCTTTGTATACACTGATGATTCCTTAGGGAGCTAATTCTTACTGACCTTGATGGAGCGCTGCTAAGATATAAGTGATCAGTAATATGCGCTCCGGACTCGGAAAAGTCTATTCTGATTGGTTAATTTCGAATTGGGTTGTAAAAAGGTTTTGATTGGTCCGTGGTTGGGAGGAGTCATACTTTGATTTTGAGGTAAATGTATTGGTATCAAAGATCGTACAAAAATGGATTTTAGGCGAGATGCCTAATTTTCTCAGATGGGAAATTGCCAACTGCCTCTTTGCAAACTTTGTAGGAGATTGCAAAGATGTTGGCTGCTGCACTTGTCTATATCCACCGGATTTATTGGAATGTGATGGTAAGCCCGAACCATTTCTAACCGAGAGAAAACTGCGTTATTATGAAGATGATTTACCATACTCTGAATTCTCGGTAAAGAATATCTATCCCGCTTCGTAATCGCGTTAAGTTAGCGAAAATCGCCAGGAGTCTTCTTTGGCACCATGTGAATGACTGAGGCTCAAGGCGATTTTGACGGGCGCCCCACCACCTCCTTCTATAGAGCCTCGAATGTTGTTCTGGTAGTCTGTAATTTCTCCATTAAAAAGGCGCGAAAGTTGGTGGAGCACTACCTGTTTCGATTGCGTCCAACGGGCTTATACGTTGGAACTGTCATCAAACAGCGTAGGGTTGTGCACAGATTCCTATCTGTTTAACACTGTCCTACAACTGGGCGGAAGATGCGGGCAATATTTAATTACACTGTCTAACCAAATTTTTGTCGACTACAAAGATTAGAATAATATTTTTTACTGTAGATTTATGTATAGTTTTCAAAAATGGAAGTCATTTTTATCAAAATGACTCGTGTTTTTTTGTAAGTTACCAATTAATATTTTTGTAAAATTTTGAAGATTTTAACTAATTTCATTCGGATATTTTTTGTTTTCAGCTTATTTAACTAAATAAAAGAAACAATTTTAATTGAAATGCCAAGAGGACAGTGTAAAAATAGCCCAGATAAATTATGGTACATATGGTTCAGTAACATTTAAGAAAAATCAAAGAAAAATTTCTTCTCTAGTGAAAAAAATATATAATTTGCATTTTGATGTAAAATTGGCGAACAAGATAAACCATGGGCACCACATATCTGTGGCACGACATGTTTAAATTCTTTATCAAAATGGTCTAAAGGACAAATAAAAAGCCATTTTTTTCTAAAAAAAAATTAGGAGCCTATCTGGCGACTACCCACTTGGGCACAAGTGGAGAGGAGATCCACCCCGGCGCAGGAAGGTGCGACCTACAAATAAAAACAACAAAAAACCCTAGTTAAATAAAGGGGAGAAGGCCAACCACCGCCCCAAAGCCTATAAGTCCACCAGTCAATGTGCACGAACTCGTCCCGAGTACAAGGGACAGGGGGTAGCGACTCCACCGGGACAGGTAACGTGCGCCAAGAACGCCCAGACTGGGACATTCAACAAGAATGTGCCGAACAGTCTGAGGGACAACGCAGTCTTCAAAGTAGGGCACAGTAGAGCGCTCCATCAAATGGCGGTGCGTCCCGCGAGTGTGTCCAATTCGGAGACGACAGAAAGCAACCTGAAGACTTCACGGCATTCGGGGGGTAGGTCCATGGGAACAATCGCGGCACAATAGCACGCAACTTTAAGTTCACTTCGACCGTCTCTCATCTTCTTCGCCAAGCAGCCAATATTCCTGCCATGTAGTCGGTGTGAGAAAGAGCAAAACGCTGGTCCGTTCGCCGAGTCCTCGCGGACTCTTTGGCGCCCTCATTCCCCGCAATTCCATGTCCAGGAACACAGCAGAAGATAATCTCGACATCCGCCCGGCTTACCAAAACCGTGGCATCACGCATATTACGACCCAGAGCATGCGGATATTCAAATGCTCCGATAGCACTCAGGGCACTTTGTAAGTCGCTATGATCACAATCCGGTCTCAGAACGAGGCACGTCGCGTAATCTCCCGTACCGAGTTGTGTTTTGCCACCAGCTCAACCGTGAAGACAAACGCAGCGCCTGACAGAGCCCCGCTGACTTCAAACAGAGGGGATATGGTGTGGAAACCGCCCCCTTCTTGGGACTTGGAGCCATCCGTGTACACTGGCACAGTTCTAGCGTGACACGAGGTATGCTCCAAAAAGGTCGAACGCAATACTTCCGGCGCTGTAAAAGCTCTGGGAGCAGAGGCGTGGCGACAAATAGCCAAAGGTAATAGCCTCCAGGGTGGCGTCTTAGTCTGAATCAGTAGCGCCACCGTCCCGAGAGCTATATCTAGCTCTCTAAGGAGTTTCCTATCCCTAAACCCATAGGGCTTAAGTTATGACTGGCGTCTCTTGGTGGCATAGGTGCCGTCGACACCAGCTATGGATGCAGTGAGAGCTGTTGGCGACTGAGGGAGGTACCGGGCTCGCGCGTACAGGCGAGAAATGCACTGTGCACGGCGCAAAACGAGTGGAATCTCCCCATCATCGACTAGTAGGCTCTCAATGGGGAGAGTGCGGAAGGCACCGGTCGCCAGGCGAAGGTCGGTGCGGTGGATCGAGTCCACCTTCCGCAATAAACGCTCGCCTGTGGATGCATAAAACTCGCATCCGTAGTAGAGCTTCGAACGAACAAAGGATCGATAAAAAAGTAAGGCAGTAGCCCTATCAGCGCCCCAAGCGCTGAACGTCACGGAACGGAAAATATCCATGTTGCGGGTACAAGAGACCCTAAGGCTGCATATATGAGCCTCCCAGGTGAGGCGTTGGTCAGACAAGACCAAGGAAACGGTGCGATTCAACCAATTCCATGCGTACCCCATTAAAAAGCAAGTATGGGTCAAGGTGGAGCCGTGGATGGCGGCAGAAGGGCACCACCTTAGTTTGGCCACAGAAAACGGAAACCTGTGCACTTCGGCATAGCGAGAGACGCGGTTCAATGCCTGTTGGAGTCTACGCTCCAGAGTTGGCATCTGGGCGGCGCCAAAAGAGATCGAAAGGTCGTCCACGTATAACGTAGCGAGAACATCTTCCAGCAGCACTGCGGTGATGCCATTGATGCTCAGGGCAAAGAGTGTGACACTGAGAAAACTTCCCTGCGGGACACCCTCTTCCTGCTCCATTGAGCCGGAGGTCTCTCCCCACCCGTACGCGGGATCGATGATCTCGCCAAAATTTAGATATAAAAATTGGGAGGCGTCCCTTCGACACATCGTGTCATCATCGTTCATTCTTGTCCCAACTGGCTAGGATTGAACTCCCTCCCTTTACACTTGAAATCCAACGCTGTATTCAATTAGCTAGTGAAAGCTCCACCTCTTATAGTTGATATGTTTGTATAGCAATGTCTTTAGGGTCTTAGGAGGAAAATAGAATCTGGAAACCCTCCTTTATCTTTCCCTTTTACGTCTGCTTCAGCCCACGGCTCAAACTTGTCATTCATTTAAGCAAAAGGCGCCATTGGTGGAGCAACCAGGGCATTGTTGTCTCGTAACCATTACCATAAGGGCTGAGGAAGCATCATAACCTTAGTGTCTAAGTGCGCTTATTTTCCACATTGCTTGGGTGACACCTCCGTTTCACATCTATTTTCGTGGTCAAACAGTAACAGTTTTCTATCCTGGATGAACAAAAACGGATAGATCACGGGTTTTCTACTCCTATTCAACATATTATCAACCAATTCCCTACGATATACTTCAAAATTTCTGCTGGTCACATACATATACACTCCTCAACAAGGTTTAAGGTAAGTTACCAGTGGGTTGCTGCCCAATCCAAGTGGATTCTATTTGGCAACTAGGGTGAAATGAGACAAATCATCTATAAAAGGTGGAGGAGACCACTTTGTGACAAAAAAAAACAAAAAAACGACGGGTTAAAAGATTAGTCCGCCAATATGAATCGAAGACGGGTGTGTTGAGGAATAGTTAAAAGGGTCGGAAACAGGACAACCGGAGAATGGAAAAATGGTTACAATCCAATAAAAGTTGGGCAACCGATTAGTCCCCACCGCAAAAACGACAGCAAGGGCTGATGTGAACATCACCCAAAACAAGATGGCCATGAGTAAGTCTTGTGTGGCCAATGCGAAATCGGCAAAGGGCCACCTCCAACCACCGCATTCTATGACAACTCTAGGGCCAGGAGCGAATAGAATTTTTAATTTTGTATAGTTTGGATGATGAACAGTCATCCCATTCATTCTGCCACAGTTGAAAAATATATTTTCTTATTGAAGGAAAGTAGTCCCTAAATGGCAGAGCCGAGTTCTCAGGGGTCACAGAATGTGCTGAGCGGGCCAACCGATCAGCCTTCTCGTTGCCCAGGACCCCCAAATGCCCAGCGACCGAGCAAAAAATAATTCTATATCGAGACGCATTTCGGATCAGCCAGTTGCAAATTTATGTGAATAGGGGATGAGACGCATTAAAAGATCTAATTGACTGTAAGACGCTCCTTGAGTCGGAAAAAATGACAAAATCATTAAAATGTAAAATTTGGATGAGTCTAAAGGCTAAAAGGATTGTTGAAAGTTCAGCGGTAAAAATGGATGCTGCTGCCGGCAAAGATATAGTTAGGAATTCTCCTCCGGGGTAGATGGCTGCGGCACCCACGCCACCGTCCGACTTAGAGCCATCCGTGTATAGTGGGCAGCATTGTTTGTGTGAGATCGAATGCTCTAAGAACAGGCTCTTAATGATGCGAGGGTCCCTGGAGGACTTCTCCAGGCTCCACATGCTGGTACATACTGTGGGGAGAGGAGCACGCCAACTAGGGGTCAGTAAGGACCCTTGGAGCACCCAGGTTAGAGACATGATCTCCTATGCGAAGGTTCAAAGGGCGGGGTAAAGATGGCAACTTATCAAACTTATCATATGACGTTGTTGATTCGGCAGCATACAGGCATCTGTAGACCTCTGATACAGGGGCTTGGTGTACTCGGCAGAGGTATCGCATGCAGATTTGAAGTCTATGGTAGGGCAAAGGGAGTACCCCACTCTCGCAGTAAAGGCTGTTGACAGGAGAAGTACGGAAGGCTCCACTAGAAAGGCAAACTCCTAGGTTTCGAATGGGGTTCAGCATTTTAAGGGCTGAAGGGGAAGCCGATGAGTAAATTTGACAGCCATAATCCAATTTGGATTCGACGAGGGCTGTGTATAATGTCCACAATGTTTGTCGGTCACTGCCCCACAAAGTGTGTGAGAGGACTTTCAAAATGTCTAGAGCCCACAGACAGCCTGTTCGAAGTCGGCGTAGGTGTGGTAACCAGGATAACTTTGGATTGAGAGTTACTCCAAGGAACCGAAACTCGGAGACAAACTCTATATCTTCACCTTGTAGGGAGATAGATGGCGGAACAAGAACCCCTCTGCCTCGGTGGAAATACATTGCTTTGGTTTTGTTCGTGGAAAAGCGGAATCCTTTAAGTTGTGCTCTTTTGGATACAGCATCGACCGCCAGTTGTAGCCGACGCGCTGCTGATGGAAGGCGAGGTGAGGAACAATATAGTGCTAAATCATCGACAAATAGAGTTGCCGATACACCCTATGGGAGAGACGAAATAATATCATTGATGGCAATTATAAAACATAAGACAATTAAAACACTGCCCTGAGGAACTCCCTCCTCTTGGGGTTGCAGGTCAGAGTATGCGTCTCCAACACGTACCTTGAACGATCGAGATGCTAAAAAACTTTGAATAAGTGACGGTAAAAGGCCTCTCATCCCCCAGACGTATAGCTGCTTCAAGATGCCGTATCTTCATGTTGTGTTGTAGGCTTTCTCAATATCGAAAAATATGGCCAGGACTCGGTGCTTTAATGAGAAAGCTTTCCGGACCGATCCCTCGAAACGTACTAGTAGGTCAAGGGTACTATGACCTTTGCGGAAGCCACATTGAAATGGAGAGAGAAGGTGATTGGTTTCTAGGAACCAGTTTAGGCGCTCCAATATCATTTTTTTTCAGCAACTTACTCAAACAGCTGGTGAGAGGTATAGGGCGGTAGTGATCTGCATCCAACCCGTCCCTGCCCGATTTGACAAAGGGAAAGATGATTCCAATGCGCCATGATGAGGGGTAAAAACCCTTCACCCATATAAGGTTTGTAAAACCAAGTAAGAGAGTAGAGTGTGGATGTAGGTGCCGAATCATATCGAAATGGATCTCGTCAAGACCAGGGGAAGTAGATCTGCAAAGGGACAAAGCGCTATGCAGCTTATGGATGCTGAATAGAGCGTTATATGGACGGTTAGATTTTGTTGTGAAGTTGAGAGAATGAGACTCTTCCTTTGATTTGTAGGATTGAAAAGCCTTATCATAACGGCTGACACTGCTGAGCGTGGGGGTATGATGATCAGCATGACGGCCCCTGATCTTATTAATCCTCTTCCAGATCTTAGCAGTAGGTGTCATAGAGAAAATTGATGAAACGTAACGGCCCCATGAATTTCGGCAAGCCTGACCAAGGGTTCTTTGGCGAAGCACACGAGCTCGGTTTCGGTCGACCTTGTTGCACAAAGTTGGGTTCTTTCGGAATCGGGCATGGGCTAACTTGTAATTTTTAATAGCTGTTGCACACGTCGAGTTCCACCAGGGTACGGTTGAGCGGCCCGTGGCAGGTCGCCTCCGTGGGATGGTCTGTGTTGCTGCATTGTAGATAGTCGATGTAAAGTATTCTACTGCCGCGTCCACTCTATTAAGGTCCCCAAGGATGCATTTGTGAAGGACGCCTCTTGGAAACCTTCCCAATCTGCATGACCTAAGTCCCACCTAAGGGGCATGGTTGTATGAGGGCTAACTTGGAGGGCCGACAATAGGGAAGTGGTCACTCACATGGAGATCGTCAAGAATTGACCATGGAAATTCCGTGAAGCAATCCGGGGAACAAACAGACAAGTCAACACAGCTAAAAGAGTCCGTCTGGACATGATAACGAGGTCAGGTCGCCAGTATTTAAGACACAAAGAAAGTCGGATAATAAAAGAGACTCTAAAACACTGCCTTTGGCATTTCGAGTGATGTCACCCCAGTACAGTATGGGTGACGGGCGTTAAAATCTCCTAGTAATAAAATGGGGAGGGCAACTGGTCTATAAGTTCTAAAAGGTCGGGTCTTGACAATGATAAACAAGGGGGTAGGTAAATAGTGCAAACGGTAAAAAGCTTAGTAAGAAAAACCCTCACGGCAACAGCTTGGAGGGTAGTATGTAGGGAGATGGGAGAAACATGGTGGGATGAAGATACCATGATTGACACCCCCCCCCCATGAGAGGGGCTATAGAGTTGAAAGTGAGAAAGCCGGGTACCGGCGGAAAGGGCCGTATACCCAGTTTATTCTCCTGAAGACAAATAACAGCGGGGTGGATAGTCAACAAAATTTTGAGTTCTTCCCACCTTGGAAGAACTCTTTGACAATTCCATTGTAAAATGGAAGATATTATGTGTGACGATTAGATACCACTGTGGATATCTTTTGAGGCCGATATTGTATTTGAGGTTCGTCCCAAAGAGCTTGGGAGACGGAAAGCTGATTTTGAGGAGCCTGCTTTTGCAGGGGCAGAGATCATAGAGAGGGAGCAGTAACTGGGGCTTTTTTCGTAGGTTTTGGAGAACCGACCGAGGCCCTTGATTGTAATTCGGGCTCACAACCTGGCGGAAAAAGAAGATCGAGAAGGAATTTTCGGCCGGTAGATTCTGATTCATGGGTCGAGGTTATTTTCGGTGTCTGAGGAGTTGGTCCAACCGCCGCGATTGGTGATGTTGGAGTATCAACTGCTTCCATCGGATCTTGGGCTGAAGGGTGAGCGGAACGAACAGGTGATCTGAACAAGGTGTGTGGAGCTGGGTGTATATCTGCCATAGTTTGGATCAGGATTGGGCCTAAGTCCTGTGAAGGGTGGGACGGACTTAAGGGCATAGAATGTTCAGCCATAAGGAAGGATTCCATTGAAGATTCTCGGAGTTCGGCCGAGTTAGCTCCAGAGGCTACCCGCTCATTGGTGGTCGATGACCCAGGTGAGGAATCCTTCCTCTTACCACTGGGCTTTGGGTCTCGGGGCCGGGTGGATGAACCTTCACTGGTCGATGTTGAGGATTCTTTCAAATAAGAACATAAGAAAAGAAGGAGACTGCAAAAGACCATTCATGGCCTACACTTGGCAGCTCCTGATGTCTTCAAGTGTCTCACCCTGAGCGTCTCTCCCAGCTAGAGCTGCTGAAGAGGAAGGGGGGGGGGGGCTACATTGGTAATCTCGGTGTGAGAGCGATGCTTCGACTGCATATTCTGAATGTAGATCTAGGGTGAAGTGCTTCAGGCTGGTCGGAACTCGTGCGTCACGTAAAACGTCAGAGAAGAGCCGGCCGAATGGCGAGGTTTGTGCTCGGGCACGCTGGCGGGCCTCTCTTATATCTAGACGTAGGGAGTCGCACAAAGCGAGCACTTCCTTTTCATATAAAAATATAGAGCAGAGTTTTGACGCAGGACTGTGGGTACCTCCACACTTAGCACAGCGGGGTGTTTTGGTGCATTCGGGGCCATGGTAGTCAGAGCTACAATTCACGCAGGAGCAAGGGTGCCGACAGGCACGGCCAACATGTCCAAATTGATTGCAATTGAAGCAGCGTCTGGGTAGTTCGATGTAGGGACTTACCGGGACACGAAGGTACCCAGCTTTAATATGATGCGGCAGTTCTTGTCGTTCAAGTGTTAAAATCAGTGTGGCGGTTGGGACTTTAGTGGAGCCTAATGTTTTAGTTACCCTGTGTACGTGTGCGACACGTTGGGTACCGAGCTTACTCTGAAGGCGGGTGGGGTGGTAGTCCTTTAGTTCGTTTGAACGGACGACACCTTTGACGAAATTCAGACGCGGATGGGGCGAGACAGTTATTGGAATTTCAGCTATCGTAGTTAGATTTCGCACAAGGTTGTGTTGAGAGTGGGATGACACCTCGACTACGACATCACCACTTCCTCTTGACCACATCCGGACTCAAAAGATTCATTGACGTCAAACACATCGACTTTTGCAAGTGGGGTGTCGGATGATGAATTCATGACAAGCTAGGATAATCTAGATCTGGGTCTACTTCATTGGAATAGGGGTCCAACTAGCGAGGGAAGGCTGAAAGGGGAGCTAAGGAACGTTTGGCACGAGAACCCTTACAAGAAGGGAAGGTTTTTGGTTTATGGCTAGCCATTGCAAAAAGAAAAAAACTTCGCATTCTCCCTCGGGGCTTCCCACCATGGAGGCCTACAAGGGCTCGGCATTACTGCAACTATACATTGTTACGTTCAGTATGTCCTCTTGGAGAATGGATACGGACCCACCACACCATCTTTTGAAACCTAAGAGGCTGCCCGAGTTCTCCTATGCACGGAGAAAAGGGACCAACGATGGGTTTCTCCTTGGGCATGCGGTAGACGAAGGCGGTGGAGATGCCCAGCCTCTTTCACCTTCATGAAAGAACAATTCGGAATCAATCCATTAAACGAGCAGAGGTCGGGTATCGATAAGGATCACTAGATGGGTGAAGGAAGAGGGGAAAATAAAGGGCAGTGGAAGAGCATAATAGAGGAGGAAAGAAAGAGGGGTATGTTAAAAGTCTTGTTGGCAGCACCATGGGTCCCCTAAGGGGCCCAGGGCTGACCCCTCTCGCCACGAGAAGGCCAGAGCCTCTCTGGGAACAACCCCTTAAGAAGAGATCCCAGAGAGGAAAGGGGTCTCCTCACTAAGATGCTGTATACTATTATGGGGCCTTCAGAATCACTGGTTGCCTCAAACGGATCCTAAAAAATTGTATTCATGGAATTATTATGAATGGATTCCCAAGCCTTGGCTATATCCAATGGCAGTAATGTGTATATGCACACCGACCACACTATGTTGGAAAGAGGTTGAAAGGATAAAAAATACTCATTCAAATTTGTCATACGAGATGAGCAAATGCCAACTCACCCTTGTTTTTAATAGGAAGATACGTTGGAATTAATATACTTTGCTTCCTAATAATCTGATGTGCAATCAATGATTGGATCAGGTCAAAGGACTAGGAAGCTTCGACCTTCGACTTATCTTACTATTTTTTATTTTTTTAAACCCTAAATCACTGATGTATTGGCAACCTCCAGTTATTAGGAGGCAGTGTGTGGTTAATAAATTTTCAGCTCTTTTCAGGACAAAGCTTTGTGGGCATCAAATTATTCTTCATTCTTGTCAGGTGGAGGACCACATGGCTGAACCATCTTCTCCATCATATTAAAACGAACTCTGGTTTTTGTTTCATTTTCCGCTATTGCAATGAAATTTAGGAGATCAAAATGGCCCATGAAAGAGCCATAGGTATCTCTGTGTTGGTTTACACACCATTCAAATTGACTTGTGTCAGCATGTCCTGAAATAATAAAAGAAGCATTAAAAAGAGTACACAAAAGACCAAGTTTCCCTGACCTTGTGATATTAATGGCCTAGGTTACTAAATCATAGAGTAAAACATGGAGGGGAGGAATTCGTCAATCTCAACCACTTCTCCTTTTGTTTTGTCTCAATCAGTCTTTAATCCCTAGTTAACTTTAACGAGTGGCCAGAGAGAGTCTCTGGTCTTAGGTGGCACTATACAAGTTACTTTTCTTTTTTGCCTGCTGGGATTGTACAATAGCCAGTCTGCATCCTGAAGAAAAGCCACTACTGTAGTGGGCATGACCCAAAAGTCTCTGAATGACAAAACACTATTTACCAGTCAGTCAAAATTTGAGCAGTGTTGCATCTTGGACAGTTTTTATTGTTGGTTTGCTGTTTATGGTACATAGGGATGGGTGATGACTTTGGTGTGTGAGTAGGTGTTCCTAGTTTTGGGGTATGTTTGGTGGGTGTGCTCTGAGCACCGAATTGTTTAAGGGATTGTAAAGGTGTTGTGACAAATTGGGTGTATGAATCTGATATCTGTTGAGGCAGGAGAATGGAAAAGTGTGAGGGGTTGTGTCCTAGTAGAGAATCATGTGCCAAGCATGTTTAGGTGTGTCCATAGAGACTATTTGTGTTTGTGTGTAGGTGATTTGAGTGCATTCTTTAATTCCACAGAGGGTTTTGTTTTGTGTGAGTTAGTGTTTGTTATTGTTAATGATCCTCTAGCTGTCTGGCTGAGCCTCCCAGAGACTCCTAGGAACGATATGGCCTGTATCAGGTTTTCCCAAAGCCTTCAAAGTGTGATTGTATTCCTCTATTCGTGTGTTTAATAGTGGATTGCGGGAGGAGGGGGGGGGAATCCTAGACAGGCATACATGATAATCACAGCCACCCTTATCTGGTAGCTGAGACAGCCTTAATGAAGTCCATAACATTCATGGATGACAAAAACACCAAAGGCCTATCAAAGGACGAAGTTATTACTATCCAAGGCTCATTCATCAAAAGCTATAGCATGTAGCTATAATCTACAGTATTAAAATACAATTTATATCCCAAGACAAAATGCAAATCCACAATAACCTTCCCACCTCATATAATTGTCCATCCTGTGATTGAAAACATTACCTCCTGTAGTAAATCATTCCAAAGTTTACCATTATATTAGTAAAAAAAATATTTGCTTGCATCTAAACTCCACCACTTTTTTCTAAGTTTAAAGTGGTAACCCCTAATCCTAATACTACACTCCAACTTTCCAAAATCAAACCTATCTATCTCAGAACAAATTTTTTAAAGTTCAATTATATCCCTATCACACACCTTTCAAATGAGAATGCATTTGATACTCTAGTCTATCTAGAAGGCTGATCTTGTGTCTAAAATGCAAAGAGAGAGGGTGTCAGTTTATTAAATTATTCCTCATTGTCCTAGACTCCTAGCGTGCTGCCACGCCATTACTGGACCATCATGAGTTCTAATATCATTGAAAATATTTTTTTTACCTAATAATTAGTTTAGTTAACCAGACTCATTCATGAATTCTGTTAAAATGGATAATTTTGTAGAGTTAATTTTACTTTTCATATAAACTAGACTTTCTGATCAATAGAGGGATATCTACAGCTTGATTTTTAAGTTCTGTTTAACTGAATTCCAATATATAAGGGTCACTAACAGCAGGTATAAAAGAGTTTACTGTACAGTAAGTATACTGCATAGTGTCTGAAGTGATGGGTACTTTACTATTTACCACTACTTTTACTTTCACTACATGAGTACTTCATAAAAATGATGCAACTTAACCCCTTAAAGACCGGAAGCCAATATAGTGGGCATTCATTTTCAGTCTCCAAATACCGGCAAGCCAAAATTGTGGCTCAAATTTAGATTGATATTTCTCTTAATACCGGAGTCCCACATAGTGGCTATAGCATCGTGCGTCTGGCAGCATCATCTGGCAACACAAAAACGCCCATTTATTTACATTTCAAGGTTATCGCCAGTTGATAATTAGTCATTGCGGGGGCATATATGTGTGCTACTTATTGGCAATGGCTGGTAAACGATCGCTCGATAAAAGTGGTTTAGATGACATTTCAAGTTATCTACTCGATAGTGAGGATGATATTTCCTGCTTTGAAGAGAGCGGTAGTGATTCCGATGATAATAGTGATTCGATTGAAAATATTTGTACCCTAAATGTGTCGGATTGGAAAGCAGGTGCCAAATGTTTTCCTAGGTTTCCCTTTACACCAAATGCGGGAGTGAAAGTGCAATGCGGAAATAGTGCATTAGATGTATTTGAAGCAGTGCATAGTAACAAAATAATTGACTTTGTAGTAAAGGAAACTAATGCTTATGCCCAGAGATTTTACCAGCAAAATCCTAGCAACACGGCCAAAAAAACAAAAGCTTGGGCAGATACCACGATAGAAGAAATGCGACTATTTGAAGCAATAGTGATTTTACAGGGAATAATAAAAAAACCCAGTCTAAAAAGCTATTTTTCCAACGATCCCATTTTGTCTTCTCCTTTTTTTGGTCAAGTTTTCACAAGAGGTAGATTTGAGCTGTTACTAAAATTTTTACATTTCTCAAGTGAAACTGATAACACTGATAAACTTTATAAACTACAGGAAATTTGTAAGCTAATTAGAGAATCCTTTTTAGAAAGCTATGTTCCCTTTGAAAAACTCTCAGTAGACGAGTCCTTACTTCTTTGGAAGGGACGTTTATCATGGAAGATTTATATTCCTTTGAAAGCAGCCAAATATGGTATCAAATTTTATGTGATGGCAGAATCCAATACAGGATACATTGTTGATTTTTTTATATATCATGGTGGAGCAACAGAATACAAACTTCCAAATATTGACCTTGGTGATGCACTTACGAAGCCAACTCAAATTGTGTTGTCCCTTTTAGGTGAAAGACATCTAGGAAAAGGTTACATAATTGGTCTCGATAATTTCTATACCTCCCCTGAACTTGCTGAAATTCTTTTGAAAAATTCAACCGATTTTGTTGGTACAGTTCGCATCAATCGAAAAGGATTACCAGATCAAATAAAGAAAGCAAAATTGAAAAAAAATGAAAAAATATCATTCTTCAAAGATAAATGTTCAATAATAAAATGGCAAGCTAGACCAACAAAAGCCGTAACCATGATGAGCTCAATCCATGATGATGAAATGGTACAGATTAGAGAAGCTGGTAGCGAAAAACTAAAACCAAAAATATGTATAGAATACAAAAGCAACATGTGTGGGGTCGACCTAATGGACCAAATTATCTCTAATAATAGTGCAGCAAGATCAAGGCTAAAGAAATATTATAAAAAAGTGTATATGCGCCTCCTTGATGAGTGTATTGAATTCGTTTGTAATTTACAAGAAAAAAGGTGGTTCCAAA
This sequence comes from Ceratothoa steindachneri, assembly GCA_963969495.1. Taxonomy (NCBI): domain Eukaryota; kingdom Metazoa; phylum Arthropoda; class Malacostraca; order Isopoda; family Cymothoidae; genus Ceratothoa; species Ceratothoa steindachneri. Next base: position 157,702,058 of record OZ018320.1, read on the forward strand.
AATTTTTTAGATTTCAAGTTAGAAATAATTGAAAGCACAGTAAAGAAATATGATCAATATACAAGATCTGGCTTGGAAAGCACCCTTTCTACTAGTAGCCACACTCCAAGATTTAGACTTACTGGTAGGCATTTTCCAAAATTAGGTGGCAAGTCACTTCAATGCGTAGTTTGTGGTTCAAAAAAGAAAAGAAAAAGAGTTGTGTACATGTGCAAACAATGTGATGTCCATTTATGTATTGATCCTTGTTTTGAACAGTACCACACGGAAGAAGATTTTGCATCAACTTTGTAGTTTATAAGCCTTCAACCATTTTTTTCATAAAGGTAAGCTGCATAATTCGTTTTTCTGACGTATCCTATTTCTCTTTGTTTTATTACATTTTCTTACATTACATTTACATTTATTACATTTTTTTCATAAGGTATGTTGCATAATTCGTATTGTATCCTATTTCTCTATTTTATTGCAAAATTATCGTTAAAAATGTGGAAAAACCAAAAAACCAAAAAATCGACAATTTTTTGCCGGTCTTTTGCGCTTGCGGGTATATTTCCCCCCCCCGTCTTTAAGGGGTTAACATACAAGTTATAAAGTTTAATGATCACTTCTTTACTTTTGTAGCTAAAATTTCTCTTAATCAAGCCTAACACTCCATTTACTTTCTTTTTTACCTCAATATACTGCTTAGAAAGTCTCAATGACCTATTACTAGTCCTAAGTCTTTTAATCTTCTACTGAATTCAGTCAATGCACAACTATTTCATAGCTATATTCTGTATTATAATGTCCCATAAGTATAACTGCATTTAGGGAGGCCCAAAGTTATCTCACTTAGTCACCCAAGCAAATAACTCATTTAAGTGCATCTGCACTTTAAAGTTACCCTCAAATTCTTTTGCAGAAACTGACAATTTCGTCTCATCTGCCAAAATGACATTGCTTTCTCTTACAATTATCAACATATTTCCCTTAACACTAATAGTACCTAGCCATAGCACCCCCTCCTCCCCGGCTCTTGAAGGGACCCCACTGTGGCCAAAAAATTTATTTATTAATGAAAATATAAATTTTGGTCTGTTATTTGTATTAATAGTAAAGTCAGTATTTGAAAGAGTAAGTCTGTTAATATTATTATGGGAGCCCCACAATCTTGATTTTTTTTTTTGGAGGGGGGGCACTAGCCCCCCTCCCCCACACCTTAAAGACCTAATCACACAATAATACTCCATCTACTATATAACCCCATACCTACTCAAATACAGTGCCTCCATCGCATACATTTCTTTCCATAAAACCTATCCCACACGAGAAACATCAGACCTTCCATGTCAAACATATGCCTTACCCTATTCATTCAGCCTAATTGCATGAGACATCCATTCTAGGAAGTACACCTGCCACAACACCAGTTTCTTGTCCAAAGAAAGAACCAGGAGTATAGGTGTCATGTGTGTGTGTTGTGAGATTATGTTTAAAATATTAGTGCACACATCCTATGGCCACCTACAAGGGCAGAACCTAATAGAAACATCTGTTCAGATTAAAGTTAAGCAACAATTTTTTTATAGCCCATCTGGTGGACTGCCTTCAAGGGCATAAGTCACTGTAATTAAAAATCTAGCCTAGTATTATGCTATTCTAAAATTCACAAAAAAGAAACAAGAGAGAAAACAAAAAAACAAGAAGCAAGTATGCTCCAGCATCAGGGAAAGGCCCACTTCTCCACCCCTGGGCAGAAGCATGCAACTTACAACAAAGGTAAATATAAAACGGACAAGCAGTAAGCAACTTCACTCATCCCCATATCGGGACAGCTAACATGCAGAAAGTTCACCCAGACTACAACATTCAACAAGAATGTGCCGAACAGTCTGGGGATTCCATTGAATACCAGTGCATCCAACAAGTGTACAAAATTTCAAGACAACAGAAAGTGACCTGAAGAGACAGGCCTCCACAGCTCCTCCTAGCTGGCTTGGAGTCTGCTACAATTCCATTTAAGGAATATGCCCTCCAGGCCTACCTCAGAAGAGATGCAGGGACACTTTGAAGAAAAGACCCTCATGGGAATGGCTGTACTCTTCCTGGAGGCAGAACTATGGGTGCTATTGGCCGAACAAGGAGTCATCGCTTTCAAGGACTTACGTGGGTAGGTTTGGCTTGCTATGAAGTCTTTTCCTCCTTCTACCTTGAAACTTTAGTCAGGCAGGGCAGCTTTGCAGCCAAGGGTCCCGCCTTTGTTTGTTCCACTGTTTCTAAACCCTCCAGTCCAACCTTGGGTGGAGTGTAGGAACCAAAGCTCCTTTGCTGCTGTCCTCGTTTCACAGGGTAGTTTTAGCAAACCCCGAAGGCTGCCTCACCACCACCTTCAGGGGTGTTGCCTCCTGTGAGTCTAAGAACTCAGTGGAGGCGAGCAGCTGTTTTGCTTTACAGAAAATGGTCATTCTAAGGAAGCCCTAGTTTTAGCCAAGGTTGGATATGAACCTTTTGTGCCAGAAGCTTTAATAGGGAGTGCTAGGTGACTAGAACCCACAGAAGGGTTCTGAATGGAAGTGGAAATGTCCTTGCTCTTAGGTCTGGACAGGCTAGGAGAAGTGCCTTTTTAAAAATTGAGGCATAAGTTGTCACTGGGAGTGCAGGGCATGCCAGGACAAGGTCCTTAGCCCTGTGAAATGAGACAATCACTAGCCTGAATGGTTTCAAAGAAGTGGGGTGCAGCTATCTGAAACTGACGCACTTAGCCATACACAAAAGACAAATGTGACGAGGGCCCCTCCCTGTTTTCGCATCACATGTTCAACTTTGACTGCTCCATGGTCAACCAGCTCTTAAGGTTATACCTTCTATGGAGTAGTCCACAATGTATCTGAAGGGAATGAAGGCTCTCATCTGAGAAATAGGTGACTTTTGGCTCTCTACCAATCAAATTAGCTAATACTCTCCTCTAATGGATCATGTTTGCCTTGGCTAACATGCTGCCATCAGTGGATCAAATAACCAGAAATCATTTGAAGACCACAGGTTGAAAATGAGAGGTAGTCTATCAATGAGGTGCCCCGATGTAATTGAGGCTCTGCTCAGTGCAATTGCTACTTTGGTCTTTGTTTGGGTACCCCCACCTAAAGCCACCTTGGGGCCAGATGGGCTGATCTTGGCTTGGTTGCTTGCCAATATAGTAGCGGACCCATCCATCCCAGGAACCCCTGTGGAGGGAGAGGAGCCAGTGGAGGAGGTCCCTTTTCTCCTTTTGAGTTCTCAGAAGCCCAAGCCACTGGTAGGGGGATGGAGTTGCACTAGAGCACCTCTAGAAAATGGGGTGAGGGAGGAGGCCAGTGTACCTGTGGGCCTAGGAGAGGGGTAAACCTCCTCGCTAGTAGAAGATTTTTTTTTGGGGGGGGGCAGCCCCATCTGGCGACTACCTACTTGGAAAGGTATAAGTCGCCGTACTCATGTCATCCTAGTACTAGGTGATGAGGTTGCTGGAGAAGAACTCAAAGGCCTCATCTACCGACCTAAACTCCTCGATTGAGATAGAGAATTCAGTCATTCCCTGAAATGCAGACCACAGCGCCTTTGAATGGGAAAGTTATCACTACCATGGAGGTCATCGACCACCCCCCAAACAAAATCAGAGAACACAGCCTCTTTTTGAGGGTCCACCATCCCCATGCCACTCAGCCCACCACTGGGCATGGGCGAAGCTCCTTTGGTGTTGTCCTTTCAGGGGGGCAGCTTTAGGAACCTGGAAGATGGCCTGGTGACGAACTTCAGGGGTGTTACCTCCTGTAAGTCTAATGACTCGGTGGAGGCATGTGGCCGTTTTGCCTTACGGGAAATGATTGTGCTAGGGGAGCCCTTGTTTTAGCCAGGGCTGGGTATGGACCCTTTGTGCCGCCAACTTTACCAGGGTAGTGCCCGGGGAGGGTAGAACCCACAGAAGGGTTCTGAATGGGTGCAGAAATGACTGTACTAATAGGCCTGGAGGGGCAAGGAGCAGAGGGTGTCTTTTTCAACATTGAAGCATAGGACACGCAATTATGACTTATCGTGTTTGGCCTTGCAACAATTTACACAGATTTCGGGTAACCCCAACTTTGCACATCGACAAGAGCAATTAGTATGGCCAAAGTAGTGGCAGTAATAGCACCTCCGCAGCAGTGGCACAAAGGCCTTCACGCGGTAGGGATACCATTTTTTTTTTATAGAGCCCATCTGGCAACTACCCACTTGGGCATAAGTCGCCGAAAAACACGACAGCCTAGAATTAGGCTACTTTAAAGTTAAAATATGAAAACTTAACAATTAATATAAATTTGAAAAACTTAACAATCGAAGCAATCTCCGGCAGCGGGGGGAGGTCCCCCTCACCCCGGTGCAGGAGAGTGCAATCTAAAACAAAACAATAACAAAAAAAGGAACCTTAAATAAAGGGGAGAAGGCCGGCCTCCCCCAAAAAGTCAATAAGTCCACCAGTCATGGTGCACGCACTCGTCCCGAGTACAAGGGACAGGCGGTAGCGACCCCGCCCATCCCGGTACCGAGACAGGTATCGTGCGCGAAGATCACCCAGACTGGGACATTCGACAAGAATATGCCGAACAGTCTGGGGGACGACGCAGTCGTTGCAATAGGGCACATGCGAGCGCTCCACCAAGTAACGATGCGTCACACGAGTGTGTCCGATTCGAAGACGACAGAAAGCAACCTGAAGCCGCCGCGGCATTGGGGGATAGGTCCATGGGAACAGTCGCGGCGCAATGGCACGCAACTTTAAGTTCCCCTCGACCGTCTCCCATCTTCTTTGCCAAGCAGTCCGAAGAGCTGCCCGTATTCCTGCCATGTAGTCGGTGTGAGGAAGAGCGAAACGCTGGTCCGGTCGCAGAGTCCTCGCGGACTCTTTGGCGCCCTCATCGGCGCGCTCATTCCCCGCAATTCCTACATGTCCAGGAACCCAGCAGAAGATAATCTCGACATCTGCCCGGCTCGCCAAAACCGTGGCGTCACGGATTTCGCGAACCAGGGGATGCGGAGATTCCAATGCCCCGAGAGCACTCAGGGCGCTTTGTGAGTCGCTATAAATCACAATCCGGTCTCCGAACCGGGCACGTCGCGTAATCTCCCGTACCGAGTGGTGTATTGCCACCAGCTCGGCCGTGAAGACAGACGCAGCGCCTGGTAGAGCCCCGCTGACTTCAAACAGAGGGGATACGGCGTGGAAGCCGACCCCCTCTTGGGACTTGGAGCCATCCGTATACACTGGCACGGTACCAGCGTGACACGATGTGTGCTCCAAAAAGATCGAACGCAATACTCCCGGTGCAGTACAAGCTTTGGGAGCAGAGGCGTGGCGACAAATAGCCAAATGTGGTACCCTCCAGGGTGGCGTCCTGGGCAGAACCAGGGGCGCCACCGGCCCGAGAGCTATATCTACCTCTCGAAGGAGTTTCCTGGCCCTAAACCCAAAGGGCTTAGGGTATGACTGGCGTCTCTCGGCGGCATAGGCACCATCGAGATCAGCTGCGGATGCAGTGAGAGCTGTTGGCGACTGGGGGAGGCGCCGGGCTCGCGCGTACAGGCGAGTGATGCACTGCACGCGGCGCAGAGCGAGTGGCATCTCCCCAGCATCGACCAACAGGCTCTCAATGGGGGAAGTGCGGAAGGCACCGGTCGCAAGGCGAAGGCCGGTGTGGTGGATCGAATCCACCTTCCGCAATAAACGCTCGGCTGCGGATGCATAAAACTCGCATCCGTAGTCGAGCTTCGAGCGAACAAAGGATCGATAAAAAAGTAAGGCGGTAGCCCTATCAGCGCCCCAAGCGCTGAACGTCACGGAACGGAGAATGTCCATGGCGCGGGTACAAGAGACCCTAAGGCTGCGAATGTGAGCCTACCAGGTGAGGCGTCGGTCGAATACAAGACCAAGGAAACGGTGCGACTCAACCACATCCAGGCGCACCCCATTAAGAAACAAATCTGGGTCGGGGTGAAGCCGTGGATGGCGGCAGAAGTGCACCACCTTAGTCTTGGCCAAAGAAAACCGAAACCTGTGCGCTTTGGCATAGCAAGAGACGCGGTTCAATGCCTGTTGGAGTCGGCGCTCCAGAGTTGGCATCTGGGCCGCGCCAAAAGAGATCGAAAGGTCGTCCACGTAGAGCGTAGCGAGAACATCTTCCGGCAGCACCGAGGTGATGCCGTTGATGCTCAGGGCAAAGAGTGTGACACTGAGGACACTTCCCTGCGGGACACCCTCTTCCTGCTCCTTTGGGCCGGAGAGGGCTCCCCCCACCCGTACGCGGAATCGACGATCTCGCAAAAATTCAGATATAAACATTGGGAGGCGTCCCCTCGCCCCCATCGTGTGGAGAGTCTCCATGATACCGTATCGCCATGCGGTATCATAGGCTTTCTCCAGATCAAAAAACACCGTGGCGTAGTGCTGTCTACGAAGGAAAGCCTCGCAGACGGCATTTTCCAGTCGGAGCAGAGCATCCGACGTGGAGTGGAACTTACGGAAGCCGCACTGTGCAGAAGACAGATGGCCTCCGCTGTCCAGGAAATAGGCTAATCTAACATTTACCAATTTCTCCATCAACTTGCACACGCAAGAGGTTAGAGAGATTGGGCGGAAACCGGTCGGAGTAGAGTGATCTCTCCCCGGCTTGCGAAAGGCGAGCACAGTAGCGATTCGCCAGGAGTCTGGGAGGAGACCTTCCACCCAGATCCTGTTGAACAAATCTAATAGAAAGGCCATGCCTCGCTCACCCAGTTGTCGAAGCATGGCGTACGGGACATCGTCCGGACCATGGGCGGTGTCCGCGCACGAAGCGAGAGCGGAACGCAACTCACTCACAGTAAACTTGTCGTTGAAGGGTTCTCCGCCTCTGGAGGTAAAGTCCAGCCGGCGGCCTTCCGCGACATCACGACGTGCATTGAATGCTGGCGGAGCAGCATCACGGCTAGAGAATGCGGAAAAAGCGGTCGCTAAGGATTCCGCCACGGACGCGGGGTCCGAGATTGCGGTCCCATTCTCCTGGAGAACGGGAGGGGGGTCCTGCGAGAACTTGCCCCGAATCCTTTTGACTCGCTTCCACACCTCAGCTAAAGGGGTCTTCCCGTTAAGTGAAGACACGTATGCCCGCCAAGAAGAGCGGCGGGCGTGCTTCGAAATATACCGGAACCTAGCCCTAGCCCGACGAAATTCAGCGACGGTGAAATCGTTCGGGCGGCGCTTATAGCGCATGTAGGCATAACGCTTCTGTTTGAGGGCCGTCTCACACTCGGCCGACCACCATGGGAGTGGTCGGCGTGCAAAACGGCCAGACGTCCTAGGAATAGTAGTCAGGCCCACGGCGATGAGGTTGCCGGAGAAGAACTCGACGGCCTCATCTACCGACCTAAACTCCTTGACTGAGATAGAGAATTCAGTCATTTCCTGAAATGCAGGCCACCGCGCCCGCGCCAAGCACCACCGAGGTGGTCTCTCAGGCGGCAATTGCCCTGAAAATGATATTTGAATGGGAAAGTGATCACTACCATGGAGGTCATCGACCACCCCCCAATCAAAATCAGGCTGTGCATCCGAAGAGCACAAAGATAGGTCAAGGCAAGAAAATGAAGCGGTTCTCGGACAGTGATGCGTAAACTCATCCACGTTTAGGACACCCATCTCAAGCTCTTCGATCAGATCGGCAAGGACTTGTCCCCTGGGATTTATGGTGTAATCTCCCCAGAGAGGATGCCTGCCGTTCAGATCTCCAAGCAAGAGATAGGGCCTCGGCAACCGTGCCACGACGCGGCGGAAGTCCCCCGAGTCGAAGTCAGCTGACGGTGGAATGTACGCAGAAATGATAGTATACCTCCTATCCAGGTGCAGCTGCACAGCCACTGCCTGAAAGGAGGTATCTAAAGAGAAAGGAAGAACGGAGACATCATGCCGGGTGTAAACCGCGCATCCCCCAGCCCGGCCGTCCCGCGGTGGTTGGGTCGCAAGACCCTTATACCCCGGGAGGGCAGGCAGGGGGCACGCGCCTAGCATGGTCTCCTGCAAAAAAATAGCTAACGGGGAACGGGATGAGGCGAGCCTCCGCAGCTCCTCCCAGCTGGCCCGGAGTCCACGGCAATTCCATTGAAGGAATATGCCCTCCAGGCCTAGCTCGGAGGAGACGCGGGGGCCCTCCTCGAATTGAAGACCCTCACGGGAATGGCCGTACGCTTCCCGGGGGCAGAACCCCGGGCGCTGTTGGCCGGACAAAGCGCTGAAGGCGCTGTCGCCTTCGAGGACTTATTGGGGGAGGTTGGGCTCGCCATGCGAGTCTTTTCCTCCCTCCGCCTCGAAACTTTAGGCGGGCGTTGCGGCTTCGGAGGCGGGGGGCCCTCTTTTCGAGGAACCACCGTCTCCGAGCCACTCGCTCCACCTCGGGGCGTGGGCAAAGGGGCCGAAGCTCCTTTGTTGCTGTCCTCCTTTCGGGGAACAGCTTTAGGAACCCCGGAAGATGGCCTAGCGACCATCTTCAGGGGTGTTGCCTCCTGTGAGTCTAACGACTCGGTGGAGGCGCGTGGCCGTTTCGCTTTACGCGAAACGGTCACGCTGGGGGAAGAGGGGGGAGCCCTGGTTTTAGCCAGGGCAGGGTATGAACCCTTTTTGCCGCCAGCTTTACCAGGGGAGCGCCCAGGTTGGGTAGAGCCCACAGAAGGGCTCCGAATGGGCGCGGAAACAACCGTGCTCGTTGGCCTGGATGGGCCAGGAGCAGAGGGTGCCTTTCTAACTATTGAGGCATATGACGTCCCAGGCAGAGCCGGGCGCGCCAGGACCAAGTCCTTTGCCTCGCGGAATGAGAGTCGATCCTGGGCCTGAACGGCCAGGATTTCTTTCTCAAGGAGATATGCACCACATTGCTTCGAAGAAGCAGGGTGCGGCTCTCCGCAATTGACACACTTGGCCACACACGATTTGGACTTATCGTGTGCGACCTTGGAGCAATTTACACAGACTTCGGGTGACCCCGATTTTGCACGTCTACATGATCGATTCGTATGGCCGAAGCGGTGGCAGTAATAGCACCGCCGCGGCAGTGGCACGAATGCCTTCACGCGGTAGCGGTACCAACCGGCACGCACCGACTCAGGGAGCGTGTCACAGTCGAACGCGACGAAAAGTGTAGGGTTGGGTCTCGAGGCCCCTCCCTGTTTTCTCATCACAATCGACCTTGACCGCCCCATGGTCGGCCAGCTCTAGGGTGATGTCCTCAATGGAGTAGTCAACGAGTTCCCTCGCATAAACTACTCCTTTCACAAAGTTCATGGTAGAGTGCGGCGTCACACTCACCGGGGTGCCATGAAGTGTCCGAAGAGCACTTATCTTGGCCGCCTCGGCGGGATTCGCCGCATTCGCCAGAAGGCTCCCGTCCGAGAAACGGGTTACCTTCGGCTCTCTACCAATTGCACTAGCTAATCCTCTCCTCTGATGGATCATGTTGCCCTTGGACAACATGGTGCCATCAGTGGAGCGAATAACGAGGAAGCGTTTGAAGCCAGCGGGCTCGAAAACGCCAGGTAACCTCTGAATCAGGGGCCCCGATGTCATCGAGGCTCCGCCCTGTGCATTCTTGGTCTTAGTCGTAGTCATGGGCTCCGCACACGAGGGGGTAGAGGGGCCGGATGTGCCGATCTTGGCTTGGTCGCCTACCAAAGTGGTAGCAGACCCATCCGTCCCCGCAGCCCCCGCGGATGGAGAGGAGCCCCGAGTCTTCTTCGTCTTTTGAGTCTTTTTCTTTTTAGGAGAGGAGGGCGGGGAATGAACCCGCTTTTCACCTCCGCTGGCAGAAGTCCCCAGGCCAGATGGACCAGCCTCAGCCAGGTCCCTCTCCGAAATGGAGAAGGTCCTGGTTGTCGTAGGGGCACCTGTCGGAGGAGATCCCTCCCCTCCTTCTACTGCCTCGGAGCCCTCAGCCATTTGAGGAGGACCTTGCATAGGGGCGGATTCGGGTTCGGTGCTTGGCGCCGAGCCCGAATTCCCCCCCATGGAAGGCCCTACCGTCTGGGGCTGGGTCTCCTCAAGGACCATGTCTATCACAGGAGGGGCCTCCAGTTGGCCATCCCCTCCCAGGACATCGCAGGTCCCCTTGGCAGTATTGTCACTAGTCAGGTGGTGTGGGGAGGCACAGGCCTTGACCCCAGCAAGGTTCAAAATTCTTGCCAGCAGGTCTTTTGAGGGAAGCGATGAAGGGGCCTGGCTTCCCTCTCCCCCCTAAGGGGGTTTGCCCTACCGAGCCGCTTGCACGAGGGGCGGTCGGCAATGGGCTGCCTGCTGGCTTTCTTGGCAGTCCCCTTAGAAAGCAAAGGAGGGACTGCCGCTGGAGATAGGGAGGTGCCCGAAAGCACCTCCAGAGAAGGGGGTGAGGGGGAGTCCCCTACACCCGTAGGCGTAGGAGAGGAGTAAGCCTCCTCTCCGGTTAAAGAATTATGGAGGGTCCCTTGCGCAAGCACAAGGGGGAGGGACCTCCATTTTCTCGGTGGAGCTGCCCGAGGGCGGCTCCGTAGATGTTTTGGGGGAAGTTGGGGGTTGGGTTTTTTTTTTTTTCATACATGGGCATGGTGACCCTCTTTTGATTACGGGACGCAATAGCTCATCACCTCTCGCAGTTGCCCGCACTGCGAGAGGTGCTTACAAGCCCGGCAGAGCCAGGCGCCGCCATTCGGGACCACCCCTCCCGCCTGGTGGCCTGGCAGTCCTTCGGCATGGCGGCTCCACCTTGGACACGGCGTAAAAAATATAGGTTGTGAAGAGGAGAGGAAAAGGGATGTGAGGAAGATGTGGGTGGGGATGAAGCAGGTTGTTAAAAAAAACCCCATCCCGAACCGGAGCTGAGGGGTTAGGGAACAATGTCCCCTCCCCCCCTCAGCCCCGATCCGGGGTGGTTGGCTTGAGAAGAAGGTCAGCATTCTACCCTGTGAAATTAGAGGCTGACCAGAGAAAGTTGTGGGAGAGGTTGTATGAAAAGCGACGAGGTAGGGGAGAAATCGGGCTATCTGAAGGAAGGAAGAGAGGCTAAGCTGGGGCCGGACGGAGCGCTGGATCCCGTCAGCACGGCGGCCAGGATGGCAAATCGCCGCGCCCCTTACGGGGGGTAGGGATACCAACTGGCACGCACAGACTCAGGGAGCTTGTCACAGATGAACGTGATGAAGAGTGGAGGGGTGGTCTTGAGGCCCCTCCCTGTTTTCTCATCACACATTCAACCTTGACCACCACATGGTCGGCCAGCTCTAAGGTGATGCCCTCTATGGAGTAGTCTACAAGTTCCCTCGAATAAACTACTGTGAATGTGGCATCACACTGACAGGTGTGCCATCAAGTGTCCAAAGGGCGCTAATCATGGCTGTCTCGGAGGGATTCAACACATTTGCCAAAAGGCTCCCTTCTGAGAAACAGGTCACCTTCAGCTCTCTACCAATCACACTAGCTAAAGGTATCCTCTGATGGATCATGTTGCCCTTAGCCAACAGACCCATCCATCCCTGCAGCCTTCACAGATGGAGGGGAGCCCAAAGTCTTTTCTTGTTTTTGTTTTTTTAGGAGAGGACAGGGAATGAACCTCCTTCTCCCTTCCAGCAGCAGGAGCCCCTAGGCCAGATGGACGGTCTTCAGAAAGGTCCTTCTCCAAGATGGACAAGGTTCTGGCGGTCGTAGGGGCACCAGCTGGAGGAGGAGATCCCTCCCCTCCTTGTACTGCCTTGGAGACCTGAGCCATTTGAGGAGGACCTTGCATAGGAGTGGACTCGAGTTCAGTGCTTGGTGTCAAGCCCAGATTGGCACCCATGGAAGGCCCTACCATCTGAGGCTGGGTTACCTCAAGGACCATGTCTATCTCAAGGAGGGGGAGAAACCATTTGGCCATCACGGGTCCCATTGGCAGCAGTTTCACTAGTTGAGTATGGGGAAGCACAGGCCTTGACCACCGCTAGGTTTAATATTTGAGCCAGCAGGTCTTTTGAGGGAAGCAACTGATGGGGCCTGTCTTCCCTCTCCCCCCCTAAGGGGGTTTCCCCTACCAAGCTGCTTCAATGGGGAGCAGTCGGCTATCTGCTGCCCGCTGGCTTTCTTGGCAGTCCACTTGGAAAGTAAAGGGGGGACTGCCTCTGGAAAGAGGGAGGCGCCTGAAGGCACCTCCAGAGAAGGGGGTGAGGGGGAGTCCCCTACACCTGTAGGCAAAGGAGAGGAGTAAGCCTCGTCCCTGGGATCCCCTACGAGAACACAGGGAAGGGTGACCTCCATTTTTCTGTGGAGCTGGCCAAGGGTGGCTCCGACGGTGGATGAGGGGAAATTGAGGAGAGATTTTTGTTTGTCATCATTGGGCATGGTGACCCCTATTGTTATTCGGGGATGCAGATGCTAATCACCCCTCGCAGTAGCCCACTCTACAAGGGGTGCATAGGGGGCTGGCAGAGCCAGGGGCTGCCATTTTAGGCCACCCCTCCCACCTGGTGACCTGGCAGCCCTTCGGCATGGAGGCTCCACCTTGGGTATGGCGTAAAAACGATACTGTGTGAAGTGAGAAGGAAAGGGGATGTGAGGAAGGTATGGGTGGAGATGAAGCAGGTTGTTAAAAACCCACCATCCCAAACCAGAGCTCAGGGCTTAGGGAACATTGTCCCCCACCCCCCTCAGCCCGATCCGGGATAGTTGGCTGAGAAGGTTAGCATCTACCCTGTGAAAATAGAGGCCGACCAGAGAAAGTTGTGAGAGAGGTTGTAGGGGAAGTAGGGGAGAAACACAGGTTGTCTGAAAGAAAAAGAGGCTAAGCTGGGGCTGGATGGGGCGCTGATTCCCGTAGAAGAGGGTTAGAGGTGACCCTGAGAAATCACAGGGAGGGCTAATTTTGAGTAGTGGAGCTGCCCGAAAGTGGGTCCAAAGATGGCAAAGGGGTAACACTTCACAAGGCACCTCTTCACAGGGAAAACATGACATTTAAGGTCATGTGTAATGAGGACTTTGAAGGTGTTTCTGTATCATATGAGAAGCGAGTATAGTTGATAAAGCAAGGAGATAGAACAAGCTGGAGGGGCTAAGGAGTGGAAGTGAGAGGGGATTTGCAGTAATCAAGGCAGGAGGTAACAAAAGAGGGAATATCAATCTCAAACCTGCGGTAAAAGTGGGGGGAGTGGATAAGCAGCTAAGATTGAAGAGAAAACAATGATTTAAGACATTAGCATGATGTGGACAACAAAGTAATTTGCTTGATTTATTCACAAAATGATTTTGATAAGAAAGTTGTTGTAAATGGAAATAATTGCTTGTGGACTTTGGTTGCTAGTAGTATTCTTTAGGGACCTGCTCTAGGACCCTTACTTTTTAAAATATTTATGATCTTGACAGACTCATTATGTAAAATTTCAAAAGTTGCTGATGATAAGAAACTCAGTACTAGGGGAAAATGCCATAGTAGCTGCAGAAAATTGCAAAAGGAATTGGATTAGTCAAATGGTCAGAGATGGCAGATGCAGTTTAACATAGAAAAGGGTAAGGCAATGCACATAGGTCATGAAAACCTACGGTACTGGTGCAAAGGGAAAATTATGTAAACAGACATTGCAATATTAGAACATCTCCAGTGGAGAAATTAATTCCTGAACATAGAAATAGATTGTATGAAGACAGATTGGAGTAACTCAATTTACTGTCATTGAAAGATCGGTACCTGTGCAGTCCAGGGTGGGCAAATAAAAAAAAAACAGGTTTATTCCTAGTTGTTTTTTTTCTTTTTCAAGTGAAATTTGGAAAAACCTGGGTTTGGGGGTTTTTTTTTCAAAATTACATTTTTTTCAAGAAATGCTACTTATCATTATTTTATTCAAAATTCATATTTAAGTTTATAATTTCAACAAATATATATCAAATTAAGGTTATTTTTCTGATACTGACTCATAATAATTCATCTCTCCTTCTACAGGTTATGGCTACCATGGATCATGGGTACCCCAAATTCTCGATCAGTGATCTGTTACTGTGATCTATTCTTACTATAATATAATTACTAATATTATATAAAAATAGAGATAACTATTCTTTTTCTATGTTATTCTAATGCTTGTAGCATTTGTTCTTTGAAAAAAAAAAAAACAATAAAACCCGGGGGTTTTTGCCAACCCTGGTGCAGTCAACTTACCAAAGTATTTAAAATACTAAATGGGTTCACAATATAAACAAAAATTCAATTTTGAACTAGATAGAATGCCAACTAGAAATAATGGTTAAAAGCTGGTAAATAAAAGATTTAGCACTGGAAAAGCACAGAAAATTGTCCAAATAGAAATAGTGCATATGACTAAAAAAACATTAATTTGATCAGTGGAATATGTAATTAAAAATAGAAAAATGTGCTTACCAGTTCCAATGTATTTTGACTGCAAATGTTCAAGCTGAGAATGAATATTGTATCTGTCACCCATTATTATATAAAGCTAAAATAGAGTATATTTAAATATGCAATATAATTATCTGAAAAAGTACAAGGTCATAAAACTGGTTTTACTAATGTCAAGGTTAATATGTACTATGAAATTCCCAATGCCTGCAGCAGCCTCCCTCAAATAGGAATGATAAAAACTAAGAAATCTTGAGGCCTAAATAAATTAAAATTGGAGCTCTACAAAGCAATGATGAATAAAAAATGAGAGATGCTTAGAGACCGCAAGACTAAAAAGAAATTTTATCTAATACAAAAAATTAGATTGAAAGATCTCTATCAAAAATGATGGCAGAGAGCAGAAAAAAACAAACCTCAAAGTGAAAGATTTCAGACCAATATCACTAAAGAATATTGCATAGAATCTTCATGTCCCTAGTAAAAGAGAAGATGGAACAACTAAATGATGGAAATGCGAGCAAGCTTTAACAAAAAGTAGGATGATATTAGAATGATATAAATAAAAAAACAAGGACTCTTATATGTCATCTCAATTGATTATTACCAAAGTATTTGTTTGATTCAACTAAAAAGGGCAAAATAAGAGGGGCCCTAGAAGGCAGACTGCACTTATTTTATATTTTCTTTTTACATAAATGAAGTGGATAAGCACAGTAATATTTCAGGATGTCCCCTGAAATTCCAATTTCAAATTCTATGACCTACATGAAATTCCATTAAAGAATTATAATCTTGTTCAAATTATAAAAAATAAAAGAAAGCCCACCAGGACCCACCCCATATAGATCTGGTACAAAAGAAATGTCCTGTGGGTTTCTGCCCAATCCAAGTGGATTCTATATAGCAGCTAGAATGAAATGTGGCAATCATCTATAAAGGGGGAGGGGAGACCACTTTGTGTCAAAAATTTAAAAAACAACGGGTTAAAATATTCCTCCGCCAATATGAATCGAAGACGGGTGTGTTGAGGAATAGTTAAAAAGGTCGGGAAACAGGACAACTGGAGAATGGAAAAATGGCTACAATCCAATAAAAGGTGGGCAACAGATTGGTTCCAACCGCAAAATTCCCTGACTTTTCCAGGTTGGGGGACACCCTGGACCATCTAGAGTGTGGTAGGTAAATAAATGATGCTCAGCATGGGTTCAGAAGAGGTAGATCTTGTTTAACAAATTTACTGGATTTTATGGATTATGTTACTAAACAATTAGATAAGGGAGAGAATGTTGATGTACTTTACTTAGATTTTAACAAAGCTTTTGATAAGGTTCCACATAGGAGACTAGTTCACAAATTAAAAATGCATGGGATATGTGGTAAAGTTTTGAATTGGATAACTGAATAGCTGAAAGACAGGAAACAGTTGTGCTGAATGGGGTGAGGTTACAGTGGAGGGACATTGTCAGTGGCATACCTCAGGGATCCATTCTAGGCCCTTTATTATTCATAGTTTATATAAATGACCTTGGGGAGGTTGTAAATAGTAAAGTGTCAATTTTTGCTGATGATACTAAATTGACAGCTGTACTCAAAGAAGTTGAGGGTAGCTTTAAAGTGCAGAGTGACTTAAATAAGTTATTAGCTTGGGCTCAGAAGTGGCAGATGACTTTTAACCTTAAAAAATGCAAAGTTCTTAACATGACAAGGGATAATAGGAAATTTAGCTATGAAATGGATGGGCATTGGCTGAATACAGTTGAGGATGAGAAGGACTTTGGTGTAGTAGTAGATAGGTCACTGAAGTTTTCAAAGCAGTGTATCGAGGCAAAAAATAGATCAAATAGGGTGCTAGGATACATTAAGAGTAATGTTAGCTACAAGAGTAAAGAGGTTATCCTTAAACTCTACAACTCGTATGTCAGGCCACATTTAGAGTAATGTATACAAGCATGGTCACCACATTTTAGACATGACATCAACCTGCTAGAGTCATTACAAAGGAGGGCAACAAAAATAATACATTCCCTGAAGCACCTTGAATATGAAGGGTACTAAATATGTTCTCATTTGAGAGATGTGTGAGGGGAGATATGATTGAGCTTTTTAAAATCTGATCTGGGATGGCTAAGTTGGATTTTAGCAAGTTATTTGAGTTGAAAAGTAGTAATAGGACTAGGGGTCACCACTTAAAAATTTTAAAAAACAGGTGCAGGTTAGATGTTAGAAAATATTTTTTCACCAATAGAGTGGTAGATTACTGGAATAGTTTGCCATCTGAGACGCTAGATAGTCCAAACTTGAATGTTTTCAAATGCAGATTAGATGATTATATGGGGAGGGAGGGTTAACTTGGGGATGGGGGTATTCTGGACTCATTCCTGTGGATGGAGTTTTTTATTATTGTATTTTATGATTGATTTGGATTTTGACGTCTTGATGATGATGCTTTTTGTTTTTGACATTCCTGTCTATGGTTTTAATTGTATATTGTAGATGCATGATCTGACACAATCCTCTGGATTATTTATATTGATATTGTAGATGCATGATCTGACATAATCCTATGGATGGATTTTGTGGTTGGGTTTTGACAGATGCAATGACTTTTGATAGGCCCTTGTGGCTTTTGACATCTGTGAAATTATGTTATGTTATGAAAGAAGGCTGCTTGATAACCTTCCAGTGCAGGGGGCAGCAGAGGGCGAGGAAGATTAACCACCACTGTAAAAACATAATTATAACCTGATCCACTTTAAGATTAGCATGAGGTTGAGATAAAATTACAAATTAGCCGCTTAGTTGATTTTCAAGATTTTTCCCATAATGAATCATTGTGTTTCACAATATACACAGCAGTGTGCAAATTAGTTTGTACAGTGGTGAAATAATAATTTGTGGATAATTGTTGTTTATATTTGAAAAGAATATGCGAGTATAAGGAAAGGAATGATTGAAGAGGAAGGAGGAGGTGAGGTGATAATAGATAATATATGAATTGATATTATCCAAAAATTATTATTAATTAGAAGTAATATTTTTACTTAGTTAATTAATATCATTATCATATACCAGGGAAGATCTTGAGTGTTCCAATAATTCCAAGAGTTCTGCTATCGGGAGTTTCAAACTCCTGGCAGGGTCACAAAAGGCGGTAAGGTCATGGAAGAAGTTCCAGACTAAATGCAACCAAAGGCAAGACATCAATGGCCGACCAAGTAGATGTGGGCCATATAAAATCCTTATGTCTGGCTCCGGCTGAAGAGGGCAGCCCCCAGTGGGCAGGCAGGACAAAGAGGGGCGTTGATAGACTAAGAACCCGGAAGCCCGAAGCAACCAGCCTCACCGAAACTGCATCTCAATGTTTTGAGCTACAGTGGACACCTTACTGGCCAAGGTCGCACGCATGGCCATCCACAGCTACAATTGCACAGAACAAATTCCTAAGGCCACTGGGATTCATCTGTTTTCTTTCCTGGAATAGGTCTGGACCCTCTCACTAACAACTGGGTCTTGTAACTTCGTAAGTCATATCTGGCACACACATCAGCCTAGGAGACTGGATAATTGAAGATGAAACTGATGCTCGGACATGAGCTGGAGCTGCCGCTGCTGATTTGTTAATGAAGTTTTCAAATAGTTTCCTTATTTTTTCAGGTATATTAAAATAGATTGGAGTGGGGGAGGACCCCCCCCACCCAAAGAGTAATATGGGTGAGGGACGAAGCCCCAAGACTTGATTCACAAAGAGGTAATTTGAAAATGGAAGTAATAAAAAAGACTGGATTAAAAATAAAATAAAAAAGAAGTGACATCATCAGCAATGGACACCATTGTTCTGCCACTCGCAGAGTGAGTGACATCTCCTCAGCATCGACCAACAGGCTCTCAATGGGGGAAGTGCGGAAGGCACCGGTTGCAAGGAGAAGGCCAGTGTGGTGGATCGAATCCACCTTCCGCAATAAACGCCCGGCTGCGGATGCATAAAACTCGCATCCGTAGTCGAGCTTGAACGAACAAAGGATCGATAAAAAAGTAGGGCAGTAGCCCTATCAGCGCCCCAAGCGCTGAACATCACAGAATGGAAATATCCATGGCGCGGACAAGAGACCCTAAGGCTGCGAATATGAGCCTCCCAGGTGAGGCGTTGGTCAAATACAAGACCAAGGAAACAGTGCGATTCCACCACATCAAGGCGCACCCCATTAAGAAACAAATCTGGGTCAGGGTGGAGCCGTGGATGGCAGCAGAAGTGCACCACCATAGTCTTGGACAAAGAAAACTTGTGCACTTTGGCATAGTGAGAGACGCAGTTCAATGCCTGTTGGAGTGGCTGCGCCAAAAGAGATCGAAAGGTCATCCACGTAGAGCGTAGCGAGAACATCTTCTGGCAGCACCAAGGTGATGCCGTTGATGCTTAGGGCAAAGAGTGCGACACTGCAGACACTTCCCTGCGCAACACCCTCTTCCTGCTCCTTTGGGACGGAGAGGGCTCCCCCCCACCCATATGCGGAATCGACGATCTCGCAAAAATTCAGATATAAACATTGGGAGGCGTCCCCTCGCCCCCATGATACCGTATTGCCATGCGGTATCATAGACCTTCTCCAGATCGAAAAACACCATGGCGTAGTGCTGTCTACGAAGGAAAGCCTCGCAGACGGTATTTTCCAGTCGGAGCAGAGCATCCGACGTGGAGTGGAACTTGCGGAAGCCGCACTGTGCAGAAGACAGATGGCCTCCGCTGTCCAGGAAAAAGGCTAGTCTAACATTTACCAATTTCTCCATCAACTTGCACATGCAAGAGGTTAGAGAGATTGGGCGGAAACCAGTCGGAGTAGAGTGATCTCTCCCTGGTTTGCAAAAGGCGAGCACAGTAGCGATGCCCGGTCCGGAGACCGGATTGTGACCTATAACGACTCACAAACCGCCCTGAGTGCTCTCAGGGCATTGGAATCTCCACATACCCTGGTTCGCGATATCCACGATGCCACGGTTTTGGCAAGCCGGGCAGATGTCGAGATTATCTTCTGCTGGGTTTCTGGACATGTAGGAATTGCGGGGAATGAGCGAGCCGATGAGGGCGCCAAAGAGTCTGCAAGGACTCTTTGGCGCCCTCATCGACTGGTGAGGGCGCCCTCATCGACTGGTGAACTTGTTGACTTTTGGGGGGAGGCCGGCCTTCTCCCTATTATTTAAGCAGGGGTTTTTTGTGTGTTTTGTTTTTCCTTTAGGTTGCACGCTCCTGCGCTGGGAGGACCTCACAGTAAATGTGGGTAAAACACTAGATTTATTTTTCACAAATGAAGAATCAATAGTTGAAGAGGTCATGATTGAAAATCCACTGGGGAGAAGTGATCATGCTGTGATACAAGTTACATGCAATATGGAAGAGATTGTGGCTCATGATAGAAAAACTATGTATTTGTATGAAAAAGCAGATTATGAGTTGCTGAAAAGAGAACTTAATATTAATATTAACTGGGTGAAATACCTATCCGAGGCTACCAATATTGAGGAAATGTGGAGTAAATACAAGTCAAAATTGTATGTTGCAATAGATAAGAGTGTACCCACAAGAGAGATGGGGAATTTAAATCAATCCAGGAAAATGACGAATAGCAATCTACCAATGAATAAGAAATTATGGTCTAAGATAAAGAAGAAACAGAGTTTGTGGATGAGAATGAAATCCTTGAAGAGTAATCTGAATGTATCCACTAGGAACAAGTAATTAGAGACTGAGAAGGAGTACAGAAAACTAAATAATCAAATTAGAAAAGAAACCTGAAATGCTGTGAAGCTAAAAGAAAGGAAGATTGCAAAAAATGTGAAGGGTAATCCTAAAATATTTTGGAAATATGAGCAAACTAAGACAAAAAGAAAACCAAGGATTCCTGACTTATATAAGGGCACTGCTGAAGATGGAAAAACTGAAAGTGATCTGGAAAAAGTTGAAGTTTTATCAAAGCAATTTTCGAAAGTGTTTGTCATGGAGTCAGAAGATGAGGGACCATACTGTGTGAGGAAAAATGCACCAACACTGAATCACCTGGAAATTAATAAGGAAAAAATTAAGAAGATCATTAAAAATCTAAAGAGGCATAAATCCCCCAGGACCTGATGGAATCCACTCTAGGATTATAAAAGAAGCTATGGAACAATTATTAGTGCCTTTAGAAATACTTTATCAGTACTCCTTTAAAAATAAGCAACTCCCTCAAGATTGGCTAATTGCTCATATTACTCCTATATTTAAAAAAGGTTCCAAGTGTGATTCAGGGAATTATAGGCCAGTCAGTTTAACAAGTATAATCTGTAAGATATTTGAGACAATGATAAGGGATTAGATAATAGCATACATGAGAACCAATAGTTTATTTAGTGACAAGCAATATGGCTTTATCTCAGGATAATCAACGGTGCTACAGCTCATAAAGGTTCTGGACAGATGGACTCTAAATTATTGATGATGGACATGCAGTGGACGTAATATATTGTGATTTTCTGAAGGCTTTCGATAGAGTTGCACATAGAAGACTATTCAGTAAAATTAGTAGTTATGGAATTGGGAAGGAGTACCAAGAGTGGATTGCAGCATTCCTAACACAAAGACAACAAAGAGTGGTGGTGAAAGGGAAAATGTAAAGATGGAAGCCAGTGACGAGTGGAGTGCCGCAGGGCACTGTTCTCAGACCATTGTTGTTTGTTTTGTTTATCAATGACCTCCACAATAGTATAGTAAATGACAGTGAAGTATACCTGTATGCAGATGACACAAAGATATTTAGATGCATAAAAGATCAAGAGGATTGTCAAAAGCTGCAGCAGGATGTGCAGGAGGTATACTCATGGAGTGAAAAATGGTTGTTGAGTTTACATCCGGATAAGTGTAGTTATATGAGAATAGGAAGAATGACTATTGAAGATCAAGGCTACCAAATGGAGAAGCAGCTCAAAAGGATTACTTCTGAGAAGGATGTGGGAGTAATAATCCATGATAAATTGAGTTGTGTAGATCACCTGGCAGAGAAAGGAAATAAAGCCAACAAATTAGTGGGAATAATCAGAAGGACCTTTGTTACATTGGATGCAGTGATATTTAAAGCTTTGTTTGTAGCGTTGGTAAGACCACATGTAGAGTATGCTAATCAGGTATGGAGTCCTCACTTGGTTAAAGACATTGAGATGGTGGAGAACATGCAGCGAAGGGCTACAAGGATAGTGCGAGAACTTAAAGGACTTAATTATGAAGATAGACTAAGGAAGCTGAACCTACCAACACTGGCATACAGAAGAGCATGGGGAGACTTAATAGAGACCTGCAAGATACTCACTGGAAAATATGATGGGGAATGTAGTCAAGGCATATTGAAATTTCGAGAAGAAAACATCAGTAGGGAGAATTCACTAAAGCTTTTTAAGACAAGGTCACGGCTGTGTAGAGTGATAAATAACTGGAATCAGTTGCCTGAGTGGGTGATTGCAGCAGCATCAGTCAACCAGTTTGAAGTCAGACTTGATAAATTTTGGTTTAATCAAGAATTGAAATACAATTACAAGGCAAAGATAATCCACCACACGCTGCCACAAGTTGATAATATAGATCTGGAGTCACAGGCGTAAGCCTCTTCCATGAAGTCTTCTGTAAGTATATGTAAGTATGATAAGATTAGGAAAAGAGATAGAAGAGATAATCATTGAAAATCAGCAAGAGGCAACATTAAAAATAGGATAAAAATGGAAAAATGATAATTGAATGGATGAATAATTACAATTTAACTAAATATGGATGAGAAATGTGACGGAAAGACAACATGGTCAAGAAATGAGGCAAGAAAGCACAATTAATTTTGTATTAGTGAATGAAGAAATGTACTGTTTATTTAGGAAAATGAAAATAGATGAAAAACAAGAAATATGCAATCTCCCGGACCATATGATCACCACATTTTAACATAACATAACATAATTTCACGGATGACAAAAGCCACAAGGGCCTATCAAAGGTCATCCGCATCCATCAAAACCCACCCACAAAAAGCACCATCACCAAAGTCGCCCACAATATAATATAACAGATGACAAAAGCCACAAGGGCTCATCATAGGTCATAGGCCTCTTTTCTAAGGCACCCAAACTCCCAGGAAAACTACATCCAGAGGTATGCGTCCAGAAACAAGGGTATCACCAATCAAGGCTTGTCAAGAACTAAATCCTGCAGCTATAGATATATACAAATAATATTAATATATACAAAACTTAGGAACCATCACAACCTTCCCTCTCCATAAACTCATCCAACCTACTCTTAAATACATTTAAGACATGACATCAACCTGCTATAAGCAGTACAAAGGAGGGCAACAAAAATAAAATGGTAGTAGATAGGTCACTAGTTTTTAAAGCAGTGTATTGAAGCAAAAAATAGAGTAAATAGGGTGCTTGGATACATTAACAGGAATATTAATAAACATGTAGATTGGCGGCTTGGCCGAAAAAGTGGATATTTATTTGTTTATATTTCGTTCACCCCTGCCTGAATATTCATGTGCTCAACAAAAAGTAGTTCCTTTAAACAATCTAGCTAAGTATAATAAAATGTATAAAAAAAGGTAATAAAAATAGTAAAATGGAGACAAATATATTGACAGATAAAAATGGCTGTAAATGAGGATAATAAAAAGATATTAAGTGAAAAACAAAATAAAAATTCAATTCAGTCATTTCTTACATCAGACCCTACGCCTACCCCCATTATAATTCGCAAAACAATTAAAGGCACAGAAATGATTTTGTTAAATCATTCACTTCTGTAAACGTTAAAACATTATTCAGTAAATATATAGATTAGCGACTCAGCCGAAAGTGTGTTTTTTTTGGCAAATATTTTCGTTCACCCTTGCCGGAATATTCAGGCGTGGAGTTTGAGTCGTCTGACATCAGACCCCAACCCCACCCCAGGTATAATTCGCAAAACGATTAAAGGAGCTGACATGATTTGGTTAAATCATTCACCTCTGTAAACGTTAGCACATTAGTCTATAAACAATTAGGATTATATACTGGGGGCTGTGACCCCCAGACCCCCCCCCAATTTAATGAAACTCAGGATCATCGTTGTGTGGTTCCCTCATTGTGTTTACCCCCACACAAGCTGTCCCCTTAAATGTACTCCAAAAACGTGAAACATTTTGGAACACGGACGAAATAGTACGTCCCATCGTTCAAGTCGCTAATCTACATATTTACCCATTATTCTATAAACAATTAAGATTATATACTAGGGGGGGTGCCCCCCAACCCCCCAATTGATTGAAACTCAGGATGATCATAGGGTGGTCCCCCCATTGTGTTTACCTCCACACAAGCTGTCCCCTTAATTTACTCCCAAAATGTGAAACATATTGGAACAAGGACGAAAAAGTTTACGTCCCATCATTCGAGCCACCAATCTATGTATTTACTGGAATGTTAGCTACAAGAGTAAAGAGGTTATTAAATGTTGCGAGTATAGGCAGATGCAATTCTAGCTTACTTTGAGGGTTGGCTCATTGTTTGAGACGCCTCATCAGGGAAGGGAGGGTTAACTTTGGGGGGTATTCTAGACTCATTACTGTGGATGACCAACATCATCTGCATGAAGACCTAAGAGTTTTTGAATGGGCAAACACATGGGACCTTAAAGTGAAACCCATTGCAACATTCCTTCACCGTCAACCAGCAAGCAATACCACAAAAGGAAAGCTGCAAATACCTGGGAGTGACCATCTCACAGGCCCTAAGTTGGAACACCCATTTAGATCAGGTACGGGCGAAGGCATCAAAATCCCTGGGCCTTGTCCGTAGGACACTTGGAGCCTGTAGCAGAGAGGTGAAGGAGGCAGCATACATGACCCTGGTCAGACCACAGCTGGAGTATGCCGCTTGTGCCTGGAACCCACACACCTCAAAAAAAAACTCTGACATCATTGAGTGTGCAGCGGCAAGCAGCTTGTTTTGTTACCCACCAGTATGAACGGCAAGCAAGTGTGACCAGTATGCTGGATAACTTGAAATGGGACACCTTCCAGACCAGACGCACCCTACATCAGGCAGAGATGTTCTTCAAGGTGCATCGGGGATTGGTGAGCATCCATATGCCACAGGATACCACCAGGACAAGACCCCTAAACAGAAAATACGGTAATTGTGAAGACTATGGGCAGATCGTAGGTCTATTTTTTGGGGGCTATTTTGGGCTACTTTCCGGTGTTACTTTTTTAGAGATGAAATTGAAAAATTTTATGGCTATTTTCATTTTTATACTGGGGGGCTGTGCCCCCCAGGCCCCCCCCCCCAAGGATTGAAACTCAGGGTCATCGCAGTGTTATCCCCGCGGCGAGCCGTACCCAACAACGAGCCGACGCTCAAAATAAGCGTTAATACTTACGCCAGACAGCAGAAAAACAATGAAAAGTAGCCCCCAAAATAAACTAGAGTCGCATCTGCCCATAGTCTTCACAATTACCGAAAATACAGCCAAGATGAACAGCACGCTGGTAGTACTTAAGATTTTGGGCGCACGGTAGGTGGCGCTGTTAGTAGGCTACAATTTTGGGCTACAATATATCTTATGACGTCAGACGGTAGCTTCAGATGTGACCAATTACGGCGTTATATTTTTTTGTTGTTTTGGGATTTGTAACTTTTAGTCTGTATTATTTACTAAATATCTGCTCCTCTGCTCGTTTATAGTTTTTTCTAAGTTAGGTAAGGTTTCTTGATGTCTTTTATGTTTTTTTTCGTATTTATTGTTTCGCAGTGAACGATTACAGCTTCTTACTGGCAACGTCGTAGCTATAAATAGAACCCGCTTTGCACTTTTTTCTGTTTCGTTATTGCTTTTTCGTGCTCTAGTTGTGCTTCTTTGTTATTCGAATTCGGATTTATTTTGCATGACCGCGAAAAACTTTAAGATTATTTAGAGGCGCATAAACTAATCAAGAAACCTATAAAAGTAAGTATTGTTTTTCATTAGGATTGTTTTTTCTGTCAGTAAAAAGCCGTGGGGGGGGGATATAGTCAATTCAAGGGGACTGCTCGTGGGAGGGATATGACTGCGGGGGGACTACCCTGCGATAATCCTGAGTTTCAATCAATTGGGGGTCTGGGGGGCGAATATAATATAATCATATACAAAAAAATATAAATCCTTAATTGTTCACATCTGACGCAACCGTTTGACGTCATAAGACATATATTGTAGCCTATAAACAGCGCCACCTACCGTGCGCCCCGAAACTGAAGTGTTACCCAGCACGCTTACAGCCACCCAAACACAAGGGTGGATTGCTACTTGTACAGCATGTTCCCAAGAGCTGTACAAGTGGGGAACAGACTGCCACAAGAGGCAGTAACTGCAAGCAACGCACATCAATTCCAGAGAGCAGCACTCCCAGCCATCCGACAGATGCTGCCTCCACCCACCCTCAAGTGCCTGTAGAACCCGGGCACACCAAAGCTTGCATCCCTGGACAGCGGACACCACTTTTGGGGGATTATAAGACTCAAGAATTTATTATTATACATTACGATTGATTTGGATTTTTACAAGTCTTGATGAAGATGCCTTTTGTTTGACACATTCCTGTGTATGGTTCGAATTGTATATTGTAGATGCATAATCGGACACAATCGTATGGATTGTTTAAATTGTATATTGTAGATGCATGATCTGACACAATCCTATGGATGCATTTTGTGGGTAGGTTTTGACAGATGCGGATTACCTTTGATAGGCCCTTGTGGCTTTTATCATCGTGAAATTATGTTATGTTAATCGAATTCGATTTTCCTCAATGTTTTCCGATGGCTGTTTCGCCATCGTTTGGGATGTATGTCCACTTACAGGTAGCTCTCTCTATCCCTTTTCTGACATCAACTGGTTTTGCAGTATATATTTTAATTCCATATATTATTAATAAATTGTTTCATTTGTTCCACTTTATTTTCCTTTCTTTCTTTGAACAGCAATAAGTCACTAAATCCAAAGTGTTCCACTCTATGTTCTTTTCTCGGTAACACTTCAGTTTCGGGGCGCACGGTAGGTGGCGCTGTTTATAGGCTACAATTTTGGGCTACAATATATGTCTTATGACGTCAGACGGTAGCGTGAGATGTGAACAATTACGGAGTTATATTTTTTTGTATATAAGTATATACTGGGTGGCTACCCCCTCAATTTATTGAAACTCAGGATGGTAAATATGTAGATTAGCGGCCCGGCCGAACAAAAATTTTGTGTAAATATTATCGTTCACCCGTGTCGGAATATTCATGCGCGTTTGAGTCCTTTTTCGAATTATAGCTGGCGCCAATTTTTTATGAAAAAATGCCCGAAAGTAAACAAACGGAAAACGCTGTTAACTTAGTCCTTTTTTGGTAAAAAAAAATGCCCGAAAAAAGCTGTTTACGTACTTTTTTGCAGTGGTTATACTTCTGAAATAGCGACGAGGAAAGCCTATTTTTTTCTTGCGTTCGAGTGCTATTTGAAATATAGCTGACGCCATCTTTGTTATACAAAACTAAAGAACGAAAAACGTTGTTTACTTACTTTATTTCGCGGGGTATACTTCAGAAATAGCGATGAGGAAAGCGTGGAATCTTTCTTTAATTCCCGTTTTAGTCAACGGGAAGCGTTTGACTAGAAACCAGTAAATAATTTGCAGAATAGTTTCTACAGAGATCCGGGCGTTTGAGAAAAACGTGCCCTTCAAGGCTGCTTTTTGAAAATAATGGATGGCGCTCACTTGAATCACGTTTTATTTTAGAGCATCTAAATTCAAACTAACATAACATAACAACATAACATAATTTCATGGATGAAAAAAGCCACAGGGGCCTATCAAAGGTCATCCGCATCCATCAAAACCCACCCACAAAACGCACCATCGCCAGGGAAAGACAAAATCAAAGTCCCCAATAATATAATATAACAGATGACAAAAGCCACAAGGGCGCATCATAGGTCATCCGAGTCAAACGGCCTCTTTTTTAAGGCACCCAAACTCTCAAGAAAACTACATCCAGAAACAAGGGTATCACCAATCAAGGCTTGTCAAGAACTAAATCATTTTCATCATTCTCTCGCGCTACTTTGATATATATATATATATATATATATATATATATATATATATATATATATATATATATATATATATATATATATATATATATATATATATATATTATATTATGTTTGTTTTTATTTAAAACAAAAGATCATGAGTACTATACTTGCTTTTGAAATCTCCTGCCTGTTCCTGTAGATGATTCTGTTAATGTTTGTAATACTACATAGATTGCTGAGAAGAATGATTGGCCTTTAGTGCTTTAAATCTTCCTTGTTACCTTTTTTTTTAAATAAATACCAAGAGAAACATTCGATACCACTGAAATCCTACCACCCAAGTAATAACAGTATTCACCACATGAACAAAGCCTGATTTGAGTCAACTTTATGGGATTAATTTTGTAGCAAGATCTGGTTGATAACTCATGTTCCCAAGGAACTCTCTGAGATATGCACAGGGTTGTGATAAAAAAATGAACATATACCTGTTTTTCTACTTGTGAAACACGCTCTTTCAGCACTCGTACTTCCTCATTTTTAGCGTCCATTCCTTTCAAATTTTTTAAGTTAATTGCACGACATTGCTGAAGCCGATCTTCCAAAACCTCCCCCTTTTTGTTCAGAGCAGCAATCTTATTTATTCTATCTTCATTCTGATTTTTATATTCTTTATCCTTAAAAGAAAGAGTATAATATATAAGAAAACTTGAAATGTAAAAAACTTAGGGTGAGTTTGGGAAAACTTAAAAATGCAAATGCCCGGCCACAAATGTCGCAATCGCTTTTAATTTTAACTAAATTATGAACGTCCAAAAAGGTGAACAATTTATCTTTATCAGAAATAGAGGACGGACAGATACCATTTTCACGCTGCGTAAAAGGAGTCTTTATTACCATTTTCACACTGCGTAAAAGGCGTCTGTATTATACACTCAAACGGCTAAAAAAAGTAGTTCCTTTAAATGATCGAGCTAATTAGATTTAAATGTATAAAAAAAGGTACTAAAAATAATAAAATGGAAAAAATATATATTGACAAATAAAAATGACTCCAAATGAGGATAATAAAAAGCTATTAAGTGAAAAACAAAATAAAAATTCAAATCAGTAATTTCTGACGTCAGACCCCACCCCCACCCCCACCCCTATTATAATTCGCAAAACGATTAAAGGCGCTGACATGATGTAGTTAAAGCATTCACCTCTGTAAACGTTAGAACATTATTCTATAAACAAGTAGGATTATATACTGGGGGGGGGGGGGCTCTGCCACTCAGACCCCCAATTTAATGAAACTCAGGATCATCGTAGTGTGGTCCCCCATTGTGTTTACCCCCAGACGAGCCACCCCCTTAAATTTACTCCAAAAACGTGAAACATTTTGGAACACAAACGAAATAGTACGTCCCATCGTTCGCTCCGATAATCTACATATTTACCTTTATTATTTTATGCACCTCTAGATAATCTAAAAGTTTTTCGCGATTATACAAAATAAAGCCGAATTCGAATAACGAAGAAGCACATGGAGAGCACAAAAACGTAATTAACGAAACAAAAACATTTGCAAAACGGGTCCTATTTATAAGCTTCGACGTTGCCAGTAAGAAGCTGTTATCGTTCAGGGCAAACAAAAAATACGAAAACAAAACAAAAAACAATAAAAGATATCAAGAAACCTTACCTAACTTAGAAAAAAACTATAAACGAGCAGAGGCGCAGATATTTAGTAAATAATATAGACTAAAAGTTACAAATCCCCCAAACAACAAAAAAATATAACGCCGTAATTGGTTACATCTGAAGCTACCGTCTGACGTCATAATAAACATATTGTAGCCCAAAATTGTAGCCTACTAACAGCGCCAACTACCGTGCACCCTGAATCTGAAGTATTGCCCTTTTCTCTTGTCCTGTAGGATAACACATAACACTAAAAA
Source organism: Ceratothoa steindachneri (assembly GCA_963969495.1). Classification (NCBI taxonomy): domain Eukaryota; kingdom Metazoa; phylum Arthropoda; class Malacostraca; order Isopoda; family Cymothoidae; genus Ceratothoa; species Ceratothoa steindachneri. The sequence continues at coordinate 157,731,481 of OZ018320.1, forward strand.
GCGCTTCATGGTCTCTGTTGGTTCCCCACACATAAGGCAACTGGTATTCCCATTACTGAAAGAGTTTCTCCAGTTCAGCTTAAAGGAGTTAGAACGGCATTTGAACAACAGTACTAATATAAGATCATTTGTGTACAGTACTGATTCTTCATTGATTTCTCTCTTGTTATTGGTCTTTTGGGATTTCTTCTTTGTTGGTTTGTTGGGTGTTTTTACGGTAAATGTTGCAAGTATGGGCGGATGCGATTCTAGCTTATTGAGGGTCGGCTCGTCGGGGGGATAGACCTACGATGATCCTGAGATTTCAATCATTTGGGAAGTCTGGGGGGCACAGTCCCCCAGTATATAATCGAAAATCGCTATAAACTTCGTCCACGTAGATGTCAGCTCAGAAAAAGTAGCTAGGAAAAATAAGCTAGGTCTCGGATCGAGCCATACTCTACACAATTACCGTTTTTACCTATTTTGCTTTTTCTGACTCACTTCCACTTTGGTTTGATTCGTCCGTCTCTTCTGGTTGCTCATTTTCAGCCAATTTTGCTCCTACATCTAACATTTCTCTTACTTAGAGGATTTTCCCCGCCGTTACCCCGTATATTAGGGCTGAGGGTGGATTAGAAAGGAATCACTTCTTTCTGACTCCATTCTTCTCCAGTAAAAGTCCCCGGTTATGCGATGTTGTGCACGTGCGCGAACATTATACAGGCGAGGATGTTACGTTTATATTAATTTGGGGTCCTTGCGTTTCTTTTATTTCCTTAATCGTAGCTTTTCCTTCTCTTTCCTTTTCTCTCGTTTCCTTCTATTTATCGCGTCTTTTCTTTAGGGGCAATTGACTGCCATTGTCCTATGAAGACCTTTACAGTTTATGCATTTTTTTGTCTCCTCCTTACATTCACGGAATACGTGACCAATGTTGTTTTATCCTTATTTGGACATATGCTTTTTAGTGACATGGACTTCAATGGCATAGCATTGGAAGCATGTCTGAACGTTTTTAAACTTTTCTTTTTCTATGTTTTCGGGTGGAATTCTCATCCTGAAGGCGAGAATTTTGTTTCAAGCCGCTGCATTAGCCATCTCTGCCGTGGCACAGATGACTTTGAAGACATGAGTGTGATGTCCAAACTTTATTATCTCCGTTACTTTCACGTTAGGTTTTCACGTTCAATTTATGTAGTAAATTCTTCTTTAGTATGTGACCCCACCTAGAGGTCAACTTTTTGACAAATGAATGATCGGTTTGCCAGAAGTTGCGGGGGCAGTTTAGGCACTATGCCGATATTACTTAATGCCTTTATCCCGTCTGACGTGATCAATTTCTCCACGTCGTCCTGCTTATGGCATAATGCCACGTATCCATTGGGCACGTCGATAAGTTTAGTTAGGGCGAATTTCAGTCCCAAGTAAATCTTACGTATAAGTAATCCTCTCTCCGATTTCTTCTTCCCCGGCTCTGTTCTCAGCGGGATCCTACGCTATTCAATATTGGCATCCACTTTGTGCGTGATTGTGGCCCCGCCCCCTTCCTTTAGGCTCCGATCCTACTAGTTTGGCTGTCAAAGAAGGGATGATGATGGACCAAATGATGGACCCGGGTGGGCTCCTTTCGAGGGGTGAAATGTGACGGACCTTTTGTTGGTTAGCGTGGATTCAATCTGCGCTAACCCGGGGTGCCGCCTTCTCGAGGCAATTAAAAACTGCGGCTGCGTCTTACCATACACTGAGATGGTTGCATGTCCCTCAGTGATCTTGCCCCCCCCCCCAGGAGAAGTTGTGAGACTCCCCTGCGGGAGTTGCATCCCGGCCTATTATCTGGGGGTTCCTCTGGTACGGGTATCTGTCAGTTGGCTATTCCTCAGACCTCCCTCCTCCCGTACCCTCAATTATGCAATCGCAAGTGCACTGCATAGTTAAGACGAAGTTGAAATGACCTCGTCCACTAGCGAAGGTATTGTGCCCAGGTTGAGGGCGGAGTTGAGGACGGAATGGGAGATAGAGAACTCAAAAAATGATTTCCCAAGGTGTGAGATTCTCAGCGGGATGTTGTTCTGGGAGCCTCTTTTGCTTTTGCCTCCTTTTCCAAGAAGTCAGTCAGGTTTCGTTAACAACCCCAAAATATGGTTTTATCGAGCATTAAACAATGGAAAATTCAGTAAAACGGAATTAAAAATACTAAATAGTGTTAGGCATAGAGTAGGTAGGATATATAGAACAGAAATAAGAAAAAAACATAGAAAATAAAAGAAAAAACTACTTTTGATAAAAATAAAAAGTACATAAAAAGCATTGAAACAAAATAGAGCTTTCTGATTGGTCATTGACGGAACAAAATATAGATCTGTGATTGGCCAGTGGGATAGCAGAAAAACACTGAAAAATAGCGACAAAATAAGCGAGTATCGCATCCGCCCATACTCGCAACATTTACCGTATATTGTAGATGCATGATCTAACACAATCCTATGAATGCATTTTGTGGGTGGGTTTTGACAGATGCGGATGACCTTTAATATGCCCCTGTGGCTTTTATCACCCATGAAATTATGTTATGTTATGTAACCTTTCATGAAGGAGTGTAATGTGTTGACAGAGATAAGGTCACAGTTTGAAATATAGGATGTGCAACTAAGTGAAGTGTTATTATTTACAGGAAGTGAGAAAGCTGAAAAATATAAGGAACTCATATCATATACTGTCTTTGGAAGGGAAGAAAACAAGTGTTGGGAGAGTCTGAGTAGCCTGAAATAAGATCAAGAAAAATGTATAGTCCGGTACTGTAGAAAAAGCTATACCAGACACCTTCATCTGATCTGATCTTTGCTTTGTCATCAGCACTGAGCGTTTATTATTTTCCTTTTGTGAGTTTGTTATAATTTATTAAGTTATAGGTAATTAATTAAGTTCATAACTAACCAATTTCTTTCTTTAGGTTGAATATTAAATAAAATTAAAACATATGTAGTGTGTCGAAAAGTGCAATGGTGTGCATAATGTATTAATGTATGGAGATGATCTTGCAGTTCCTCTACTAACTGGACTCCTAGGTTCGTGAAACCAACATTATGCCACTTATAGTAATTGTTTGTTTGTGAAATGTACATATCACTATATTTGTGTGTGTGCTTATGTAAGAGTGTGTTCATTGCATGTATTATTTTCTTTGTATACTTATGCTCTGTAATTGTTTATTTCAGGGAAATAAAGCCGAACTTTGGAACCTTCTTTAACCTTTGTGCTACCTCAATTTATTTCACTAGGAAGAACGGAACGTCGTCTTCGTCCTGAACGTTTGGATGTTCTTCCAACTGAACCAGAAGCTGCAGGTGTATTTAAACACCGGTTGTTTGTCTACTTGAGGTATAAAGCGTCAATTGATGGTACAACGATTCGTATTTGGGCCTCCTAGTCAATTCACTTTCTCCTGAAAATTTCGAGATAATTTCCGAATGTACTACTTTCAACGATGCTCTTGCTGCTCTCAAAAGCGCCTGCATTCAACCTGCGAATGACGTCGTGGCGCAACACAAGCTCGCGACTCGTAAACAATCAGATGGTGAAATAATTAATGAATATGTACATGCTCTTCAGAAACTCAGTTTGGATTGCAATTTCCAGGCTGTGAATGGCGAAACGTATAGAAACGAGTATATTCGAGATGCCTTTACTTCTGGGCTTTCATCATCAAAAATCCAAACGAGACTTCTAGAAAATAAAACCCTTAAATTATATTCGGCTGTTGATCAAGCAAGAGCGTTATATAGTGCCACAAGGGATTCAGAGGCCTATGCATCATTCACTTTTGGTCCTGTAGCTTCAGTAGAATCACATGAGCTTGGCGCTGAAGTCGACTGTTCTAATCATAATCCCGACGGTTAGAATTGTACTGCAGCTCCCGCGCTTCGAAAACATAAAATATGTTATTATTGCAAAAATTCCTCTCACCAGAACCATGCTCGCCGTCCGGCAAGTGACGTTACTTGCTTTAAATGCAAGAAGGACATTTTTGAAGGTATGCAAGTCATCTAAAAATGAAGTCTCAGAATTAACCTCCAATCCTGTTCTCGCTAGTGTGCCATCAATTTTGCAAAGGTCATCTCTAGAAGTGGAGGTGAATGACTGTGCTCCGAGAATTTCATTTCAAGAGATGATGCAAACTCCTTTAATTTCCATTTAAAATCTTATGAGCGCACTATATCTATGGCCTCTACAAATTTACCATCTCATATCAAGGAATGTTGTGAAGTTAGCATAAAAGTCGGAAGCTGTGAGTACTGAACAGTACATTTGCTTGTTTTATCTGAATGTTGCTTGACATTATTTTAGGAATCAACTTCCTAAGTAAACATTTCTCCTTTAAGCTAAACTTTAGAGGTCCCTAACTTGACCTCGAAGTGTGTTCTCTGGCTTCTATGATTACGGATACTCCAAGATTTTTTACCAACTTATCAGCTGATTGTAGACTAGCCATTACGAAGTCACGCAAATTTAAAGCATCTGGCTCTGAATTTATTAGTTTTGAAATAGCACGCATGCTCAAAGAAGACATCATCGAACCGAGCACCTCTCCCTGGCAAGCTCAAGTTCATGTTGTGTCAAATCAATTAAAGAAAAGGTTAGTAATTGACTATTCCCACACCATTAACTAATTTACTTACTTGGATGCGTATCCATTACCCAATGTTGCGGAATTAGGGAAATAAGATATCAACCTATAAGATTTTAACACCATCAAACTAAGTAGTGCTAATCATTGTATTCCCCTTCACCCTGAGGATAAAATTTGCACTACTTTTGAGGCGAATGAGAGGCAAAAGCCTCCCATTCGCCTCAAAAGTAGTGCAAGTTTTAGGCCAATCAACGGCGTTATCTGCTTCCAGAGAATAATGGACGATTTCATTGGTAAAAGTAATCTTAAGGACAAGTATGCTTGCCCATATGATGTTACTATTTGCGGCCTCACGCAAGCGGAACATGATGAATACCTAAGTTTCTCGAAGCTGCTGAAAAACATAAAATTCCTCAAATAAAAACAAAGGCACATTTTCAACTAATACTATATGTACTCTAGGTTATCAGGTTCACCAGAATGAACTTCGTCCAGATCCTTCACGCCTTGTTGCTCTCAAGGTTATGTCCGTACCGATCAGCCAAGAATCATTATCTCGATTAGTCTGATTGCTTGCATACTACTCGCGGTGGGTTCCAAGATTTTCTGAAAGAATTCGTCCCATAATTAATTGTCAGTTTCCACTTTCTGAAGAAGCTACAAATGCAATCGAGGAATTGAAATCAGCTATTATTAACGCTGTTAGGGCGAAAATAGATGAAACTTTACTGTTTACACTGGAAACTGATGCCTCGAATAGCGCCCTGGGGGCCACTTTGAACCATGATGGACGACCCGTTGCCTTTTTTTTCGAGATCCCTTAAATTCCTCCGAGAGAAATCATTACTCTGTCGAAAAAGAGGCCTATGCTATTGTTGAGGCGATTAAAGGGTGGCTTATTTTCTTCTCGGTCGTAAGTTTACCTTAATTACAGATCAAAAATTTGTATCTTACACAGGGCCGGTTTAACTTAGTAGCACATGTAGCACGTGCTACGAGCCCCGCGCTTCAGGAGGCGCGCGGGGATGTAAAAAAATAGTAATAATTAGGTTTTTGCCCTTAGGCACAGAAGGCCGAGACAAAATAATTATTCATTTTCTTGATTTTTATATTATTATTATATATGATATCACTATATATTTTTAAAAAAGAGAAAACTTAACTAGAGCATACTGCATTATGTTATAGTAGTACACGGTGTTGTTCTTTAAAAAGGAATAAAAAGTATACAAAATAAAACCATCTTTTTAGTCGCGGGCGACTCTATATCTCACTATGTTGGTCCCCGTTTTACTTTTTTTTGTAATAACATTGTAACTATTCGTCCGATTCCAACGAAATTTTAAACCCTTATGTAGTTTTACATTCTCTTCGTAATGATATAATTGCCAAAATCCTCCCAAAGTCAGCCCGGGAATTACTTGGTTTTGTCAATAACATCATAACTATTCGTCCGATTCTAATGAAATTTGAAACCATTATGTTGTTTTACATTCTCTTTCGTATTATAGAATAGTCAAGGTCCTCCCAAGGTTAAACCGGGGAATTATTGACAGTTTTAAAGGTCGTAAGGTCATAAACCAGAATAAGTGAGAGCACGCGACTTTTTGGTCAGCAGACCTTGTTTCAGTTGAATCCTCCCAGCCATACTAGCAGTTCTTTTAAATTCCTCATATACCTTTTTTCCTTTCTACAAAGGAAAAGGGGGGTGGGGTGAGATACCATATATATATATATATATATATATATATATATATATATATATATATATATATATATATATACGTGTATATTTCTGCTTCTAGCAAGCCGGATCTTCAGCAGGAAAAGGAGAGCAAGTACTGAATATAACATATATTGCCAACGTTTTGCCTCTGTACCCATCTTCTAGGCTAGAATGTAAACAGCGAAAACGTAAACAAAGACGGTGAAAGCATATACTCATGTGGAATTTGAACAAAAAACTGTGCTACAGGAATAAGATGCAGTGATTGCCAAATGTGGTGTCACTACACTTGTACGCAAATCCCTGATTACGTCCTCGTTTCACTAGTGAATTCAAATAGGAAATTCACTTGCGAGACCTGCACAGAAAATCACCACAAAAACTACAGGGAACTCAAGGCCCAGGTGGAAAAGTGCAAAAGGGAGGAACAGGGTGTAAATAAAAGAACTCTCCATCACCTGGCGCCCAAGGGATTGCACCTTATGTTAGGGAATACTTCGGAAGTCATCGCCAACCCCCCTAGTCCAAACCCTAATTCCCCCCCAGAGACAGATACACCAGCGAATCAGGAAACAGCCACCACTCAGGCTAGTCAGATGGGCTCACCAGAGGGCTCAAGCCTAGCCCGACCACCTCAAACTGTGGAAAGGCCCAAAGGACAGAATACCCACCAGGTAAACCGACCAGAGGGACCAGGCATACCCCAGCCTACCCAAAATGTGCTAAGGCCCAATGTAGAGAACACCAGTGACGAGCCAACCAACCCCCCACTCTTGACTGAGCCCAAGAAACATCAAGAAACCCCTATCTGCCGGTACTACAGGAAAGGATCATGCAAGCACGGAAGTCTGGGCAAAGTATGTAACTTCAGACACCCAAAACCCTGCCGCAAGCTCTTGACGCATGGTACGCACGATGACCGTGGGTGCAAACTGGGAAGAAAATGTCCCCAGTTCCACTCACTGTTGTGCAGAAATTACATTAGGCACAATATATGTCAGGTCGAATCATGTAAATACCTGCATGTCAAAGGAACATAGAAGAAAAAAGAAGTTGAACATGACCAGACAAACTCAGCTACCGGACCAGATAGCACCAGTCGCAGTCCAGCACCAGAGGTACTACCAGACATGAACACCTCTTTTTTAGAGATGGCGAAAGGGTTACAAACCACAATGGAAACCTTATCCAAAGCCGTAGAGTCGCAGGGCATGATGCTACTTGCTCTTATGCAAGACAAACACAAGCACTGGCCACCACTTCCGGCACAAATGCCACTCAAACCGATGTTCCCTTGGGCACACATCGCCCAAGCCAATTAGAGTCCATCATAATGTCCAATATTCAGGGTCTCTATCATAAAAGCAACAGGAGCAAAGTTTCCTTTTGGGGAGACCTAGCAATAGAGGAAGATCCAATGTTTATTGCACTGACCGAGACACACCTGACAAAGGATGTGAGAGACTCTGAGATAGCTATAGCCAACTACACTCCTTTTAGAGCTGATAGAGAAGAAAGACGTCAGGGAGGTGCAATGATCTATGTCAGAAATGACCTAGCTGCACACACCATGACACTGTTATCCCACTCAAATGGAGTAGTAGAACTCATGGCCCTACAAATTACCAGTGTAAATTTAACTATTATTAATTGCTACCGTCCACCCCAATGTAGCCTAACAAGTTTTATAAATGCAATGGATGGCCTAACCAAAGTTACCGCTGCCACCCCTCCCGCCATGTCGGATATCATATTGTGTGGGGACTTCAACTTTCCCTTTATTAGTTAGCCAGAAGGTAGAACGTGCGGAGGTACACTAGAAGACCAAGCTCAAGCCCAACTCCTTCTGGAGATTGCCGACAAACTGTTCCCCAACCAACAAATAATCAAGCCAACAGGACAAAGGAACATTCTTGACCTCTACTTCACCAACAATGAGAACTCTATCAGCAACTACAGGGTAGAGAAATCAATCCTCTCAGACCATAACTTAGTACTAGTCGGCACAACTTACAAGAAGAGTAGGACATCCCCGGGACGAATGCCGCTGCCAGAAATGTCTCCTTTTGCATGCTTAAAATTCTTTAGTGAAAAGGTAGACTGGGAACAGTTGAGGAAAGAACTCACGGAAATAGACTGGAAAACAGTGCTGCAGGACCCTGACCCTAATAACAAACTGGATGCACTGAAAAGCACGCTACTGGGGGTGTGCACTACTTATGTCCCAAGAAAAAGTGAGAAAAAAGATCGCAGCCGAACCATCCCCAAAGATAGAAAAATACTTATGAGAAATCGAGCAAATCTCAACACCAAACTGAGAAAGAGCAACAATGCAGTCCACAGGCTCGCAATCAGTGCAAAGATAGTGGACATAGAACAAAGGATCAAACAATCACACGAGAGCCAGAGGAAGAATGAGGAATACCAGGCAATAGAAAATATAAAGCGTAACCCAAAATTCTTCTTCAGCTACTGTAAGAAATTCTCCAAGACCAGATCTCAGATTGGGCCTTTGGTGAATGAACAAGGAATCACTACTGATGACCCGAGAGATACCTGCAAGCTGCTAGCAAGCCAATATAATAATGTGTTTAGCACACCAAGGGCGCAAGCAGTTATCCATGACCCCACAACTTTCTTCACTGATGGGACAACCAATCAGAACCTTCTCACATATATTCAGGTCACGATTGAAGACATCGCCAAAGCAATAAAGGAGTTAAGGACAAACTCCGCTGCTGGACCGGATGGCATTCCTGCAATCCTACTTCGGAATTGCAGTGAAGTCCTAGCAGTCCCGATCCACATGCTCTGGAAATCTCCTGGGACACAGGCACTATCCCAGCGCTACTCAAGGAAGCCATAATAAGTCCAATATTTAAAGGAGGAGACAGGACTCTGCCGAAAAACTATCGACCAGTTGCCCTCACATCCCACATTATCAAGGTTATCGAGAAGTGTGTAAGGGACAAACTCATCGCACATCTCGAGATGAACTACCTTATAAAAGAGAGTCAGCACGGATTTCGAAAAGGTAGATCCTGTCTCTCAAATCTACTGACGCACAACGACTGGCTGCTAAAGAACCTATCGGAGGGGAGGAATGTTGACGTAGTATTCCTAGACTTCGCCAAAGCCTTCGACATGGTCGACCATGGAGTTCTACTTCATAAAGCAAGGGACCTAGGCATTGCGGGCAAGCTAGGAATGTGGCTTCACAACTTTCTGTAAGGCTGCACCCAAACAGTCGCAGTGGATGGCCATAGGTCAAACAAAATTAAAGTTAAAAGTGGGGTCCCACAAGGTTCGGTCCTTGGCCCACTCCTATTCATAATTCATATGAACAACATGAGTAGGAGTGTGGACTCAACCCTCCTATCCTTTGCCGATGACACCCATATCAGTCGTGCAGTAATGGAGAAGGAGGACGTGTGCCACCTACAAGACGACCTCAATGCTGTATATGCCTGGGCTTTCGATTGCAATATGCTATTCAACGAAGATAAGTTCGAGATGATGAGATATGGCACAAACCAAGCATTGAAAAACACTACCGACCTCTACACGGAGAGAGGCTTGCGGATCACGCCAAAACCGCACGTAAAATGTCTGGGGGTTCATCTAGGGGAGGACGCCACTTTCCAGCACCATATCACGGAGACCATTAAAAAGGCTCGGGGGATGGCTGGCTGGGTACTGCGAACTTTCACCTCAAGAGACCCAGAGATAATGCTAACCCTTTGGAAGGCGCTAATCCAACCCATCATGGACTATTGTAGCCAACTCTGGTCCCCACACAAACGAGGAGATATCCAGAGGCTTGAGGCTGTCCAAAGGTACTATACCAGGCACATTAGAGGGATGAAGGACCTCAACTACTGGGACCGACTGAAAACACTAGGTCTCTACTCCCAGCAAAGAAGGAGGGAGAGGTATAGGGTAATCTACACATGGAAAATCCTGGAGGGCGTAGTTCCTGACCCTACACCCTCAAAAATCAAGCCATACTTCGTTGAGAGGCATGGGCGCAAGTGTGAAAGACAGACAACCCCACCAAGAGCTCCAGAGAGGGTCAAGACCTTACTTGCATCCAGCCTGGGGTATGAAGGACCAAAAACCTTCAATGCTCTCCCAAAAGAAGTGAGGGGGAGGACCAATTGCCCGGTGGACAGCTTCAAAAGCGCACTGGATATGTTTCTGTGGATGGTGCCGGATGAGCCATCAGTGCACAGGGTATACCACCATCAGAAGGGCCCCCTCCAACACCATAACAGACCAACTGGACCTCGTGAGAAGGGACAGTAGGACTGGCACTAGCGGTAGATCACTACGGCTATGAGGACGGACCTCAAAACTTCTCCAAGTAAGTAAGTAAGTAAGTAAGAACAATTGCTTAACAATTATGAGAACAATGACAATTAATGGCTTTAGGCTAAAAATGTACTACGATGTAAAACAAAAAAGAAAAATCAAAATACAATATAAAGGACAAAAATCTGTATATTAAGATACAAAATAAATAAATTCAAACGAAATTAATAAAGTTACAATTAAAGAAAAGGAAAACCTCAATAAATACACTAAAATTGGTTACCTGATTTGGAGAAAGCTGCGAGCTGAATGAATAAATTTCAAAATTATACTAACTGGAAAGATGTGATTTAGTATTAGTTGGTTCTCTGATCATGTAGTTGGTTAGTCGAAAAAAAAATAATGTTTGCTAGTTGATTGTGTAAGTGGTAATTAATTCATGGTGACTAGTTAAAAAAAAAAGTTCAAACAAAATTAATCAGGCAATATATAACGGTGTGGAAGTAGAGTCTTTATTTAACTCTGGCTATTATATTTAATTAAAAGGGACTTAATTTTGAGAAGGTCAGATTTATAATTTGATGCGGATAATATTTTAAATTGATTATAATCTATAGGTATTTTACATGAATAGGAATGAGATAAGACAACAGAGTTTTCCTTTACGGAGAGATCCATTCCTGTTCAGTAACTGACCCCACGGTGTGCATCAATGCGAATATTGAGAAGACGTTTCGTATATCGAATGTACGTTCCCAAAGAACATTTAGAACAAGTATATTTATATATTATCCTGGGACGCAAAATGTCAGGAATGGGGTCCTTTACAGTGAACAAAGAACTAATTTTTAAGGGGTTTACAAAAATTGGCGTTAAATTTAAATGCGGATAAAATTTTTTCAAAATATTAGACAATTCCTTCCTAAAAGTATTAGTTAGGTATCCCATAAAGCGAAAGGAAATGTATATTTTTCTGCGGGGAACATTATAATTATTTATAGGTTTAAATATATTATTTGAAAAGTTCCTAATGCAATTTATAAAAATATGGGGTGGGTAGTTGTTTAATTTTAAAAAAGTTTTAAGTTTGATCATTTCTAAATAAAATAGGGTCCAGTTAGAACAGATATTAAAAGAACTGTGAATTAAAGTTCCACAAGCATTAACTTTTAATTGTTAGATGCAGAACTGTAAAAGTTTAAACCAAGGTTACTGAACGTTGGCTTTCGGAAAACAGAAAATAAAAAAAAACCCTGATTCTTTTCTATTTTTACATCAAAAAACGATAAACTGTTATCTGTTTCTGGTTCTATTGTAAATAAAATGTTAGGGTGATATGAGTTTATGAACTTCTTGCTAAGTTCCGATTGAGCAGAGGTATGGAATAATATAAAAGTGTCATAAATGTATATTTTATAGAATTTATGTTTTAATACACTTAGGACAATTATTTTGATAATTTTGTTTTCAAATGGCACATGAAAATGTTAGCGACGGTTGGTCCAAGTGGAGAATCCATGGCCATACCATCGACTTGCTTGTATAAGTTTTTTATTAAAAGTAAAAAAAGAATCTTTAACAAATAATTGTAGAAGTGTTTTAAACGAAGATCGAGGAAATCCATAATGTAAACTATTGTGATAAGGAAATAGTTTATGTCTGTGGTTTCAGTTAATGGAATGTTTGTAAAGAGAGATGAAATTTCATAGCAGACCATATGGCCGTTAGAACCGAGCTGCTTGAGTTCATCTACAAATTGCTTAGAATTATCAACAGTATATTCATTTCGAGTTAAATCAGAGAGAAGGGGAACTAAATATTTAGCAATATCGTAACTAGGTGAATTGTAAGCGGCCATAATAGGTCTTAGAGGAAAACCAGCTTTGTGAGTTTTTGGCAGAGCGTATAAAGAACACAATGAAAAACCAGAAGAAAAAAGTGACTGGTAGGTTACTTCGGAAATCAACTTCTGGTTTTTAAGTGACCTAAGAACGTTCTGATGATTCGGTCCTCTATACCAATGGTTCCCAACCGATTTTGGCTTATGGCCCCTTTAGGAACTTTATTTTTTCCTGTGGCCCATAATCATTATTTTTAGTAGGTAATATGCAGTTTAACTCTACTTTAAAGGATAAAAGATATTAAAACAGCTATTTGTATTTAGGTACAATTATATTTGTCACATATATAGGACTATAAACATAGCAAAAATTAAACAGTGGTTAACATAAATGTAATACTCTTTTAAAATAACTAATTAGCCTTACACAAAATAAAATCCTTTAGCAAAATGAAATAAATATATCATCAACTCTTTATTCATTCAATGCGATCCTTGTGCTTCATGCAGTTTCACAAGTTTTTCAATATCAGTGTAAATAGTTGTTAGAGACAGACGAAGATCACCTCTTCTTACTATTTCTAAGGGGCTGCGAGATTTTGATAGGATGTGTGACACCTTACTAAAACCCGACTCAACCAGATAAGAAGTAGGAAAAGCAATAAAATATAATTTTACTTCGTCCCAAAGCAAAAGGTATTTCATAGCAATTTCATGACTTGTCCATGCTCAAATCTAGCCAGAGAAGTTTGATCACTCTGTAACTCAATGAGGCTTTCTTGTAATCTGATATCAACATCAGCTGCATTAATTCCAAATGGGTCTACCACCCAACCTAGAATATCAAATTGTAGAAGATCTCTGAACCGAACTTCCATATCACTATGCAAATTCTCCAAATGATGAATGTATACTAAGGTATCATCTTCTTTCAGCTCACTCTCAATAGTGCGGAGGGTTGGAAACTGTATCAACTCTTTTTGCCCCATATTTGTCTTGAACAGCTTAATTTTCCCCATAAATGCACAAATAGACTCTTTGCAAGTTAAAATATTTGCCCTTTTACCTTGTAACTGTTTTTTCAAGACATTTAGCTTTTCAAATATATCTGTAAGGTAGAATATGTCACATTTGGCAGCAATGATTCTTACTCCGAGCTGCTTACCATCCAGAAATAACACAACAGTATCCCAAAGTGCAATAAGCGATTCAGAAGATTGCCCTTAGAAAGCCATCGCACCTCTGTATGCAAAAGTAGGCGCTCAAACCCTTCTTCATTGGTAGCACAGAGTTGTCGGAAAAGACTCTCTTGAATTGGATTTGACTTGATAAGGTTGACCGTCTTGATTACACTATCAAGTGAATCTTTCAGACGTGCTCCTAGTTTGTTTTTTTTTGCAATCAGATGTTGACGGTGGACAACACAGTGTATGCAAAAAACTTTAGGTACAGCCTCTTTTAAATGTGCAATAAATCCCCTATATCCACCTACCATAGCAGCGGCGCCATCAGTTGCACAAGCCATAATATTTCCAAGTGTAATATCATTTTCTTTGAAATAGGTCACTACTTCTTTGAAAATTGTTTCACCATTAGTATCTGTCACAAGGCTGCGGGAAAAAAAGCATTTCTTCTCTGAGTTGATCTTTATCCAAAAACCTAACATACGCCATGAGAAGGGCTTCGTTATCACGTAATAACGTTTCATCAATTTGTAATGCAAAGGTCTTTACTTGTAAATGTTTAACGAGTTTTTCCTCTACATCCTTTGCCATTTCGTCAATACGCCTGGATAGTGTATTGTTGCTCAGCGGAATGACTTCAGTGATTTGGGGGAATTTTGTTGCATGGCAGTTGAAATAACCACAGATACTGAAGGCAAAATCAATTCTTCGCCGATAGTATGAGGTTTTTCCCGATTTCGCTATTAGCTTGGAAATCTCATAAAATGCAATTAAACCTTTGTCTAATTTTGCCGCTGTTCTAAAATTAATCAGGCAATATATAACGGTGTGGAATTAGAGTCTTTATTTAACTCTGGCTATTATATTTAATTAAAAGGGACTTAATTTTGAGAAGGTCAGATTTATAATTTGATGCGGATAATATTTTAAATTGATTATAATCTATAGGTATTTTACATGCATAGGAATGAGATAAGACAACAGAGTTTTCCTTTACGGAGAGATCCATTCCTCTTCTGTAACTGACCCCACGGTGAGCATCAATTGAGAAGACGTTTCGTATATCGAATGTACGTTCCCAAAGAACAGCTTTTGAAAGTAATCTAATGTTTTGTCTTTTTTGTCCTTGTGCTTATTCTCCAAATGTATTTTAAGCTTACTTGGTCGCATACTATCCTTAGAAAGTGTAGCCATACATAAAAGACACAATGGCTGTGTTATATTGTCTGGGGAATGTATAAGACCATAGGCTAAATACTCACTGGAGTATTCTCGACATTTTTCCTTCGTCGCCGTAGCCATGGGTAATCTGTGCAGAAGAAATTAAATATATTAATGATATATATATATATATATATATATATATATATATATATATATATATATATATATATATATATATATATATATATATATATATATATATATATATATATTACATTTTAGAGCCGAAGCTCACCGCAACAGAATGAAAGGCCCTTATCTCAGCGGCGAAAAAGGAAGAGTATTTCTGAGAAAAGACCCAGAAACAACCTCCATTCCCTGTGCAGGGCACCGAGTTTATGCCCAACACCAACTCCTATTACAGTCGGCCACGAGAATTTCAGACATGTCCAATAAAAAGAAACGCTCATAAAAATAGCTGCATTGAAAATTTTGTTTTCCTTTTTTGTGCTAAATACTTGCCCTTGATGGTAAATATTTGACAGTAAAAAAATCTGCAAAGCAATGCAATTATTTTATGAGCGTTTCTATTAATTGAACATGTCCGAAATTTTCGTTGTTGATTGTATATCCTGGTACTCTGTACCTGTACCTAAATGCAAAACAGCAGAAATGTACTCCTTCAGGGGGTTAGATCTGCATTAATTTTAGTAATATATTATATATAAATATATATTACTAAAATTAATGCAGATACAAAACGATAAGTACAATCATTAGAATCTAAGATTAAATGCTAATCTCGTAAATAAGCCCTAAGTGAAACCGAAGTAAAAAAAAAAATTATTTGGTGTAGGCCTAGCAATGGCACACTTTACTTACAAACAAAAATGCTGTTATTTACTTAGAAAGTCTTATATTATTATGTTTGTGGCAATCTATTATAATTTTAAAAACTAGTAAAATTACTAAAACTTCGCTGTATTAGGGTAAACAAATATAAGCTACTTACATACTATAACGCTGAACCACTTGATAAACAGACTGTAAGGATTTAAAGTTCCACCTGAAGTATTTTCATCAAGCCAACAATGGTGTCAGACGCATAACGATCAAGCGCACAATGGAGTGCACCGCAGAATAAGCTTGTAAGTTGCAAAATATTTGCTTACAGATTAATGTAAATCCTATTATGCTATTAAAATATTAAAAAAAAACGAAAAATATATGTATTAATATTTATAAATGTAATTCAACTGCATAAATTAAAATTAGGTACTGCCCTAACTATAATTCAGGTTTCAAAAAGTTGAGTTTTGTGGCCCCCTTCATAGATCTGTGGCCCCTTTGAAGCTTAAAATTTTTCTGTGGCCCCCTTCAGATGCGTCATGGCCTCTGGTTGGGAAACTCTGCTCTATACTAATGATTAGTTTCAACGGTGGAATATTTACCATTTGAAATTTAGATTCATCAAAAATAATTGTTTCCATTTTTGGAAACATAGTCAGAGCGGTTCATGAGAACAACACCTTTAGATTTATCCGGTCTAGTTACAAGAAGATCTTGCTTTAGACCAAGCCTTTTTAGAATATTCAAGTCCGATTTACTGAAAGAAAGAAAATACTCCGTGGATAGATTGGCATAAGTGTTATGAGCCAGTTTGTACAAACTATCTTTAAAGAGGTGCGCGTGGCCATATTCCATTGCATTAATTTAAATATTACCATTATCTAATATCATTTTAACGTAATGTAACTTGTGCATAAATATTAGAATACTTTCCTTTTTAAATTCAATGTAAAAATAGCTATATATTTTTTCATTGAATTTCTACAATTTCTATTAAATCTTATGTAAAATCTCAACTTATGTATAAATTATCAATCATCTTAAATAATCCTATTATTAATCTATCAATAAAAAATCTCAAATAGCTTGTATATGTATTTTCAATATATCTTTTGTAATATATAATTGCCATCCAAAAGTCGTGGCTAAGATACATGCTTTTTGGCAACACTTACTTTAGTCAATCACACAAACTAACACGCTTTCAGCTCTTTCACATTGTACATAAATATTCCTCACTCGTCTCTCGTCATTCTCAGCATAAAGATCCCAATTCACAGTCCATCATAGTTACCTTACCTTACTTTTCCTTACTTTACCTTAGTTATCTTAGCTTACCACACTTCACCTTACATTGCATTCCATACTTTTCATACATTTCCTTTCGTTACGTTATATTTCACTGCCTTACCCACAAATCTACCATACTATCCTACACTTCCCATTCTTTTTACAAGTCACTTATACGGTTTGGGAATTACGGGTCTCGGCATACTCCTTCGCATTCGTGACAGTCCCGAAGACCGGAGCGGAATATGCCCACCGCTGTGCCTCCGCCTGCACGAACACCAGTGACTCAACATCTCTCTCGTATATCTTAGTGGCATTAAGGACGGCATACACATCTGCTTTTGAGCCCTTGAGAAGCTCCTTAAGCCGGAGAGCAGCTGGCACAGTATCGTCCTCAAATTTTCTCTTCAGCTCGGCGATCACTTGGTCAACGAACGGAATATAGACTGAGCGTCGATAGTACTCCTCAGCAGTCCTGGCCGGGATATTTGCGAGCTGTGTCTGTCGTACACAGAATCGGGGAACAGGGATGTCAGTGTGAGCTGAGTCCATTTCACTCAGTGTGCAAATACAGTGTGGAAGTGCTGCTCAGCATTCTTTCTGAACTTGGCGAAAACAGTCTCGATCTCATGAATCAGAGCGCGCCCAGATGCCAAGTCACCGTCCTTATTCTGCAGGGTCCTGCTCGGCTCGAGTGTGTGGGCCAAAACTGACTCCACCGCAACCAGCCCAATGAGAAAGCGAGTGTCCCTAATCGCGGTGAGTAAGATGCCAGTATAGGTATCCAGCTTCATTTCCTCTTTCATGAAGACCGCGATGTGAGGCAGAAATTCGATGAACACGAGGACTGCATCATGCCGCTCAACCCATCTGGTCGGACACAAGGCCACCAACCTCTCCCGCTTAACTGAGGAAAACTTTACGATTTTGGAGAACCGGAGTGTCCGCATTGTGCTGGAGTAAATTAAGTTATGGACTTCGTTGAGCATCTGAAGGGCGAGCTTCACTTCTTTCACCTCGCATGCCTTGGTCAGCTTCAGGTTCAGTCGGTTTGGCGATGGGGTATTGCTCCATGAGGATGGCGGCACAACCTCTAAACTTACCCATCATGTCACTTGTTCCGTCAAAGCCGAGGCCCCGGTAGTTTGACATGTCCAAACCAAAACCATGTACGGTGCAAATGAGCAGTTGAGACAGGCCTTCATTGGTGAGGTTCTGAGCATAGGGGAAAATGAGAGAGTCCTCCTTGATGTCATCTTCGACTATCAAGGGATAATGGTGGCTTGCTCCTTCCCTAAAACGTGCAAATCTCGTCCATTTGCACTGCGAATATCCCTGACAATCCGGCTAAGACCTCTTCCATCACAATCAACCTGTAAAGTGAAATATGATTATGGTGACACCTGCTCATAATGTCATAATAGCATGTATTCTACTTTTGGAATAAGAAACTTATCTTTTGGACAGAAGTTGCAGTATCACCCACCTGTGATATCGATCGGCTCGCCCTGAATGGTTTTACTAATGAGGGTGGAGTTGGCTCGGCTAGCCAAGCTGGTGAGGAGGCGGTTGACGTTGGCATCCTCATATGACCACCTTCTTCAATGAATCGTAGCGATTCGACAGACGGTGCAATCTAGTTGATTAAGGCCACTTTCCCGGAATCTGTAGCCGCCTCGTTCCCAATGAAGTTGGCATCGTCCACTGGAGCTGCGGGGAGTGCCAGTGTGCCATGCCCCAAAAGAGAAGTGAGTTCCTTGCCCTCGTGCTCCTTATGGTGAGATTAGGCTTCGCTGTCGGATCTACAATCTGTCGATGTCGAGGTGCTTGGCTGTTGCTCCAGTTCATTGATATTACGCTCGTAATCACCACTCGTCTTGGACACTTTGGTCTTGAAGCGAGCCGGCGATATGAAGATCATCTCGTTCTTCATGGTACACGCCTTGTGTAGGAGAGGTTACTAATGCATCACATGGAAAAGCCCAGCCGCTCATATCACCCGATGTCCGTAACAATATATAATAAAAAAATCACTTACTTTGCACGGCCATGTTTGAGAGAGGATGACGTGGATATGATGCCAGTGTAGTTGCGAGGATAGAGAGAGGATGCTTGAATTAGTTTCGAACCTTAAAAATGCCAGCGAGCACATGCCCAACTCAGGCCAGCTGATAAATAGCAGAAGGACCAGTCGTGTGAATCAGGATGCGCGCCTCAACTGGTCAGCGAGTCAAACGCATGCGCCGTTTGTCCACTATGACTCAAGACGCGAGGTGCCGACTCGAAAAGCGATGCAAGCCAGTCACACTGTGTGGAATTTTTTCCTGGTCATGGAGAAGGGGCAGCCTTCCAACTTGGATCCGCCCCTGCACTTCCCCTGAAACTATTATTTGTCGCTCCACTCGACCTAGAAAGCCTGTTGAACGTTATATTGAAAACTGTTAGATCTGTAGAGAGCATGGCCCGGGCGTTAAAATTACACCAGCAAAGTGCCTCGCAGGAATAGGGAAAAGTTGTATCAATGTCCATGCGCGTGTGGGTATATATATATATATATATATATATATATATATATATAATATATATATATATATATATATATATATATACAGTAAACCCTCGATATATCGAACTATATCGGGGCCGTTCGTTAAACCCGATGGGCGTTAAAACCAATGGAAATGATGAACCAAGTTCGTTATGGATATGTAATATGTTTGTAATTACTAATAAAGTTAAGTGGACTACACAACATAGTATTGATACGAACCTTGCACTGTGGGAGACATGTGTCACACCAACACTCACTCAAGCTGGTCGTAATGTTTGCCCGTTAAACCCGATGGAGTTCGGCCAGGAAATTTGGTTCGTTATATCCGAAATTCGTTATATTGAGGTTCGTTTTATCGAGGGTTTACTGTGTATATATATATTTTTGGGGTAGACTGGTCAGGAATTAAACGGAAAACCGTGAATTCAGATATCGATAAAAAATTGGCGATGGTGTAATATAAACGAACACTTCTCTTCTGGAAAGGGATTAAGACGAGACAGCTGTCGCCGCATCAGGTGTTATAAAATTTATATCAAGAAAACGTCAATTTTTAGACGCCATGGATCCATTCCTACGGGACAAGGGATCCACGTGTGTCGAGAAAATCCCGCCCTGTGGGAAGAGCTAAAGACGGCGTGCTCTGGAGGCAAGAAGGAACCACGCCTTTCTCCTGCCCTACTTATAGAAGAAAAATGGAGAACGCATACTCATTCTTGATTCTAACTCTCCATCTCAGAGTCGCCCCGTTATACATTACGTTTCGTTTAGCGTAGCGAAGCTCCTGTCGTAACAGCCTAAGTCTTGTTCTCGTTACTCTTGCTTTCCTGACTGGTAGTAAGTAACTTCCTTGACCGTATTCTGTAACCGCGAGCCTCGTTTTTATCTTGCTTGTTTGTTTTGTTCGTTTGGAATTAAACTGTTACCGTTACCTGTCGGTACCATAAAGCGGCATCCCTGGACGGCCTTTATCTTCCTACTATAAAGTGGTAACTCGTGATCGTCACTACATCACGCTATAAAGGTAACGGTAACGTTCCCTTCCTGCCTCAACATTAACTGGCAACCCCATATGTCTCTACCAACAAACTGGTAACCTGTGGTCGTTTCCATTATACGTATAAAACCAGAGTGACCTCCTATAAATCCTTTAAATACTCGCATTAGACGCTTGATCTAGTATTTCATTGTATTTTAGTCTTTTTCTTTGTGTGGAGAAGGAGATTATTATAATTTATTAAGTTATAGGTAATTAAGTAAGTTTATAACTAACCTGTTTCTTTCTTTAGGTTGAATATTAAATAAAATTAAAATAGATACGTAGTGTGTCGTAACGTGCGATGGTGTGCATAATGTATGGAGATGAAGATCTAGCAGTTCCTCTACTAACTGGACTCCCAGGTTTGTGAAACCAACATTATCCTTCTCTTAGGTGGACTGCTTCCTGCCATGGCTACGAGCTCCACCTACCCGTCCCCACCATGATGCCCACACGGAGATAACCTCCCTAGTAAATAGTGTCAGCTTAAAAAGAATTCTGGACGGAGATTCGAACTGCCGACCCAACGATTGCCGGGCAAGCGCGCTAACCACTACGGGAGGCTAATATATTAATTGTTTGTTTGTGAAATGTACATGTGCCTATAATTGTGTGTGCTTATGTGAGAGTATGTTCATTACATGTATTATTTTCTTTATATACTTATGTTCTGTAAATGTTTATTTCAGTGAAATAAAGCCGAACTTTGGAACCTTCTTCAACCTTTGGGTCACTTCAACGATATATATTGGGGTCATTCTACTTTCATTTCGCTTTCTTATTATTTTCCCTAATTTCCCCCACTATTTTCTTCTACTAAACACCTCTACTACTATATGGGGAAAAGGACGATTGGTTGTGGGAAAAATCTCGAAAATCAACTGAGTGTCTAATCTGTAATTTCCCATAGGCATTTTGTTGCGTAGAGAAATTGCATTCTTTACTAATATATACATTGTTGCTTGTACAAATGTATAATTGTTTTGTTTTCTGCTGGTTTCAGTCCTCCTATCAAGCTATGTTGCTTCTCCAGCGGACGTCAGCCAGGGCAAGCCCCAACTCCCCACCGTGATGCCCAGTCACGGCGGTAATCTCCCAGGTTACTTAGCTTAAAAAAAATCCGGACAGAGACTCGAACTGCCGAACCAACGATGCCGGGCAAGCACCATGTAACTTTCTTTTCGATCTTTTTATGACGTCACACTGATTTTTTTTTATCCTTTACTCTATTCTTCAAATTTCCAGTTTGGGCAGATTTACAGAACATTCCCACTACAATTTCTTTTGTCGTAAAATGGATTTTTTTGACGTTTGGGGGAGCCAGGAATGCGATCGTGATCGTCATTATGAACGAATTCCACGTATGTTCTTGCTTAAAACTTTTATTTCATTATATTGAATGCACCTCACGACGTCTGGCAAGCCTATAGAAAACATTGAAATTCAACTTCAAACGTATGCTAAGGTGCTTATATTCTGATTGGGGGTCACCCCTCCCTCGCCTTTAATGGTAGTGTACCTCCCCGATTTTTTCATCAACTAGTATTATAGGCAGTTCGAAAGCCTACCTTAATTTTGAAA
>OZ018320.1:157758624-157853624 GCA_963969495.1 Ceratothoa steindachneri
GGGGTATGACGTCAGAAATGCTTGATATCAATTTTTCTTTCCTACTAAATAGCTTTTTATTATCCTCATTCAGAGTCATTTTTATTTTTCAATATATTTTTCCCCATTTTACTATTTTTGTTACCTTCTTTTATACATTTAAATGTAATTGGCTAGATCATTTCAAGGAACTACTTGTTTTTTAGCAGATACACCTCTTGTGTATCTGCAGCGTATGAAGTGGGCTGATAGTAGGATTGCAAGGACTTTGGAAGATTTGAGTGACTTTGACTATGTGATTGAGTATGTGCCTGGTGAACGGAATGGAGTGGCTGATTTGATGTCAAGGTATCTTGGTACGAATGATGAAAATGTGTGTGGAGTGAGTGATCCTGAGTATTTGCCGAAAGGGATTATGAATGGAAAGGAGAGTAAGGGTGCTGGTGATTCCTTGTTTGAGAGTGTATGGAATGGTTTGCAAGATTTGAAGAGTGATGGAGTAGATGTGAGAGTGCCCGATAGTGTAGATGATTTAAGGAAGGAGGTAATGAATGAAGTGTGTAGGAAGCCTGAAAGCATTGGTATGGCAAAGGTGCGGAACTTCATGAAAGAATTGAGAGCGATGTGTATGCAAGGGGTCCCGCCATTTCAGGAAGTGTTGATTGTAGTGAGTCGTTTGTATGGAGTGATTGTTTATGTGCACTTTGGTGGTGAGAGGCCGATTGTGTACAAGGATGAGAAGATGAAGGGTTTGAATCCTAATGTGGTACATCTGCAATGTTTGAGCGGTGTGCACTACAATTGGGTAATTGAAAAGTGTTCATATATAAGAGAGAAGAATGATTGTCTGGATGAAGATGAGTGTGTGTTGAGTGATGATATGGGAGTTAATGACAGTGTGGATATCAGTGCTGATGTTGGTGTGCTTGTTCCTTCTGTGTATTGCGAACATGGTGGACCTGATATGATGGAAGCGAGAGTGAAAGTTGGTGAAAGGTTGTTCTGTGGTTTGATTGATACTGGAGCGCAAGTGTCTTTAGTGAATGAGAATATTCTGAGTAAGTATGAAGAGTTTAGATGTTGCGAGCATAAACCTGTGAAGTTACGGATAAGTGGATTAGGGAATGGCATGATAGTGGCATGGGAACAGGTTAGTCTGAAAGTGAGTTTGGGTAATGATGTGAATGTGAAGCATGACTTTGTGATTCTGAAAGGTGAGCAAATGCCTTGTTGTTTCTTGCTTGGTGTAGACTTTATGAGATTGAATGATTTGTCTTTGGATGCTGATAAGGATCGTCTTATGAAAGGTGAATGTGAGGTGATGAGGTTGAATGAGTGTGCAAAAAATGTTGTCAAGTTTTGCGGTATGATTGAGTTGGTCATGGATGATGAGAATGAGATTTTAAGTGATGATGATATTCTAGAGATGCAAGAGATGTGTCCTTTTGTTAGTGAGTTGAAGAGGTGTGTAATGATGCGTGTTGATTTGAATGAATGGCCAGAGTGTTTAAGTGATTTTAAAAGGTATGCTAAGGATTTTGTTGTTTGTATGGATGTTGTATATTTTGTGAGGCATGTGAAGGGTGGTGATGATATGTATGTACCTGTGATGTCCTTAGTTGGTATGATTGGTCTGGTGAAGGTTGTGCATGATAATTATGGGCATATGGGTAAATTTAAGCTGTGGGAGTGTATGAAGGAGCATGTGTTCCACCCGTTTCTGAGAACTGTTGTGAATGATGTTGCAACTACGTGTGAAAGGTGTCAGAAGCGAAAGGTGCAAGGTGTGCAAGTGAAACCACCGATGTTGAAAGTTGATGCGAAAGAACCGTTTGAATTGGTAGTGATTGATTGTGTGTCTTTGCCGCGTACGAGTGCTGGGAATGTTGGTATGGTTGTGATGGTTGACCATAAAAGTAAGTTTGTGTATGCAGCGCCTGTGAGAGATAAAAGGAGTGTGACTGTTGCGCGTGTAGTTGAGCAGTTGTTCTTTCCTATGTGTGTATGGAAGCCTAGAAGATTTCTGAGTGATAATGGGCCTGAATTTGTAGGGGAAGTGTTTGAGCAAATGTTGAGAGAGAATGGTGTGGAGCATGTGAGAACAACTCCGTATGTACTGTCTTCAAATGGATTGGCTGAACGGACTATAAGAACCTTGTGTGAGATCTTGAGAATGATGAGTACGACATTGAATGACTGGGATGTGTGTCTGGGGAGAGTGTTGTGGGCGTATAATTCAACTGTGCATAGTGCAACTGGAATGTCCCCATGTCAGTTTGTGATGAATTTTGAAAGGCGAGTGAAAGATAGGTTTCGTTTGAGTGAAAGTGAGCAGAGTGTATGGCGTGAGGCGCATGAAAGGTTCTGTTCATTTGAATTAGGTACAAAAGTATTGAAGGTGAAAGAAGTGAAGGGTAGGTTGAATGTATCAAAGATGAGTGAGAAGTTTGATGGACCTTATAGAGTTGTGAGAGTTTGGGAAAATGGGGTAACGTATGTTTTGGAGAGTTTGAATGATGGCATGACTGAGAGAGTGCGGGCTCATCAGAGTCAGTTAAGGAGATGGAGAGAACCTCCTGACTACCTGGTGAGCCATCCGGTGTATGGACTGTGTAGAGAGAGAGGTAAAGTGCATGATGATGAGATTGAATGTGATAGTATGGATCTGTCTGGGAAAGAGCTAGTCTTAGTCTCGAGGAGTAGAAAGCGTACAAAGAAGGGTGAAAGGAAGAATGCAAGTACGAATGAAAGTAAGTCTGAGCAGAGTGTTTCTGGTATGGGGGATCTTGAAAGGGAGATTGAGTTTTTGCGTAAACAGGTGAGTGATTTGGCTGGTATAAGTAGACGAGTGAGTGAGCTGCCTGTGCCTGATTTTTCTGGTTTTAGGAACAGTATGAATGATAGTGTGTTTGGGCAGAATGAACCTAGTGTGGCTGATTTTTCGGGTTTTATGAATGGTAATAGTAGGGGTGAGTTTGATGTAGTGAATGATGAAGTGGCTGATTTTTCAGGTTTCTGGTGGGAACCAGTCGAAGGGGTTTCTGGTATGCCTGTTGAGAATACAGGGGATGTGAGTGACCTGTCTGTTTCGCAAGAATGTACCTTGAGTTGGATGAGAGCTGTGAGTGAGGAGCTGATGAATGGGGGTATGAAGAGTGAGGGTTCTGAACGGAAGAGTATGAAAGAATTCTGTTGTGAGATGGGAGAACTGGTAATGAGGGCTAAGAGTATGGTTGATGAGATGATAAATAGTGACGATGAGACTGACAGGACGACTGACGAACAACCCCGACTAATTGCTATGCGTAGCCAGGGACCAGTAGAAGAGTGTGAATGGGTGCAGAAGGGTGCGATTGAGCACAAGTGGTACCGTGGAGAGTGATTGAAAGGGTTTAGTGAGTGGCTGGTCGAATGGCTTAAGGAAGGAGGGGTGTGGTGGGGCGAATGTGAGTGTGTGTAAAAGGGCCATTCTCCCACCCCTTTTCTCAGTACCCTCTCCCTCCCTCTGTAAGAATGTGTGTGAATGGGAATGGGTTTGTTTTATTTTTGTTTATTTCATGTATAAAATGATTACCATGTTTTTCTTTCTTTCCAGGCATTATTCTGGAAAGATAATAGCTAATTTTTAGATATCACTATAATAAGATATTACTTTGTATAGAGTAAATTTAACGAAGCGTTATTCTGGAAAGAGGTAAGCTAGTCGATGTATTTTCGGGTAATGCCCACTTATTAGTTTCGCCATCCATGTATAAATAAATGGGTCACTGAAGGAGGATATATCTCTTCTTCAGAGAGTGGAAGTGTGGACTGGCAGCAAGAGGGGTTCTATAGACGAGTGCTCCACCCAGCCCTGAGAGGAGGGCTTTCGTGTCTCTAACCACCTGAACCGCCATACCTGCCTTCGTTGACAATCCTGCCTCCTTCTAGTTAGCCAACTACCACCCACCTCCAGCAAGTGATAGCGAGTGTCCCCTTTTCGTTCGGTTGTGGTTGTGTTTTTTTTTTTGTTTTGTGTAGAATATACGTAAGTTGTTGTATCCGCCGTTTATAAGATTCTCGTTTGGTATCGTTATTTTGATTGGGGAATTTAGCCTCATTTTGAAGTGTGCACACTTCCCTAGTAAATATAAAATTTTGTAAATATAAACTGTAACTATCATTGTATTTTTTTGTAAGTAAGGGGACTGTATATACAATCCGTTTTATTCTCCCTCGATTTCTCACGTCCGGACAGTGTAGGAAGCGGGTTGGATCGATTATCGATTGGGATTAGAGATCTATTTTCGGCCCGCTACAATGTCAGTGTCTGCAATCGTTTTGCGAATTATAATTGGGGTAGGGGGGGTATGACGTCAGAAATGCTTGATATCAATTTTTCTTTCCTACTAAATAGCTTTTTATTATCCTCATTCGGAGTCATTTTTATTTTTCAATATATTTTTCCGCATTTTACTATTTTCGTTACCTTCTTTTATACATTTAAATGTAATTGGCTAGATCATTTCAAGGAACTACTTGTTTTTTAGCAGTTTGGGTGTCAAATATTCCCCTTTTACGCAGTTTGAAAATAATCATCGAATCGTGAATTTTGTCCATCGGCTATTGCAGAATTATTAACCCTAGTTTCTGATAAAGATAAATTAAACACCTTTTTGGATGTGTATAATTTAGTGCAAATTAAAAGTGAATGCGACATTTGTGGCCAAGCATTAGATGGGAACCCTAACTTCGAATTTAGATGATCGAAAATAAACTGTGATTCAAGTCAGCTAGATTTCGAATAGGGCGCAGACGTGCAAAATAAATAGGCTTTTCTCTTCACTATTTTGGACGTATAACCACTGCATTTAAGTACGAGAAACAAAGTGTTTTGTTTGGTTATTTTCGAGCAATTTGGTAACTAAAATGGCATACGTTAACAGCATTTTCGGTGGGTTTAATTTTGAGATTTAAAAAAAAAAAAGGCACCTAGCATTCGAACAAAACTCAAACGCGCATGAATATTCAACACGGGTGAACGATAACGCGAACGAAGATTCAAACACGGGTGAACGATAATATTTACATAAAAAAAATTTTCAGCCCGAGCCGATAATCTACATGTTTACCACAATATTAAGGTAATTGTGTAGACGATGGCCAGATCCTAGGCCTAGCTTTTTGGGGGCTATTTTGGGCTACTTTTCGTTACTTCTTTAGAGATGAAATCGAAGAATTTTATGGTGATTTTCGTTTTTATACTGGGGGCTGTGCTCCCCAGCCCACCCCCCAAAGGATTGAAACTCAGGGTCATCAGTGTTATCCCCACAGCGAAACGTACCCAACAACGAGCCAACGCTCAAAATAATCATTAATACTTATGTCATTTGGATGAGTAGAGTTTACCGTCAGCAAGCCAGAATTCGGTAAGATGTTCTGGAAACATGTAGACAAGCGGCCCAGCCGGAAAAAATTATTATGTACTCCAAAAACGTGAAACACTTTGGAATACGGACGAAATCGTACATCTTATCGGCCGGGTCACTCATCTACATATTTATCAGATGTTCGTATCCTTCAGATGACAAATTTGAATAGGCTGCCCATCCTTCAGATATGACTGTCTTGCCTGGCAAAATCCACTTTTTTAGCGCTGCCAGGAGGGTTTCTCGATTTCAATTTGCTACCGGAACAATGAAAATTCTCTTTGTTTCACGTTCGAACCCTCCAAAAACCCACTGCCCTTCCACTACACGGCCCATGGGCTTCGAGAAATGCAACACATTTCTCGTCGGTTAAAATAGCACCGAAAGGTTGAATAGGTAACAAACAAACTTCGCATGAAAATGACATTTTGACAGATGAGCGGGAAACAGCGTGGGTCGTCGTTTAAATATGAGAGGCGTGGACAGAAAAGTAGTTCATTGTTCCTGGAAAATTCGTGACTTTTTTTTTATTGAAATTGACCATTTGTGTTTCTTGAACTACACATATATAGTAATAAAAACACTAATACTGAACGCATCGATTTGGAACAATAATCAAAATGAAGGTCATAAAAAACTTTAGAAAAAAATCAAAGAAGTGAAATAAATACGGAACAGAAAAATGAAAAAGTTGGGTTTTCGTCAGAATTAAGACGTGAGACTTCATTAACAACACCAAAATATGGTTTAATTGAGCATTAAACAATGGGAAATTAAGTAACAAGTAAATAAAAAGATTAAATAATGTTAGGCATAGGGTAGGTAGGATATATAGAAAAGAAATAAGGGTGAAAAAACATCTAAAATATAAGAAAAACCAAGTTTTGATCAATATAAAAAGCACAAAAAGCCTTGAAACAAATACAGCTTTCTGATTGGTTATTTATGAAACTGAATCCAGATCTGTGATTGGCCAGTGTGATAGCAGAAAAACACTGAAAAGTAGCCCAAAAAATAAACTAGAGTCGCATCCGGCCATCGTTGCAACATTTACCAATATTAATATATACAAAACTTAGGAACCATCACAACCTTCCCTCCCCATAAACTCATCCAACCTACTCTTAAATACATTTAAATTTGGACTACCTACTACCCTCTGTGGCAATTTGTTCCAGAAGTCTACCACTCTATTGGTGAAAAAATATTTTCTTAAATCCAACCTACACCCTTGCTTTTTAATTTTCAAGTGGTGACCTCTAGTCCAATTTCCATCAACTAACTCAAAAAACTTGCTAACATCCAATTTATCTATCCCAGAAATTTTTTTAAAGAGCTCAATCATATTCCCTCTCACACACCTCCTTTCGAACGAGAAGATATTTAATACCCTCAGTCTATCTATATATTCAAGGTGCCTCAGGGAAGGAATAATCTTTGTTGCCCTCTGTTGCACTGACTCAAGAAGGTTAATATCATGTCTAAAATGTGGGGACCATGCCTGTATACAGTACTCTAGATGTGGCCTAACATAAGAGTTATAGAGTTTAAGAATAACCTCCTTACTTTTGTAACTGACATTTCTCTTAATGAAACCCAGCACTCTATTTGCCCTATTTCTTGCTTCAATACACTGCTTAGAAAACCTTAATGACTTATCTATTACTACCCCTAGATCTTTCTCATCCTCTACTGAGCTCAGCCAATGCCCATCCATTTCATAGTTAAATTCTCTATTATCTTTTCCCATGTTAATAACTTTGCACTTATCAAGGTTGAAAGTCATTTGCCACTTATGTGCCCAGGATAACAATTTATTTAAATCCCCCTGCACTTTAAAATTATCATCAATATCTTTAACTACAGCTGCTAATTTGGTATCATCCGCAAAAATTGACACTATTATTAACTGCCTCCCCAAGATTGTTTATACAGATGACAAATAATAATGGACCGAGAACTGATCCCTGAGGAACCCCACTGATAACATCCCTCCACTCTGACTTTACACCATTTAGCACTACCCTTTGCTTCCTGTCTTTCAGCCACTCAGCTATCCAATTTGAAACACCCCCACATATCCCAATCATTTTTAATTTATGAACTAGTCTCCTATGTGGTACCTTATCAAATGCTATACTAAAATCCAAGTAAATTACATCTACATTCTCTCCCTTATCTACTTTATTTGTTACAAACTCCAGAAAGTCTAGTAAATTAGTCAAACATGATCTACCTGATCTAAACCCATGCTGAGCATCGCTGATTAACCCATCCCTCTCTAGATGTTGGCAAATCCCTTTTTTAACTATTTTCTCAAGAATTTTACAGACTACAGGAGTTAGGCTAACCGGTCTAAAGTTATTTGGATCCTCTTTACTACCCTTCTTGAAAATGGGGACTACATTCGCTCTCTTCCAATCATCGGGTATTTCTCCATATTCCAGTGACCTAGTATAAAACTTCTCCAGAGCTATTGAGATACTTTCTAGCCCTTCTTTAAGTATCCTAGAATAAATATTATCAGGGCCGGAGGCCTTGCTAGCATCTAACTCACCTATTAGTCCTTTTATCTTCCTCCAATCCACACTAATGGCAGTAAACACCTCTTTCCCTGACCCATGAGTACTATACATAAGACTATTTAGTTTCTCCTTTGTAAATACTGATGCAAAATGACCATTTAGTACCTCAACTATTTCCTCATCAGTTTCTCTCACAACCCCTTGATATTTGATAGGTCCTATTTTAACTCTGCCAGACTTGTTATTAATTTTATAGTAACTAAACAAAACATAACATAACATAACATAATTACACGGATGACAAAAGCCACAAGGGCCTATCAAAGGTCATCCGCCTCCGTCAAAACCCACCCACAAAAAGCACCATCACCAGGGGAAGACAAAATCAAAGTCCCCCACAATATAATATAACGGATGACAAAAGCCACAAGGGCTCATCATAGGTCATCCGAGTCAAGCGGCCTCTTTTTCAAGGCACCCAAACTCCTAGGAAAACTACATCCAGAGGATTGCATCCAGAAACAAGGGTATCACCAATCAAGGCTTGTCAAGAACTAAATCATGCAGCTATAGATATATACAAACAATATTAATATATACAAAACTTAGGAACCATCACAACCTTCCCTTCCCATAAACTCATCCAACCTACTCTTAAATACATTTAGATTTGGACTACCTACTACCCTCTGCGGCAATTTGTTCCAGAAGTCTACCACTCTATTGGTGAAAAAATATTTTCTTAAATCCAACCTACACCCTTGCTTTTTAATTTTCAAGTGGTGACCTCTAGTCCGATTTCCATCATCTAACTCAAAAAACTTGCTAACATCCGATTTATCTATCCCGGAAAAATTTTTAAAGAGCTCAATCATATCCCCTCTCACACACCTCCTTTCGAACGAGAACATATTTAATACCCTCAGTCTATCTTCATATTCAAGGTGCCTCAGGGAAGGAATAATCTTTGTTGCCCTCCGTTGCACTGACTCAAGAAGGTTAATATCGTGTCTAAAATGTGGGGACCATGCCTGTATACAGTACTCTAGATGTGGCCTAACATAAGAGTTATAGAGTTTAAGAATAACCTCCTTACTTTTGTAACTGACATTTCTCTTAATAAAACCCAGCACTCTATTTGCCCTATTTCTTGCTTCAATACACTGCTTAGAAAACCTTAATGACTTATCTATTACTACTCCTAGATCTTTCTCATCCTCTACTGAGCTCAGCCAATGCCCATCCATTTCATAGTTAAATTCTCTATTATCTTTTCCCATGTTAATAACTTTGCACTTATCAAGGTTGAAAGTCATTTGCCACTTATGTGCCCAGGATAACAATTTATTTAAGTCCCCCTGCACTTTAAAATTATCATCAATATCTTTAACTACAGCTGCTAATTTGGTATCATCCGCAAAAATTGACACTTTATTATTAACTGCCTCCCCAAGATCGTTTATATAGATGACAAATAATAATGGACCGAGAACTGATCCCTGAGGAAC
Organism: Ceratothoa steindachneri; assembly: GCA_963969495.1. NCBI lineage: Eukaryota > Metazoa > Arthropoda > Malacostraca > Isopoda > Cymothoidae > Ceratothoa > Ceratothoa steindachneri. Next base: position 157,768,045 of record OZ018320.1, read on the forward strand.
CCCACTGATAACATCCCTCCACTCTGACTTTACACCATTTAGCACTACCCTTTGCTTCCTGTCTTTCAGCCACTCAGCTATCCAATTTGAAACACCCCCACATATCCCAATCATTTTTAATTTATGAACTAGTCTCCTGTGTGGTACCTTATCAAATGCTTTACTAAAATCTAAGTAAATTATATCTACATTCTCTCCCTTATCTACTTGATCCGTTACAAACTCCAGAAAGTCTAGTAAGTTAGTCAAACATGATCTACCTGATCTAAACCCATGCTGAGCATCGCTGATTAACCCTTCCCTCTCTAGATGTTGGCAAATCCCTTTTTTAACTATTTTCTCAAGAATTTTACAGACTAAAAGAACTTTCTAGGATCTTTGTTGTTATCCTGAGCTAATTTAATTTCTGACCCCCTTTTGTTCTTCTTTATAATCTTATTTAACTCATTCCTAGCTATTCTATAATCACTTAAATTTTGAATATTATTTTCTACCTGTAATTTTTTATATGCCCTTTTCTTCTCTGAAATTTTTCTAGCTATCTCCTGATTCCACCATAATGGTTTCCTACTTATGTTCATAATAGCCTTCATTGGGATACATTGCTCTTGGACTACATTTATTATACGCTTGAAAGTATCCCACATCCATAAGCATTTTTACCTCTGAATTCTACATCCCAGTCTACCAAATTTAGCAAGCTTCGAAGTTTTACATAATCTCCCTTATGAAAATTTGGAACTTTTACAGCATTCTCGGTTATTTTACCCTTCTTAATTCTCAATTTAAAATGAACTATCTGATGGTCACTATTTCCCAATGCTTCCCCAACAGTCAATTCTTGAACTAAATGATCACTGTTAGAAAGTATTAAATCTAATATATTGTCCCCCCTCGTTAGCTCATTAACAAATTGATTAAAAAAATTATCCTCAAAGCATTCTATGAACCTGCCACTTGTTCTATCCCTACCTATCATATTTTCCCAGTCCACAGAGTTTAAGTTGAGGTCCCCAATAATAACTGCATCTGTTTCACATCCCTTACTTATTTCCCTTATCATTAGTTCATCTATATCATCAGTCTGCCCAGGTGGTCTGTAAAAAGCTCCCAAATGCACCATTCCATTTTACCCAACCTAATATCTATCCAAACTTGAAACAATGTTGTTTTTTATATATAGATAACGAATTCACTTATAGTGTCACTAAATTCTATTTCATTAATCGATGATTCAGTAACACATAATATATCTATATCCTCATCGCTAATATAACTAAATAGCTCATCCTTCTTGTTTCTAAGACTACGAGCATTTGTATAGAAACAATTTAACCCCCCTATCCCTGAAGCATCTCTTCCAACCTGAATGACCTCACCTCTATTGCCTTGGAACCTATTTCTGTTATCTGCCAAGCCATTCTACTTTCAGTACTATAATGTCCTCTCATAATTCCCTGACCACTATTAGTATCTAGTTTCCTGCCCGCAAAGACCTAATAACACGATCATACTCCTCCTACAACACATCTACCCCCCTCCTACTCAAATGCAGTCCATCCATCGCATATATTTCTTTCATTCCAACAAACCTATCCCACACATCTACAAACATGACACCTTCCATCTCACACATCCTCCTCACATAATCATTCAGCCCAATCGCATGAGACATCCATTCTACCCCAACATTCATTCTTGGAAGCATACCTGTCACAACACCTTTCATTCTACTTTCTTTCACCTTTTCAATCAACCTCTTGTACCTCTCACGTAACTCACATGCACCCACTTTCTTCACATCATTCACTCCTACATGTGTAATCACAACTGCATCCCTTGCACAGCCAGACACCAGCTCCTCATGCCTATGAGACAGATCTCTCACTCCAGCACCCGGCAAACACACCCTCAAACCATTCTATCTACTTGCATTCAACTTCCTATCTAAATATCTAACTTGCGAATCACATATCACAAGCATTTCAGTCAGACTCCTATTCCTAACCTCCATAGACCTAACTCTGATCCCCACTCCTATTCCCATTCAAACTACCAGTTACTCTACCTCCACCCCCATCAGTCATATCACTTCCAGTTACTTCCTCTCTTAGGGCACTGAATCTATTAGTCAAGCTTAATAGGTTCTGTGTCCCTCTGACTCACACACCTATTCTCCCCCTGGCTAACCACCTAACAGAGGCAACCCTATTCTCACAAAGAACAGGAGAAGCCTCCCTAGCTACACATTTCCTAACCACTCTCCACTGTCCCCCGTCCTCACTAGGCCTTACGTCTTACGTCTTGAAAAAGTGAGAAAAGTAAAGTGGATAGTCGGAGTATAGTGGATAGGGTAGTTAGGATATAGCGGTGAAGAGGAATAAGTAAGAGTTAGGGTTAGTTGCTGGGTGACCAGCCATCTCTTTGGTTCTTGAGCCTTATTTTTTTACGTTATCTTTCGGTTGAATTTTTAGGGCTCTCGCGCCTGTCTTTCTTCGCTGTTCTATGCCTCTTGGATGGATTGGAGTGAATGCCACTCTTGAATAAAGGAAGCACATGAGCAACCTTCCACAGTGAAGGAACAGTCATTGAAGAGAGGCTTTTACTAAAGAGAAAAAATAAGGGATAGCATAAAACAGTAGCACAGTTTTTCAGAACAATGGGAAGAATATTGTCAGGGCCGCAGCTTAGAGAATGTTTGAACATTCTTAATGCATTTAGCACATCAATGATTGTAAGATCTCAAACGTTTGACACCTTAGCTTCCAGCAACGTGCAAACCTTCCTTCATAATGTTAGGTTGCTGTCTGTCTGCCAAGAAAACATCATGGTTGCTTGTGTGCAACTGCAGCATATGCGCCAGGACCGGGATGAATTAATCAGAGCCTTCGCTGCCTGTCTCTGAGGTCAGGCCAGTGTCTGCTGTTTCAAAGTGGAATGCTCCTCAATTTTGTGCCAGAATACAATCAACTATAGTAACATCATGGTTCGTGCTGCCCTCATTTGTGGATTAGAAGATGATGAGATCCGTCTGAACATCCTTGGTGACCCACGGCAGGACATTACCCTCGAGGAAGCCCTGAAGTACAATGAAGCGAGGGAGAGCAGAAAATGCTCAGCCTCTAGCTCCTACAGGCACCAAGAGAGAAACCGTTTAATCAGCAAGTCTAATGACTCTCAGAACCACTGGTTCGTCAACAAGCCCAATGACTCTCAGAACCCACCTACCGCTTGCAGTCATTGCAGGAAACATGGCCATGGACACCATGCACAGGAGCGCATGAAGAAATGCCCTGCATACAACCACAACTACTCCAAGTGTGGTTTCCTACACCACCATGAGAGTCTCTGCTACCAACAATGATGCCATCCCCCAAAACAAGCTCAATATATCGCCTCATCACAAAATTAAAGACCTCTCCCTACTTCTCAATTCTCTCTCTCCCCCACCTTAGTTGGGGTCTGTGAGACTTGACTCACCCCCAATTTTTCCCCGCAGTTCAAAGGTTACACAATACTGCACAGAGACAGGTTAAATAGGGAAGGTGGTGGTCTTCTTCTGCTTATATGAAACGGGCTGACCTATCACACCCGCACTCTTACACCATGCCCCCATGGTATACTGGAACTATTAGCTGTCCAGGTTGATATTGGCAGAACCTAGTGCAGTATAATGATCTGCTACAACCCATGTCTTTCAGTAAATGAGTAAGAATTTAGCCATTACTTTGCACAACTCTCCTCTTCAAGCCTTGTCATTGGAGATTTCAATGCCCCCCCCCACCCTCAGTGGGACCCAACTGCCACCATACGCTGTCCAGGCCATGCCTTTTTTCAAGCCCTACTCTCATTAACTCATCTTTCCCTCCTCACACCCCGAGGCCTCTGTACCAGAGTGGACCCTGTAAGGGCTTCACCCACTACACTGGACCTTTCTATTGGTAGTGGATCCTTCACATCCTCAGTGGTCTCCGCCGGCCAATACATGGGTAGTGACCATCTACCAATAATCATTTCATCTACTGGCCTCACAAATCCCCCTCCCAAGTCAATCTGCCCAAAGTGGAAGCTAAGTAAAGATGGATGGATCAAATTTCAATCCAAACTTCTAGCCTTGTCACAAGAGAAAGCCAGCTGGCTCACAGAATCCCTTTATTCAGCCAGGGAAAAGGCATTCCTCCGTACTACCAGCCACTTTAATGGCCGTCCATGGTGGACAGAAGAGTGTGCATCAGCTCTCCATCTCAGATGACTGGCTTTTGCAAGATAGAGGCCTCTGCCCTCTCAAAGAAATAAAATTGAATTTTACAAACAGGAAGCCAACTGCTAAAGAATCATACTCCATTCCAAAAGAGAATCTTGGCATAAATTTTGTAGCTCTTTCCTTTTTGACACCTTCCACCAAAGCTTGGACCTTCAGACGCATGATTTCACCTCCCTTCCCCACTCTTATCCTCTCTGCATAGGCGGCTCACCCTTGAGGAATCAACTGGGTAAGGCTGAAGCTTTTGACACAGAATACAGCCATCTAAACAGCAACTTCTCATAACCAGATACCAAACCAATCTTCTTAAAGACTATATTTGATACTGATGTTTGATACTGCAGATAACCCACTTGCCTCTCCCTTTCAACCCAAAGAATTGCTTGATGCACTTTCCTCCATGATGAAAGGTAAGGCCTCGGGCCTTGACTTGATCTCCCCTGACTTCCTAAATAGGCCAGAAGCCTACTTAAACTTCTTACTAGAACTTTTGAATGACAGTTGGACACTAGGCCAGTTTCCCTCTCTTTGGAAACTCACACTTATTCTTCTAATCCTTAAGAAAGGAAAAGCTCCCTCAGAGCCACCCTCTTACAGACCAATTAGCCTCCTCTCATGTACCAGCAAGCTAATAGAAAAATTCATCCAAAAGTGCCTATCTTGGTAGGCACTGTTTTTATCCAAACCAATATGGCTTCCAATCAGGCCACAGTATAATAGATGTATTTGACACTGAATCATGAGGCTTTGCTCTATAAATTATCCTCTTTGCGAATTCATGGAGCCCCTCTCTCTTGGATTCATAACTTCCTCTCTAACCGACTCTATACAGTACTGATAGGGTCAACTTAAGCTTCCCCCAAAAGGTCAGTTGTGGAGTTCCCCAAGGCTCTCCACTAAGCCCCCTCCTCTTCACAATATATATATATATCAGACTTGCCGGTAAACACCCACACAACATCACTAGTATATGCAGATGATGTCTCCATCATCTTTACCGCCCAAACACCTCAGTTGGTTCACCACAGACTCCAAGGAGCAATCAATGAATTCACTGCATGGGCTAAAAGCTGGAACCTACACTTGAAAATGCAAATTAATGTTGTTCACCGTCGACGTGTAGGACTCCCTCCTCCCTTATGCATCTCAGGGACACCTATTGAGCAGCTGCTCTCTCACAAATTCCTTGGATTATGGATGGATGGCCCAACCCTAAGTTGGAACATCCACATCAACTATCTACAATAAAACTGTTTCAATCATCTTGCTCTGATGTGTTGTATTGCTGGAGTGAAGTGGGGTGCATCTCAGGAAACACTTCTCCATTTTATACATTGTATATACAAAGCAAATTGGACTATGGCTAAACAGTATACAGTGCTGCAAACAAATATCTACTTTCTAATCGAAACCCAATCCATCATAGCACAATCAGAATTGCTCTAGGAGCTTTTAGCTCTAACTTCAGCCCTTTATACGGAAAGTGGAATCCTGCCCCTAGAATACAGGAGAAAATATTTACTAGGAAAATGGCTCTTATCATTGAATACACCTCCCACGAGACCACCCTCTAGCCGCAATCCCAGTCTCCTATGTATCATTCCAACCATGGCCAACCACCTCCCATCAGCCATTCTTGGTACGTGGAGCACAGACCTTTGCACATTTCTCCTTCCCTTACCCACTCCCAGCAACCCCTCCCATTTCCCCCCGGATATCACTATCCTCAGCAATATTGCTCTCCCTCCCCTGCCATTGGACAAAACATGACCCACCTCCTATAATAAGCTCAATCTTTAACATTCTGGAAAATGTTACCTACAAGGACTACCTAGCAATATACATAGATGGCTTCCTCCACACCAATCCACCCTCAACTATAGCTGCAGTGATCTGCACTCACATGGCATATTGACCCTCTCCACAATATTGTGGTGGCAGAATTATATGCTTTGTATCAAGCCCTTAAGATGATCAGGAAAGTGGTAATTTATATAGACTCGCTGTCTTCATTACAACTTGTCCTCTTCTCTTCATCTCACTCACCCACAACTTTGCCATGACTTTTGACTTCCTTAACCACCCCCTATGGGAGGTTAAGCTACAATGGATACTGGCTGACTCGAGTATCATCAGAAATGAAGAGGTAGACAGCAGCAAATCATGCTCATTCCACTCCAGTATTAAGAACAGTTGCCCCCTCTCCAGCCACATGCACCTTCCTCTGGAAGTCGCATATCAGAGCTGCATGGAAGGAGGACCTCTGCCAGCAAGTCTTTGGATCCCCTAGATCCATCCTATATGAGGATACTGGTCCACAAATCGTCGCCTCGATTCAGCCCTAGTCCATTTAAGAATCGGCCACTGTAGTCTGTCCACCCACCTATTCTGCCTTGATCTTTCTTTTTCTTGGACTGCCCATGGTGCCCCAATCAACAGGAAACTATACCACACTTCATACTAGAATGTCCACACCACTATTCTCCCTGAATACTGCTCCGCAATTAAAGCTCAGAAAAATTGGTCTATCACAGTTCACACTTCCAGTCATTCTAAATGCAGTTGGCTACCCTTTCCCAATCCACCAAGCAATTTCACACAGACCCCAGTCCTTTATGACCCAAACTGGTCTGCTACACAGAATATAACCTGTCTCCTCCCTTATATACTAACATGGCCCATTTCCTTTCAGATTGCTGAGTCAGATCAGCAACCACAGTCCTCTGAGCGAGGTCGCTACTGCTTGTCCCTTGTACTCAGGACGAGTTCATGCTCACTGAGTTGTGGACTTTACGACTTTTGGGAGGAAGCTGGCCTCCTCGACTTTATTTGACATTTTTTTGTAGGTTGCATGTTCCTGCGCCGAGGGGAGGTGTGCCTACCCCCGACGTCGGAACATGCTTCCTTCTTTCTTTTTGCTTTTCCGCATTTTTTTTTGCTCTTGTTCTTTTTTATCGTTGTTATTTGTTAGTTAAATATTGTTATTTGTTTTTTAATATAGCCTAGTAGTAGGTTATGTGGTTTACTGTGACTTATGCCCAAGTAGGTAGTCTCCCGATGGGCTACCACAAAAAAAAAAAGGTAAGTCTTTTAACAAATGTGAAGCAGCCTCATAGTAAGAAGATCCACGATGGTCAGCTAAGCTGCTTCAGTTCACCCTTGGCTAGCCCCCTTCCCTTATACCCCCCAATCGCTACACTTGCTCTCAGGAACAAGTAATAAAATGACAGCTAATGAGACAGTTAGGCGGAACTAGATATAGGGCGATTCCCCCACCCCAGATTTGCGATTTCGAGTCCGATTCCAGTTTAAGTTACAATTCTGAGTCTGATTCCAGTTATAAGTTACGATTATGATTCCTTCACAAAATAGAATATTGATTATATGATATACCAAATTAAGAATTTGGCCATAATGTAGGAAAGAATAAAAATACAAGCAAATTAGGATTCTTTATTTATTCAAACAACTCCATTTATTATTTGGTATAACTGAAATGTATTTGAAATGAACCTTTCCTTTTTAATACTGAAATTATAAATAGTACCATCGATTCATAATTCCTTCTGTATAATAATAATACTCGATACTTCAATAATAATTAATAAAGTCAGTTGTTACATAAACTAAATAGAATATAGTAAACAACTAAATGTAAGATGAATATTGTGCCTAAGTTTACATAGTATCTGCTAACAACTAATCTTATGATATAGTGCCTTATGCTGGAAGTTTGGTATCATCATTCGTCACAACCAAGTGAATTTAGATAGCGAATAATGCACAGTTTATATGGACATTGTAATTCAAATCAGACTAATTTGATAATGTCAACTAATAACGACTAATGTATTAAATACTATTCATATTCAGCTATTATGATAGTTACTCAATATTTAACATAGGCTGGGAGTAGGAAGCACATGCAGCATAACTTACCTCTACAGTGGCTGTTAGTCAATTAAACAACAGGGCTGCCCGGTGCTGAGAGAATTTTAGCAATAGTACCAAAACTTACTCTGAAAACATAACAAAATTGGTAAAATCGTACCAAATCTAATTAAAATATAAAACAAAAGTAAAATAGTATCAAAAAGTGTTTCTTTGTGACAAAAAGGTACTAAATTTGTATGAATCATAGTATCAGAAGTGTTTCTTTATGGCAGAAAGGTAATAAATTTGTACAAATGTGCAACTTCGGTAGCGCTGCTGAACAAAGCTCTAACATCTTAGAATTGCATCAGCTGTTCTAAATGACGCCTGAGCTCTGAGCAGGCCTTCAATTCACGCATATATACAATTAAACATACAATACATTTCTTATGCAGTCAGATCTTCAATATTAATTGATATTAAATAGTGATGCATTCTTGTCAACTAATCTAAATCTATTAGTAAATAACTTATTAACATTATAATTTCACTGAATAATAGGACAGATGAATAGATACATAACTTGATTGACACTAACAAGAAATAAACAATGTTTAAAATTTTGATTCAGCTATTTGGCAAGTAGGAAAGAAAGTTAAAAACTTAAAAAAACACTGTTGAAAGTCTCTGTACTAAAATTTTGAAGGAATCGTTTTTTTTTGGAATCAGAAAACTGGGATTATTTTTAGCGATGCTGATTTTCCCCAGATTAACGATTCTTGATTCCGATTAATCGTCCCATCTTTAGGTGAAACATATTTGGAAATAGATGAAATATTATGGGAACGTGAGCAGTGAAGCTCTCAGAGTATGGATCTTCAGTTTTACCAATGTAGCTAGTAAATTTCGGTGATTGGTCAAATGTAGCCCCTAGGTCCCTTTCTTCTTCTACTTCTATTATTACTACCAAGTTTTTTCCCTCCATGTGGTAGTTATGTCTCAACTTTACACTTAGTTTCATTGAAGGGTAGCTGTCAATTCCTAGGACCACTGTTGTAAAGATTCAAGATCCTCCTGTAATTGTACCATGCCCTCATCTGTGTTGACTTCCCCCCAAATTTTTGTATCATCTGCAAATAACCTTGTTTCAGAGTTTACTACACTTGGTAGGCCGTTTATGTACAAGAGGAACAGAACAGGTTCCAGTACTGATCCCTGAGATACTCCACTCTTGACAAGTTCCCAATACAAATAATCCCCATTTACTCTGACCCTTTGTTGTCTCTCCATCAGAAATCCTTGTATCCACTCCTACAACTTTCCTTGGATGCCATAAGTCTGTGTAACTTTACAAGGAGTAGCTGATGGGGCCCACTATCAAAAACCTCGCTATAATCCAGATATATACAGTCAAAAGGGATATTCTCATCAATCATCTTAGTCCATGTTTCCATTGCTTCCAGTAGTTCTTCCCTCCCTAAATCCATGTTGATAGATAGAAAGGGTGTTATTCTCTACCTGATGCTGCATAATTGCTCCTCTTATAAATTTCTCAATGATCTTGCAAACTATTGAAGTGAGACTTACTGGTCTGTAGTTACCACATTCTTCTCTCTTTCCTTTCTTGTAGATTGGTACCACATCAGCCTTTTTCCATGAAGATGGTACTCTCCCCTCATCCAGCAACTTCTTAAAAATGATACTCAGTGGTAATGCAATTTCCTCTGCAACCTCTTTAAGTAGTCCTGTAGGGCTCATTCTATAAAATAGGTAGGCCTCTGGAACCAAATTAAAGGATTTAATAGGCCCAGCGAGGAACTCCACAAATGGACACTCGGTGGATATATCAAATCATAAAAATTAAGGAAATAATATGCCAAGTGTAATAAATAAAGAACTAAAGAGAATTAGGAAATGAAACTGAGGCAAGCAGTCGTTAGAGTCACATGGAAACCCACAAACATTCAAAGATATCAAGGGTGACCACTTGGACAAATATGAGGATTGCACACATACGCATGTTGGAAACATTTATCAGCAGCTGAAGAAATATAGGCTCTGAACAGAGAAATTTCACAGACCTGCAACAAGCAATTCCTTATAATAAAACTAAATCTATGGGAAATATGTAGGCACAACAGGTACACAAAGCTGTCAGAAACTCTCCCCAAGGGGTGGAAATAATGAACTAACTAGACCACTGGGTCCACCCCACAGACAAGTCAAGGTCACCCCCCTTGGGTTTCAGTTCCTCTAATGCCTTCAACACTGTTTCTCTAGTTACTTCTATACTTGTAATCATTGAGTTCATGTATACAGCTGTTGGTTCAGGGATAACTGTTGTATCTTCTTCTGTGCAAACGTCTTTATTATTATTTTGAGATAAATTAATTTCTGCTGCTTTTCTTAATTATTTTATTTAATTCATTCCTAGTGACCCTATAATGATTCAGATTTTCCGCAGTACCTTTCCCCTATAATCTTTGGTATATTCTTTATTCTCAGAAATTTTTCTAGCTATCTTATGATTACTCCATAATGTCAATTATTCCTACCACTGAATTTCATATCCCCGTTAACCTGATTCATCAAGTTTCTAAGTTTTACATAATCCTTCTCTATTAAAATTCGAGTTTTAGTAGTGTTTGTTGACGTACTAGCTTTCACTATTCCCAATTATTATCATTTGAAAGTACTAGATCCTATATATTGGCACCTCTTGTTGGGATATTAACACATTTACTAAAAAAAATCCTCAAAACATTCTATAAACTTACTCACTTGGTCTATCCCTTCCTATCATATTTTCCCAATCCTCAGTCTGTCTAGGTGGTCTGTAAAAGGCTGCCAAAAGTAGTCTCCTATTTTTACTGACTAATATCTATCCACAGCGACTCAACTTCTTCCTGCTTTATTGAATTATTTAGATTTGAAGCAATGCTCTTTCTAATATAAATAATTATCTCACCATCAGTCCTACCCCTCCTTTGATTAATGTACATATCATAACCCTGTAAATCAAATTCCCCCACATGGTCATTAAATCTAATTTCACTAACCCATGATTCTATGTCTATATCTTCATCAATAAAAACTAAATAACTAATCCTTCTTATTTCTAAAACTATGAGCATTGGTTTTGAGACAACTCAGCCCTCCTATCCCTGAAGCACCTCTTTTAGCCTGAATACCTTGACATCTTTCCTTTTTTTCACCTTTTCAATCAACATCTTATACCTCTCATGTACTTCACATGCACCAACTCTCTAACATTATTCACTACTACATGTGTAATCACAACTGCATCAATTGCATAGTCAGTCACCAGTCTCTCTTACCTGTCACTCAGATCACTTTGGCACCTGATAAGAAAACCCTCAACCCATTTCATCTACTCACATTCAACTTCCTATCTAAATATCTAACATAAAAATCACCCTCCACAATCTATTAGCTAAGCTAAGAGGTTCTGTGTCCCTTTGTCTTACACACCTAATCTGTCCTTTCCTATCCATACTATCTACATTCACCTTCATTCGTCTCATTTGCTCCAGACTCTACACTAGGCCTACCCCTCCTAACTACTTCTCACTGACTATCTTCCCCCTTTGCCCTACTTCTAGCTAATACAATTGAGTAACCCTACATGTTCTAAAACTAAGTCCTCCTAAGAGAAGACCTGGAAAGAAGTCAGCCATGATCCTGTCAAAGGAAGTGACCACCAAACTGGACCGCTTCAAGGTCTCAGATTCAGCTGCGATGACAGTGGTAAGAGCCGTGGCCAAGAACCAGTCAGAACATCAACAATATCACACTCTCTACGAGCTCCATCCGCTGCCATAGGAGAAAGACCAACTCCCAGGGAGATGCCTTGTGCTACTTCACTGGGATGCAAAGCAGTTGCCTGACATCGCTGGGGGACATGAACTCGTTGAGAGGCTCGCCATTCACGTCACAGGTGGGGACAAGGAGTACCTTTTGGAAGCAAGCAAGATCCCCCAAGGCACAGGGCAGGCGGAGGTTGTCCTCAAGGTGGTATCCGACGCTGGATTAGAGGCACGCATTCAAGGAATCGTGTTTGATACTACTGCCTCGAACACGGGTCCCAATGAAGGAACCTGCATCAAGATTGAGGAGGGTCTGGGAAGGAATCTCCTCTGGTTTGTGTGCAGGCAAATCACATCCTGCAAGTGATCCTAGGGGACATTTTCAAACACTTATGGACCATTTGGTGGGCCTAACATTCCTCTCTTCGTCCGGTTCCAGGACCAATGGGACTTCTCAACCAGAAATTTTGGATGTCCTTCGTAGATGAAGAACGCTTCCTTCCTCTCCTTACAAGTGAGCTGTCTGATGCAAGGGAGACAGCTTTGAGTGAGCTCAAGAGTGCCATCGAACAAGAAAGCAATCCAAGAAACAACAAGGAGCTCTTGGTTCTCTCCTACATCTTCCTGGAAGGCGATATTGGGATGACTTTCAAGATGATGGCACCAGGAGCATTTCATCAAGTGAGATGGATGTCAAAGGGAATCTACGCTCTCAAGATTTTCCTCTTCAGGTCTCAGTTTCGGCTGACCTCTTACAAACTTTGAGCCATGAAACAGGTGTCCCTCTTCATTGCCCTCCTTTATGCCATTCCGTGGAATGAGGCCATGGTTCCTTCCCATGCTCCCTACAATGATTTCTTCATGAGGGAACTTTGCAGAGGAATCCCCCATAAGTGTGTTGCTGAAGTGGCCCTAAAGGCATTCAAGCGCCATCTCTGGTACGTGTCAGAAAACTTGGTGTCTCTTTCTCTCTTCAATGAAAGGGTTACAAAGGAAAAAGCCTCCATGGTCCAGAACATGAAGAGGGAGGCTTCTTCAGTTCCCGGTTTAGAAAGGGCGGTGCTTTATGCAACACCTAGGCAGTCGTGGTCTCTCTGGCGAGAGTGAGTCGAACTTGTTTCTTAAATCACGTTAACTTGGAGTGTGGTGTGATCACCAAGTAACGAGCTCGAGGAGGAGCTTTTCTCCTTCGTTACTTTATTCCTTATGGACGAGGACTGAACTCGGGGAGGGTCTTCTTCAAGGGCGAGGATAACGGAGGGAGGTTTCTCTAGCGAGAATAAGTTACTTAACGTTTGGTGTGGCCACCGAATAACGGGCTTGAGGGGGAGCCTTTTCCTTCTTCTTTTCTTAATTCCTCAAGGACAAGGAATATCCCTGGTGTTTAAGGTGCACCCGGATATGAGGAGTGTCTCTGGCGAGAGTAAGTTGACTTACCAAAGTTAACTTATCGTTTGGTTTGATAACCAGGGACTTAGCTCAAGGATGAGCTTTTTCTTAGCCCCTTAAGGTAGGTAGCCCTGCCTCTCTTGCAGGGTACTTCTTGGTCTGGCGACCCAAGTAAACTACCTCTCTAGTCTCGGTAGTTCGGTTTGATCCGAAGACTTCGTCACCTAGAGACTGACGTATACTACCTTCTTCTTTTCTTAATTCCTCAAGGACGAGGAATACCCCTGGTGTTTAAGGTGCACCAGGATATGAGGAGTCTCTCTGGCGAGAGTAAGTCGAACTTACCAAAGTTCACTTATCGTTTGGTTTGATAACCAGGGACTTAGCTCAAGGATGAGCTTTTTCTTAGCCCCTTAAGGTAGGTAGCCCTGCCTCTCTTGCAGGGTACTTCTTGGTCTGGCGAGCCAAGTATTCTACCTCTCCAGTCTCGGTAGCTCGGTTGTGGATCCGAGGACTTCATCACCTAGAGACTGACGTATACTACCAATCCAGTCTAGGTAGCTCGGTTTTGGATCCGAGGACTTCGTCACCTGGCCTGACGTATACTACCAATCCAGTCTAGGTAGCTCGGTTTTGGATCCGAGGACTTCGTCACCTGGCCTGACGTATACTACCAATCCAGTCTAGGTAGCTCGGTTTTGGATCCGAGGACTTCGTCACCTGGCCTGACGTATACTACCTCTCCAGTCTAGGTAGCTCGGTTTTGGATCCGAGGACTTCGTCACCTGGCCTGACGTATACTACCAATCCAGTCTAGGTAGCTCGGTTTTGGATCCGAGGACTTCGTCACCTGGCCTGACGTATACTACCTATCCAGTCTAGGTAGCTCGGTTTTGGATCCGAGGACTTCGTCACCTGGCCTGACGTATACTACCACGATTTTCCTCAGAGTTCCTCATTTATACCTCGCACCCCCACTGGGGGAGTGGTAAGGGGGAGAGGGGCTTGAGGACGGCCCCAGGAGAGTTCTTTTTCCAAACGGTCTTTCCCACGAAGTCAAACATCGGCTCCTCGTTAGCCATCGAGATTGGGAGAAACCCATCTCCAATTTCTTGTTGAACGTGAAACTGGATCTCACTCTCCTGGGGGAGATCTTACCTTTTTGACCTTTAGGGTCTTACATGGCACTGAGTTGTGCCACACTGTGGTTAAGCACTGACCCGCCGATGCCTTCGACGGATGTCGTTGCGGTAACCGCCTTGGGACTGCATCAAGAGTGAACGGGGGGGGGGGAAGTGACCATTTCCCGACACACCTCCCACCGAAGAACTTAATGGAAAGCGGGGGATGCTCCCGGGAACTCAAAACACCTTACTCAACCTAGTCGAGCTTATCAAAGTTGTATTTCTTTGAGCCCTCTCTTACATTAAGTTTCCTTACACATGAGCGCCCACGCGCGCGTTTACACAGGCAATGTGTCGAGCTAGACCTACTCGCAATACAATTTTACATAGAAAATTAAAAAACCTTAATTCATCGATTACCCACAAAAAAAACAACAAAACAAGCTACTTCCTTACCTTTCTAAGTTTTTGAGAACTTAAATCCTACCGATAAATATTAACACAAACAACAAATGAAAACATGGTTTCACGCTCATTAGGTACTGAAATAACCCTCAATGGTTTTTCGTCTCCACCTATAGAGCAGCTGTACATTATCGGCTCCTTTGATGTAGCTGATCCTAAAATGGTGCTCTGTGACCATTATTCTACCGCGCCTGAGTCGGCCGTTCTGAGTATTGAGTCTACCCAAGTATGGTACTAAATGGTAGCGGTATTTCAACCTACTCGAATTACCCTTCTTATGGTACTTGACTACCTTTAAACTGAACATTATGGCTAGAGCGGCCTGTTGTAGCGGGGCATAATTGATGGGAGCGTAGGTCCCATAGCTCTCCTTTAACTAGGTACACGGGAAGATCGTGTCTGGGTTCGATCTTTGGGGGTCGAGAAAATTTTTCCCTGCGAGGTCGTTAATGGGCTTGGCGCTCACTACGACTTGGCGATTTAGCGGTAACTCCGTGGACGTTCCGTTCGGGGAGGAGACTACTAGGGGTAGGGGATACTCATCCGCTTCTACCATTTGATTAGTCTTACACGGGTGTATCGCAATAGCACCTCTTTCCTCCTTCCTTGTCAACTCATTTGACTCGCATCTCTTAGTAGGTAGTTCCTCAGGTACACCTGCTCGTACCTCTACTCTACCTTCTTCTTCTTCCCTGATAACCCCATTTGGCTGGGTTCTCCTCGTAGGTTCTTCCTTAGATACTCCTGCTGGTACCTCATTCCTACTTCCTACTTCTTCCATCGTTACCCCATTTGGCTGGGTTTCCCTCGATGGTCCTTTCTTAGGTCCAGGCCGGGCTACAACTTCCTCGGCCTCTATGAGATTCTCGATAGGTGCTCTTTCGAGTGCGAGCAATCTTTCCTTTTCTTCTCTCTCTTCTCTTTCAGCTTGAGCACGTTCTTTTTCCCTCTGTATTCTTCTTTCATCTATTTCTTTTTGAATCTTTATTCTCCTCTCTTTCGACTCTTTTTCCCTCTTCATTCTCCTTTCCTCGGCTTCTTGTTCTGCTTTCGCTATTTCGTTTTCCCGTCGAGTTCTTCTTTCTTCATCTTCCAGCTTTATCTTTAGTCTTCTTTCTTCATCTTCCATTTCTGTCCTTATTCTGAATTATCGTGCTTCTCTTTTCAACAGTATTATTCTTTCGCTTGTTTTACATCCTCTCAGCATTCTTCTTTCCTCTCTTTCTAAATTCCACTGTATTCGGGATTCTTCACTTTTCCGGTTCATCTGTATTTCTATATTTTCCCTTTTTCTATCAAACTCTATTATTTCTTCTTCTTCTTCTTCTCCTCTTTGTATTCTCAATTCTTCGAGGATGTAGGCATCCATATCCTCGCCTTCAAATCCCAGAATTTGGGCTTGTAGGTAAAATCTTCTGACCGGATCCATTTCGTGTTGGTCCGTCGATTTTTCCTTTCTTTATTCTCAGGTAATTATGCCGCCACTCACCAGGTAGCACTCAGCATAACTTACCCTTAATCCCACTACTATGCTGATTGAAATACCACTCCCGACAACAAATTTACCACTTGACCTACCAATTACCTTAAGATTGTTACCACCCCTAACTCTACCAATTTTCCTCTCGTCAATTATTCTCTTGTTCCTGATATTCCTTTACGTGTTGGCTCATTCTAAATTAGACACTGCTGGGTTCTTTCTGAAAACAAACTACAAAACCTGACACCACTTTAATTATGTCGTAGAATTCTTTCTGATAAAAACCCTACTTACCTGACACCACTTTTATTTAGTGTCGTAGAATGCCCCCCCTTTTTTTTTGTTCTATTCTAAGAGTGCTAAGAGTGTCTAATATATATTGATATTATAAGAATATCTTAAAGAACAGAGCCGTTACCAAACACGTAAGGATATAAAAGAAACGCCCACTAATTTACAAAATAAACTTATATTTTATCTTTAACCATTGAATACACAACCTTTATACATTAACTACAGCAATACTCTGAATATTAGACTAAACAAGCATTAATTAAATTAGTTTACCCTCCAAAATTTGGTTAACATTTTCTCTAGACAAAACAATAATATAAGAATTAGGCTTACGGACTCATGTGGAGTTTAAAGGCCTCAGAAATGTTATTGACTCACGACGCGTGCCGGATGTCCAGGGTAGCAGCTGGGGGGTCCACACGTTCTTCCGGGGGGGGAGGATTCTTCAAGGACTAGAACCAATACGGTGCTTTATGCAACACCTAGGCAGTCGTGGTCTCTCTGGCGAGAGTGAGTCGAACTTGTTTCTTAAATCACATTAACTTGGAGTGTGGTGTGATCACCGAGTAACGAGCTCGAGGAGGAGCTTTTCTCCTTCGTTACTTTATTCCTTATGGACGAGGGCTGAACTCGGGGAGGGTCTTCTTCAAGGGCGAGGATAACGGAGGGAGGTTTCTCTAGCGAGAATAAGTTACTTAGCGTTTGGTGTGGCCACCGAATAACGGGCTCGAGGGGGAGCCTTTTCCTTCTTCTTTTCTTAATTCCTCAAGGACGAGGAATATCCCTGGTGTTTAAGGTGCACCCGGATATGAGGAGTGTCTCTGGCGAGAGTAAGTTGACTTACCAAAGTTAACTTATCGTTTGGTTTGATAACCAGGGACTTAGCTCAAGGATGAGCTTTTTCTTAGCCCCTTAAGGTAGGTAGCCCTGCCTCTCTTGCAGGGTACTTCTTGGTCTGGCGAGCCAAGTATTCTACCTCTCCAGTCTCGGTAGCTCGGTTGTGGATCCGAGGACTTCGTCACCTAGAGACTGACGTATACTACCAATCCAGTCTAGGTAGCTCGGTTTTGGATCCGAGGACTTCGTCACCTGGCCTGACGTATACTACCAATCCAGTCTAGGTAGCTCGGTTTTGGATCCGAGGACTCGTCACCTGGCCTGACGTATACTACCAATCCAGTCTAGGTAGCTCGGTTTTGGATCCGAGGACTTCGTCACCTGGCCTGACGTATACTACCAATCCAGTCTAGGTAGCTCGGTTTTGGATCCGAGGACTTCGTCACCTGGCCTGACGTATACTACCTCTCCAGTCTAGGTAGCTCGGTTTTGGATCCGAGGACTTCGTCACCTGGCCTGACGTATACTACCAATCCAGTCTAGGTAGCTCGGTTTTGGATCCGAGGACTTCGTCACCTGGCCTGACGTATACTACCACGATTTTCCTCAGAGTTCCTCATTTATACCTCGCACCCCCACTGGGGGAGTGGTAAGGGGGAGAGGGGCTTGAGGACGGCCCCAGGAGAGTTCTTTTTCCAAACGGTCTTTCCCACGAAGTCAAACATCGGCTCCTCGTTAGCCATCGAGATTGGGAGAAACCCGTCTCCAATTTCTTGTTGAACGTGAAACTGGATCTCACTCTCCTGGGGGAGATCTTACCTTTTTGACCTTTAGGGTCTTACATGGCACTGAGTTGTGCCACACTGTGGTTAAGCACTGACCCGCCGATGCCTTCGACGGATGTCGTTGCGGTAACCGCCTTGGGACTGCATCAAGAGTGAACGGGGGGGGGGGGAGTGACCATTTCCCGACAAGGGTGATTGACCAGGTGAAGGTGGTCAACGACGTTCCCGAATGGGTAGTGGCCCTGATGACCACCTTCAACATGGCCATCATCCAAGAAGAAGCTCAGAAGCAGTTCCTTCTGACCCGTGACCTCCAAGGCAGCCCTACTGAAGTCTGAGGGATCGGACTCCAAATAAAGCAAGGAGGTCCGTCCAGGACTGGTTTTTTGTTGTCTTGTTTCAGTTCTCAGTGATGTCATTCTATTTATACTTCTCTGCATGCGATAGGAAATATATTTATAACTTCTTTTTTCATATTTGCTAACTTTTTGTTTGTTTTGAAAAATTGTTGCTTCGTGGACCCCTAAGCAATGTCCAATTACAATAAAATTTGGCACAAATCTTTTACTTTTTTAGTGGAACAAAAACATGTGGCCCAAAAGTGTTTGCAACATGTGACATTTTGAACAGGTCAAATGTGAGGGGGGGGGGGGGGGTTCCTCTCCATCCCAATAGGGAATCCTGCAGGAAAGTGCCCTCACCCTCTCACTCTTTTCCCTGAGCATCAATGGTATCACCTAGTTGCTGCAGCAGGATGTTCTTGCTATGCTGGAAGTAATGGACCTGCACTATTTTGGGGGTCTTGTTTTTATTGATGCCTCATCTGAGAGGCCCATATTGCAGCCTTAGGATCTCAGCTACCCACACCATAGACATTTCGTTCTGTGGTGTTCAGCAATTGAAGTGCTGATAGGGCTACTACTCTTGTGGTTTATTGTTCCTTTTTCAGTCATACCTTGACTACTGATGCAGGGGTTTTAGGCATCCCCAGCTGAATGTAAATTGCTGAAGGGGGATGCAATCCACCACCAGTCTCTCTCTGGTGACTTGTGCCTTCTGCATGTCTGTATTTAAAGCCTGTCTGTCACCAGGAAGATGCCACTTGCTCTGCGCTGTGCATTATCTGCTTGTACACACAGGCCTGCTATCTCTCTGTCATCAATAACTCTCATTGCATCCCTGACCATTACTGACAGATGATGTCATACCCTAAACCCTTCAAGTTTATGGTTAGGAAACTCTGAGAGCTAGGTGTAGCTCTCGGGCCATTGGTGCCTCTGGTTCTGCCCAGGGTGGCATCTTGGCAAAACCAACAGCTCTTGCTGCATCCGCAGCTAATCGTGATGGTGCCTATGCCGCTGAGAGACGCCAGTCATATCCTTAGAGAGCTTGTTATAGCTTTCAGACCAGTGGCACCCTTGGTTCTGCCCAGGATGCCACGCTGGAGGGTACCACCTTTGACTATTTGTCTCCACGCCTCTTCTCCCAAAGTTTCAATAGTGCCGAGAGTATTGCATTCAACCTTTTTGGAGCACACTCTGTCATGCTGGATCCGTGCAAGTGTACATGGATGTCTTCAAGTCCAAAGAGGGGCTTGGCTTCCATGCTGTATCTCCTCTGTTTGAAGTCAGCTACACTACCAAGTACTCCTTCTGTCTTCACGGCTGAGAAGGTTGCACTACACTGCTCAGTACACGATATATCACCTTGTACCGGGTTTGAGACTGGATCATCATGACTCAATGCACCCTAAATGCTCTGACGGCATTGGAATCTCTGCACACCCCGGTTCACAGTATTTGTGATGGCATGGTTTCTGTGAGCCGGGCAGATGTTAAGATTATCTTCTAAGTTCCTGGACATTTAGGCATTGCAGCGAATGAGAGTGTGGACTGTGCGACCAGACAAGCATTTCCTCTTCCTCACACTGACTACATGGCAGGAATCAGATCAGCCCTTTGACTCTGTTATTGGTTGCCTCCTTCTTTTGCTTTTTTCTTTGTTGTTTAGTTTTATTCTGTTTGTTTTTTCTAGTGTATTTTCTTGTTTTGTTTTGTTTTTAATGTAGCTTAATAATAGGCTAATATTGATGACAGCAACTTATGCCTTTGGTGGCACTCACCAGTTGGGTGCCCTAAAAAATTATTTTAAAAACATACCTGATATATATTTATTTTGCTTAAATGCTTCAATCAGTATTCACCACCCTACCATAAAAACATTCCTCTTTCCATTGCTTTGATAGTGCATGTAGTAAAGTATTGTAAAAGAATGGTAAAAAAAAAAGAAGATACTTATCCCCCCCTACCTTATGAGAGGGGCTTCTGGAAAGGATGTTCTACAGTGGCGGCAACAAAAAAAGTGACATGTGACAATTCAGAGAAAATGAAACAGAAAAATGTAACTTACATATTTTATTATGAATATTTCATGAAAGTTAATACTTGGTCATGTTGCCCTTGCACTTCATGATCATCCTGAGTCGATTGGGCATTGATTCAGTAAGGTTTGCGAAGTAGGTGGGGTCGATCGTAACCCAGATCTTCTTCAGTGATTCTATCAGATCCTTGATGCTGCCGAGTGCTGGCTCTTGAACTTTGGTTTTCATCAGATTCCAAGCATTCTCAATAGGATTTAGGTCCGGGGAATTACCAGGCCACTCCAAAACACTAATATTATTATCATTGAAGAACCTTTTCACTAACTGGGACCTGTGAGCAGGGGCACCATCATGCATGAAAAATTCACACTGATGAATTTCCCAAAATGGCAGCATGTGCTGCCTCAAAACTTCCAGATAGTTAGTCCCCCTCATGGTTATATTCTTAGGAAGGAAGTACAGACCCCTCTGCCCTTGTTTCCACTAAAGGCACCACACACCATCACACTATCAGGGTGCTTCACAGTTTTCACGGTATATTTTGGTTTATACCGAGACACATTGCTGGGACGACGCACGATCTTTGACTCTCCTCTGACCAGCCTAAAGGTGTTTTAATCACTGAACATAACCTTCTTCCAATGGGCAGCTGTCCAATGTTTATAGGTCTTGCACAAATTGAGCCTTTTCATCTTCATAGTCTTGGTAAGAAGTGGCTTCTTGGCAGCGCCGCGAGCCGGTAGGCATAAGTCCTTCTGTAAGCAATGACGGATGGTCCTGAGGGCGACGTTCTGGAGGAGGTCTGGGTGTTTATTCTTGATTGAAGCGGAGGTTACAGAAGGGTCTGACATCACTTCACGCCTTAGGATATTATCAGTCCTTGGAGATGTCTTCCTAGCTGCACCAATGCCCTCCTTCATCTTTGGTATGGTACCTGGTGGCAATAACTCAGCTGCCCGTTTTAGGCGATGAATCATATTTTTTGAGGTTCCTAAATCTGCTGCTACATCAATAAAAGACTTTCCCTGCTCTAATAGGGTCAAGGCACGGCTTTTCTCTGTCATAGAAAGCTTTTTCCGCCCCATTGTATCCATTTGCACAGAAGTTATAGCACGTCAAATGTAGGCACGAATGCAGGAAATCAGCACGCTGGAGTGCCATACACTAAAGCTTAACTGTACGAGCTCAAACGAGACACTGAGTTCCAGTAAAGCGCAGTTCTCTTGTCTTAGCTCAGGAGAGTCGTCCACTTGCGGCATAAGCCCCGCACCTTTTCATTGGCTAGTTGGCAAGTAAAATCGTGAAAACGATTTTGTGTATCGATTTCTGTTGCCAATATTAAATGTCACTTTTTTTGTTGCCGCCACTGTACTTTATATTTTACCTATTCAGATGCAAAACAGCCTCTAGCGAAACTGCCATGACCACATCTATTTTGTACTACAGGTTTAGCCACATTGTGTATCGTTTGTTACCAAGTGGAATCCTAATTTAGTTTGACTTGCTTGGTTAATATATGCTGTAGTGGCTCAGATCCTACTTTAAATCCCCAACTCCATACTGAGAAAGGCATTTAAAAAAAGCAAATTTGGTTGTAAAACTAACTTTAAAAACAATCATTTTACTCTGCTCACCATTTTCATTCCTCTCTGTCCTCTCACGTTTCTTCCCTTTTACTTTATTTTTATTATTTTTTCTTTCAATTGGGACAAAATTGGGAGATATAAATAAATTTTCATAATGTAATTCATTGATATTTCAGATTTTAACTTTCTTAAATATAACTGAAACCTCACACTAATAAAATTTTCTTTTTGCAGATATCCACTATCATTAGTTTATTAAAATGGGATGTGATGGTGGAACTATCCCAAGGAGAGATGAATTGGTAAAAACTAAAAAAAAGCCAGAGCAAGTAAGGTTTTTTAACATTATAAAGTGACAAATGTCTTTATTCTATTAAGAATAGTTTTTTCTAATTGATTACCTTTTAATTTATATAATTACTGCAGTTTAATTAATTTTCTCAATTTTGACTTTGGCTAGTTAACACATTCACGGCCCATGATGGATATATCCATCATTTGGTAGTTATTACCAGGCCCTTGGTGTCAGCCTACTATCAGATGCCGCAAACAAATTTGTTACTCTTAAAACTGGCAACAGAGTCAGATGTACGATAATCTCTGTAAGTCTACTCACAGGCCCAAGCTTCAAATTTATCACTAGAAAATTGCCACATTCTAAATTTAAGAACCTCTAGTCAAAAGGTTATTGGCTGGTATGCAACCATCAGTTTCCATCTTTTTATTTTTGTATATGAGTAGCTCCACAGGAGAACGATCCAAGTGACATTTTTAAAAACTGAGAAAATTGCTTCTAAAGTATTACATTTTAATTTTTTCTATCTGTGGGAGAACCATCTAAGCACCATTTTTAAAAAATGGCACCTAACCCAGTGTCTGGGAGGGCAGGCAGCTAGCTCATTGGCTACGCGCTGCCTACATCACAAATCACATACTACGCTATTGCCTGACTGGCCATGATGCCTAACCCACATCATCCCACCTGGCGTGCAGGTTGGCTGTCTGCCATATCATCATAGCTCAGGGCACTTGGATTGTTTTACCAGGGAGTACATTAACTCAGGAACCTCCAGGTCAACAATGTGAAAAAATATGCACCATTGTATAAAATTTTAGACCGTATTAACATAGGGAGAGAACAATCTAAGCAACATATAGTGGTAGAGGCATGTTTGAACTCCCAGTAGCATGGGAAAACTTATTTTTGCTGGCGGTGGCGCTTGGATCTTTCTCTTGCGAAGCTGCTCATATGTTTCGAGAAGTTTAAAATGTACTCTCAGAGCAACATTTTTGAATGAAGCTTAATATAGTCTTTGCCATCTTCAAACCCCTTTTACTTATTCTTTTTTGTAGGCATCCTTTTTTTTCTTATTCTTTACTTTTCCCATGCATTGATGATCATTGCTATATTTCTTTTCATTAAAGAAGTCCATTACATTAATCCTTCAACTGCTGCCCTAAATGGCTCCAAATTACTGAGCATGATTTTTATCTATTACATCATAAAACAAAAAAAAATTATTAATTATTTAAATACTTTTTATATAATTAATTAAATATTTTAATTGTAATGCATTCTTATATTGAGCTGACCAAACTACATATTTAAAAGTGAGTGGAAATATTTCTATTATATAATAAAAAATTGTCCCGCTTACCTTAGAAAACCCTTCTTTGAGTCACTGCTTCAAAGTGTTTTCTATTCCTTTATATTTATTTTATTATAATTTTATACAACTTTCCAAATTCTTGGTATATGAATTCTTGTTCATGCACTTTGTATAACATGAACATTATTACTCCAATAAAGGTAAAAGCTGTATAGTTAATAGCAAATATATAACATTGTATATATATGTATATAAATATATATGAATGGGAAATCACAATAACATATGACACAATAGATGCTCAATAACACATAAGAAATAAAAAAAGATGATGGACAAGCAATTTCAGCCTTTTCTAAGACCAAACAAGGATCATACATAGATTAAGGAAGAAGAGAGAGATAGAAAATAGATAAAATATTATACATTCTTAATAGAAGCATTTCATGTAGTATGTGTGAGGAGAGGGGTGAAATTAATTACAGAAAAGAGTAAGGTGATGGTGTTTGATAGTAAAAATGAGGTTTGATATCATATGAGTCTAGTCTGCCCCCTGAGTGCATGCAATGAACAAGGCAATGTTGTGTCTAGGAAGTGTTGTGAATGATAGCAGTATAGATGCAGCAGATTACAACCACAAAGTTTTGAATGGTGAAAATTTTCAGTGGCTATCAGAGTAATAGACAATTTGAGTGTGATGTTAGGTATGAGAAGAATAGACTAAGGAATGAATAGTTAAGAGCTATATACAATACTCTATGAAAAAAGATGTTGGTGAAGTAATTGAGAATGTTTTGATATGGATATTTTAAATGGAGGAAAATATTCTTGTGAATATAATGAGACTCGATATTCTATTGTTGGTAAGATTGGAAGACCTTATAAAAGATGGATTGATTATATGAGTATTTCAGGGTTGGCAAAAAAAACCCAATTTGGAAAAAGCTTCCCCCAAAACCTGGGTTTTTCCAAAAAACAAATGCTACAAGCATTAGAATAACATAGAAATGGAATAGCTATCTCTATTTTTATAATATTAATTAGTTTAATAATTATATAGTAAGAACAGATCACTGATCGAGATTTGTGGGTACCTATGATAGCCATAACCTGTAGAAGGAGAGATGAATTATGAGTCATTATCAGAGAAATAACCTTAATTCGATACATATTTGTTGAATTTATAAACCTAAATATGCATTTTGAATAAAATAATGATAAGTAGCATTCATTTCTTGAAAAAAAGTGTAATTTTGAAAAATAAAAAAATGCGTGTTTTTTTATTTGCCAACCCTGGAGTATTTAGGTAAAAAGGGAGTAAAAGGAGAATTGGATGGTATTGTATATGATACATATGGCTGGAGGACATTGCTACAAGAGTAGATCCTAGGTACATCATGCCCCATTGCTATTAGTAGCATTGTTGCTCAGCAGTACCACTAAAATATAAATTTATTTCCTCTAACTTAACATAGTTTTTATCACATTATTCTTTTTTAGAAAGACAAAGATGCTGAGCGTTTGTATCGTTGGAAGCATTGTGCAGTTTCTCAGTCACTTCTACAGCATCCAATAGTTGCTTGCGAACTTGGTAGAATGTACAACAAGGAAGAAGTAATTTCAAGAATGCTTTCAAAGTCCAAGGATGCAGCCATCAGCCATATCAAGAATCTAAAAGATATCAAAGAATTAAGGTCAGGCTTTTAAATATATATATACAAGCCATACTTCGTATTCTTTCTTACAGAAAGAACTTGGTTCCACAGGCACTCCTTTGGCGTGTAGCCTACGGCCTATTTGCTATTCTAAACCACTTTTTTTAATCCCCTTTATAGACTCTTTATTTTAACACCCTGAACATCTTTTTCAACATAGATACCCTGAAACATTTTTTTAAGTTATTTCACTTTTTATTATATTGTCTTTATCCCTTGAAGATTTATATATAGTTGAATTTTCCAAACACTTTTTTCAACATAGACACCCTGAAACATTTTTTAAGTTATTTCACCCGGTTTGATATATAGAAAAACCTTCGTCAGATCTCTTTTTTTTTCATCTAAATTTGTTTTATATACGAAATGATAGTAAAAAAATGCCAAAGCCCTAATTTTAATACATTTCTTGAACTTCACGATTTGTATGTTTTTTCATTCCAAATCATTCGATAATTATATTTATTTTTTCTGAACTTTTAGAAAGATCGAAACATACAAAAAACAGCCGTGCGAATAAAAGTTTCAAATAAACCTAAACTCAAAAACATGAAAGGTTACTTGTCCACTAATAAAAAAACATTTTCAAAAATTTAAAAAATTCACCAAGTTAAATTATAGAGTTAAGGATATGCACACACACACACACACACGCATACACATAGTATGCATTAATAGTAACATTGTTAAGGAGTAATGAAAGGGGAGAAAGGTGAATGCTTGAACTACAGGAGGGAGCTAAGTGTGTTGTATTGTGGGTAAGTATGGAAAAATTCTGATTATGTGTATAAGAACTGAAACTCTCTTAAAAAAAACAAAGGATTAGACTTGTAAAGTGGATGCTGAGTTCATGGACCTAGAGAATGCTTATTATTGTGTTGATAGGGAAGGATTATGGCAGATGCAAAGAATGTATTAAGTGAGTAGTAAACTATTTGATGGTGTGAAGAGTACTTATGTTCGAATTAAGGCATGCATTAGGGTCAAACATAGCCAGAGTGAGTGGTTTCACATATCTGGGGGAGTAAGAAGAGGTTGTGATGTCTCCATGAATGTTTACTATCTTTATGGGTGCAGTATTGAGAGAAGTATGTATGGCAATAATGCAAAGAAGTGTAAAGTTGATGAGGGCTGAGAGAGAGATTTGGAAATTTTGATTGAAGCTTTTGACAAGGTGTTTGAGGCTGGGGCTAAAACTTAATGCTGAGAAGAGTAAGATAATGTTGTTTGGGGGTGAGGTGGTGGTGGAGTATGATATGCGAGTCTGTGGTGTCACCCTTGAAGAAGTGCACATTTTTAAGTATCTAGGATACATAATTGATAGTGGTACAGATGATGTCGATTGTGCCAAATTAGAGCGTCAGTGAATGTAAAGCGTTTAAGCGTGAAATGTGCCAGGAAGCTGCATGAAAGTATGCTAATGCCAACATTAGTGTATGTGAGTGAGACTGTAGTATGGAAGGTGAAGGAAAGATCTGAAGTGAGACCACTGCAAATAGACCATTTGAAAAGTAGATTGAGTGGGAATGACTTGGTAAGAGCTGTTTATGGTGTGAATGAAGTTGTGACAAAGCATGTTAAGGCAGTAAGAGCATAAAATAAGAATGAATGAATGGCCTTAAACTTGCGAAGAGAATGTTCAAGGGTATTGTGGTGATAGGAGAACTGAAAGACCATTTAAAGGTGGTTTGACTGTGAATAAGTGTTTGAGAAAGGGGTGACAGGATGAAGCAGATGATAGTGTATGATTAGTGTGCATGGAGGGTGTTTGTGAGGTAGCCTGCTTGGGGGCCTTCTGCTCAGGTGTGAACCCTGACTGGCCTAGATGCTACAATACATAGTACCCGATCATTATGATGAGCCTCTCCGTATTGGCACATGATGGGCCTTGCATTTAATAGTGCATAAAGGGGGGTTGAGTTAGTATTGGTGTACCAACGCTATTTTGTGGAAAAGTAGTAGTTGTTGAAGTTTTGAATTTCTTGGAGCATACAGTATGTCACAATGAAACCATGCCAATCTACACAGATGGCTTCCAATTTGAAGCAAGTGTTAGCTTCCATGATACCTCCCTATATTTAAGGCTGGCCGGGCCTCTGTCTTCATGGCTGAATCAGTGGCAATATACTACTACCATACAGGAGATTGTGTTGTGCCTAGTTCTGAGACATTCATCATTCATCGCAACTCAGAGTGTACTAAGTGCTCATAAGCAGTGGAAGTTCCACATCTCCTAGTTCACAATATCCATGATGTCATGGTTGCTTCAAGCCAGGAGGATTTCGAGATTGGCTTGTGCTGGGTTCCTATACATGTCAAGGTAGCTGGAAATGAGCATGTCTGCATAGTGAGCAACCGGACTGACATTTCGCTCTTTCCTACTGATTACATTGCAGGAAGCAAGTAAGCCATCTGGGCTGCATGGCAAAGAAGATGGGAGATGGTGCACAGAAATTTGAATTTGTGTGCTATTACTCTCCAACTTTCCCCCACAGGGAGGTACCATATGAAGCCTTTTACACTTGGTACCTGGAGGAGAAGCATGTCATTCTAGCCTGAGTGTAGATAGGAAAGGCTCTGCTCTAGGGATTGAATTGAACTCTTTGACTGGGGCATGGGAATCTGGTGCTCTTTCTCCTTCTCCCTCTCAGGACACTTTTATCCACGACTTTCCCTTAATTTCTGCAGGCTTAAGTACCTGACCAACTACCTCATGCTGTATCAGAAGAGAGGCTTTGGAACCTCTATAAACAACTTTCGCAGGTAGCAAAAGAGCAGGACTTGAGGGGTCCTATGCATTGGGGCATGGTTAATGGGAAGATTGTTTTAGTCAAAATAACCTCTTCCCTGTGCCTACTAGGCTGATCACCTCTGGTGTCTGTTCTTGTATACAAAAGGCTGCACTGATTATGGCGTGTGGGCTTTACTGCCTTGTTGGTGGCCAGGTCAAATTAAAGTCTTGGGGTCCTGTCCCTGTGTCTGTCACAACACATCTTGGCCATCCTGTCGATGATTACTGCAACATAGTAGGGAGATACACCTTGTTACCCTGCCTCTTTAGCTGCAGCCTTTTGGGAATGACCATCCAATGGCCAACTTTTGTTCACTGTCCATCGCTGAACACTACTTTTTATGCATCCGGGGCTGGAGATCTGAAAAGGCCAAAAATCTGAGGCAGGAAGGGCTAGATGCAGGATATAGCCTACCAACCTTTTTTTCTCTTCTTTTTTATTGGTCACTTGCTTGGGAGAATTTTGTTTTATTGTTAAACTTCAAAAATTTCTGACTACATTCCTCTAAATGAAACTTCTCCCAACCTTGCTGTTAGTGAGGGTGTGGCATTCGACAACACACAGTGGTGGATGGTTTTTTCCTTTCACCACTTCCCATATTAATTAAGTGGTTTTTCCTTTTAGTAATTTTGGAGCCACCCTTGGGCAGCTCCAACTCTGCCCCACAGAAGGGGTACCCTGTTACACTTAGTACTTGGAGGAGCTGCAATCAACCTGGCCTGAGTGCAAATTAGGGAAGCCCTGTTGGCATGAACTCTTTTGAGGTCTGGGAAAGCTTTTGGTGCAGTTTCCCTTCACGACCCTTCAATCTCTTTTGGCGTGACCCAGATGCCAACTCTGGAACGTCGACTCGAACAGGCATTGAACCGTGTCCCTCGCTATCCCGAAGCGCACAGGCTTCGGTTTTCCTTGGCCAAGACTAAGGTGGTACACTTCTGTCTCCATCCGCGGCTCCACCCGACCCAGACTTGTTTCTAAATGGGGCTCGTCTGGATGTGGTGGACTCGCACCGTTTCCTCGATCTTGTATTTGATCGACGCTTCACCTGGGAGGCTCATAATCGCAGCCTTAGGGTCTCTTGTACCCTCGCCGTGACGTTCAACGTCTCGGGCGCTGATAGGGCTACTGCCCGACTTTTTTATCGATCCTTTGTTCGTTCGAAGCTCGACTACGGATGCGAGTTTTATGGATCCGTAACCGAGCGTGTATGTCGGAAAGTGAGCTCGATCCACCACATCTGTCTCCACCTGGCGACCGGTACCTTCCGTCGTCCCCCATTGAGAGCCTACTTGTCGATGCTGGGGAGATGCCACTCGCTCTGCGACATGCACAGTGCATTATTCGCCTGTACGTGCGAGCCTGGCGTCTTCCTCAGGCGCCAACAGCTCTCACTGTATCTGCAGCTGATCTCGACGGTGCCTATGCAGCCGAGAGACGCCAGTCATACCCTAATCCCTTTGGGTTTAGGGCTAGGAAACTCCTTCAAGACCTCGGTATAGCTCTCGGGCTGGTTGCGCCCCTGGTTCTGCCCTGGAGGGTGCCACCTTTGACTATTTGTCGCCACGCCTCTGGTGCCAAAGCTTCTACTGTGCCGGGAGTATTGCGCTCGGCCTTTTTGGAGCACACTTCGTGTTATGCTACAACAGTGCCAGTATATACGGATGGCTCCAAGTCCCAAGAGGGGATCGGCTTCCACGCCGTATCCCCTCTGTTTGAAGTCAGCGGGGCTCTGCCAGGCGCTTCGTCTGTCTTCACGGTCGAGTTTGTTGCGGTACATCGCTCGGTACGGGAGATAACGCGACGTGCCCGCTTCTCCGGAGACCGGATTGTGATTTATAGCGACTCACAAAACGCCCTGAGTGCTCTCGGGGCATTGAAATCTTCGCATCCCCCGGTTCGCGATATCCGTTACGCCACGGTTTTGGCGAGTCGGGCGGATGTCGAGATTATCTTTTTCTGGGGTCCTGGACATATAGGGAATGAGGGTGCCAAATAGTACACGAGGACTGGGCGACCAGACCAGTTCTTGGCTCTCCCTCATACAGACTATGTACATGGCAGAAATCAGGGCAGCCTTCCGGGCTGCTTGGCAAAGAAGATGAGAGACGACCGAGGGGAATTTAATGTTGCCTGCCATTGCACCGCAACTTTTCCCATTGGTTAACGCCCCAATGCCGCGGCGGCTTTAGCTCGCCTTCTATCATCTTCGAATTAGACACTCTTGTGACACATCGCTATTTGATGGATCGATCGTTTCCACCATATTGCGATGACTGCGTTTTCCTCCAGACTTGTCCTTTGTACTCAGGACGGGTTCGTGTCCACAGGCTTGAGGACTTACTGACATTTGGGAGGAGGCTGGCTTCCTCCATGTTATTTCACTTTGTTGTAAGTCGCACGTTCTTGTACCGGTGGGAGGCTGGCCTCCCACTGACGCAGGAGCGTGTTTCCTTCTTGCTTCTTTTGCTTGTTTCTTTTCTTTTTTTATCTAGCCTAGTATTAGGCTGTAGCCTGATTACAGCGACTTATACCCTAGTAGGCAGTCGCCAAATGGGCTCCTTAAAAAAAAAATAGAATCTCTGCACCGCCTGGTTCTCGGTATATGTGACGCCACGGTTTCCGTGAGCTGGGTGGATGTCTCGATTATCTACTGCTAGGTCCCTGGACATGTAGGAATCGTGTGGAACAGGGCGCCAAATAGTCTGCGAGGACAGCGACTAGATCAGTCTTTCGCTCTTCCTCACACTAACTGCATGCTAGGAATCAGGTTAGCTCTTTAGACTATCGAGCAGTAAAGATGATGGGAGACTGACTGCCAATAACAACTTAAAATTGTCCGACTGTTCATGTAGATTGATTTACCTCCCCACCCCCCTCAATGCCTCAGTGGCTTCAGGTCGCTTTCTTTCCTCAAAGAATTGGGCTCAGTCGCGGGACGCACCGCATTCTCAACATTCTCTAGCCAGCATACAGCTCCACTAGCATTCCAAGTACGTCGCCTAAGCCCTCGACTGGCTTCACTTCCAGAGGCAAGGAACCCTTCAATAACCTGTTTTCCTTGAGCGAATCTCGTTCCTTGCGCCTGTACCGCCCCTGGTCCTGACACTAAGGTGTGCGAAGCTCTGCCTTTCTTTTATCTTTGTTCAACGGGATCTGGCCGGCTAGTATCTTCTATTTTTATACAGGCTGGAAATACAAAGTGTAAACTGCTTTTTATAAATTATTTTAAATGTTTAAATACTAGTAATTAATTACTTTCTTGCAAGTTATCTCATGATTTATTGAATTTGAGAATCAAATTGTAAATTCATTAAAAACACCAGTTTACAAATTTGAATGGAAAACGTGATGTAATCGAGTACCTGTATAGAAGCGCGAAGACAGCGGGTGATATTTTCAAAATGTTGAACCCCACTAATCAGATCTGGTGTTTGAAAAGCTATGAAACCGCTTAAAGAGACAGGCAGGGTCTTTCAAGAGTCAATCACTCCGCACCGATCAATGAGGACCCCAACCCTTAGCAAGAATACAACCTTAGGCAAAATCCACGGAGGTCCATTCAAGAGAAGTAATTGACATCTTCCCAATCCCATCAAAAACAAAGAGTCGAGAGAGCAAAGCTTCTCCTCCAACGACACCTTGATGACTCGCAGCCTCCAGTTCTGCAGAGAGATTAGAAGTTGTTCGCTACCCATTCCACCCAAGGCACAAAATGATCGTGTTTTTGCACAAAATAAAAATGACATTCCAGTTGAACAGTGGGACAACTTTCAGGAAACGGTTGCTCTGGGTTGTGGGCTTAACTTCTACAGGCCAAAAAACGACCTGTTTTAAGGAGAAAGCCATCGCTTGGATGGATGCCACCATCGGAATGCCAGTGTAACCCTTCAACAAGATGGAGCAGCTTTACACACACCAAAAATGTTCAAGCCTGATGCCAGGCACTTTGGCCTTCCAGTTCGCCAGAATTGAATTTATTAGAAGGTCTGTACCAAATCTCATCAAAGTGTCAAAAATCTGAAGTGCAAACTGGAAAACTGCTAAATTCCTCCGTGCCATTTGCGCTCGGGTCATACCTAGACTTCGTCGTGACATCGATTCAAAAGTGCTCACAATATTGGTTATATCCTGTAGCATATAAATTTTTCTTTCGTTTTTGTCTGAGTATTATGTAATATTACATTGTGTTCGGAAAATAATTAAATAAATATCAAACTACACTGTGTGTTTCCATCTTGTCTTTGAAAGTGTTAAGTTGACTTAATTCGGAAAATCAGTTTGCATTTCATTCCAGACTTGCGACCAACCCCAGTTTTCGCGAGGATATTCCTAAGGGTGACGAATACATTGACTCGCAGACAGCGGAGTACATCTGCCCCGTAACTTCTCAGGAAATGAATGGCAAAAGCAAGTTCTTCTTCGTCTGGACTTGTGGGTGCGTTGTGTCCGAACGCGCGCTCAAAGAGATAAAGTCGGATCGCTGTCATATTTGCACCCAGACATTTGTGCAGGTATTTCAAACCCGTCATTTCTTTTCTTTCCATCAAGTAAATAAATTGGATTGAGGGACGGTAAAGTTATCTTATATATCTGTACACTATCCTTATTTCATTCTATAGATTTGGGCAATATTGGTTGCTTTTATCATGGTTTGATCACTAAATAATTTAATGTAGCTGGTGATTACTTTTGGTGCTGGCTCTTTTTTGCATTTTTGTTTCATTCCTTGTTTTCACTTACATTTTGGCTTTCCTTTTTCTTTCTATGTACACATTCTCTTACAAATGATTTCCATCTTATGTTTCTAAGTCAGATATTGGGAGGTGGGATGAAGGTGGTGGACCCCGTCCAATTATTTCTCTAGCGTGAGGCGGGTCCAACCTATATGTTGTTGGAGTGGTGAAAATAAATTTCTTTACCCCTCCTTTATCCAATGTTCTCATCCCTTGTAATGATTCAGAGTTAACTAGTACTTGAACTTCAGACTGGTATTTTCCTGATAGGAAGATGCCATTCCTCTGAATCCCAGCGACGAGGAATCTATCCAGCTGCAACTACGGATGCTTGAAAGAAGAGAGAAAAGGAAGCAAGAAAAAAAGAAGAAAGAGAAAAGGAAAAATGAAGGGGAGACTCCTGTTTCTGAAGAACAACAAAAGAAGAAAAAGAAAACGCCAGATTCCCAAGGTTTCCCTTTCTTGTTTTCGTTTCATTCTTGACCTTTTTGGGATTCGTTGAATTTCTTCGTCGTGTGAACGGTATCTGTCCCATTACGTGATGTGCGGGCTCGCTACCGCCTGTCCTGAGTCCTTGGGACGGACTCCTGCACACTGGACTGTCGTGTGATTGAGTTCTTGGATGAGGGGTGGAGGGGGGTGGGGCTCCTCCATGGTATTTAATTGTTTAAATTGTTAGCTGCACACTCGGCATCCCCGCCGGTACATGAACGTGGCTTGTAGATATTTTTTGTTATTGCTGCTGTTGTTTTTGTTGTCCTGTTTGTTTGTTTTGTACTAAAGATGGGTTTGTTTTTATAATTTCTGCTGTTGTATCTTCGCTGGCGGCAGCAAGAAGAGATCTTAAAATTTAAGGAAAAGTAAATTGCTGTAGACTTGTACGAGATCTCTCTCAATTAATTTTGTGTCTTCAGGTTCTTCAGCATCCAAGGCGGTTGCTGGAAGTTCCCGCTCTTTCGTCTCCTCTTATGCGTCCGATCTTCTCCGGAGTCGCGAATTCCAAAATGTCCGCTCGGCCAAGTTCAGCGTAGCCAGAGATGACACCAAATCGGAGGTGTTCAAGAGCATTTTTGACTCGCACGAATCTGCCCAACACAAACCAACAGGACACTGGGTCACTTGCAACCCCCAATACTTTTGAATGGGCCCACCTCTGCAGTTGATTGAGTCTCATTTTGAAAGCTTATGAGGTTGCAAATCTTCCAAACAGAGGTTCCACTCACCCCTTCCCAGGATGTAAAAAAAAAAAGGTCACGAGATAGAATTTGCTGTCACGACCCGACCCGATTTAAGGTCATTTAATGCTTTCATGGAATTTTATATAGCGAAATGGACCATAAACTCGGTTTCTGTCTATTTCACGTATTGATGTGGTCGCTTTAGTCACGTTCTGACACACGCGGCTCACACTATTATGTTGGTAATCCCTCCCCCACCCCGACTATAGTGATACCGTTTTTAATAGCTTAAATGCAAATTTGATGATGATAATAATTAATGGCCAAATTTTCTAATGGGGTTTCGTTAATTGCTAGTATAGTTTTAAAATATATAACTATTGTGAAATACTTGTTTTCTCTTAATTTTGGCTGGGGGGGGTTCACCGCACGTATCAAATATTTGTCTGAAAATCAAACTAAAATGTGTGTAGTGGTGGTGTGCTTGGTGAGAAAGCGGTCGAGGATGATGAAATCCCCCTGTAAATATGTTTTGAAAGAAAATAATATAGTTTTACCCTGGCAAAAAGAAGGAAAATTTTAAATTTGAGTGTGTTTTTTTAATATATAAATCCTCTTTTATCTGATCACGCCTCTCATCATGTCTTGGCTCGCCAACGATTGTCATTCTGATCTTGCTGTACATTTCATTATCCGGTCGGGTGATCTTGTCCCCGATGTGACGAACAGCTGGCGCAACTTACATATTAGAGCATAAATAAACCGTCATCATTGATCACCTTTCCAGAAGGTGGTGGTGGTGGTTGTGCGCACGCATGTCTGGACGAGATCCGCGCCAACCACGCCCATTACCACCAATGGGTATCGCGCTCGTACAGATAAAACATTCGAGCGCGCTGCTTCCTGGGCCAGCCGCTCCTATCCAGGCTTAGTCGATTGAACTTTCTTTCATCAACCGCTTTCCTAAAGGGGTCAGCATGCATCAACGCCATGATCGGCAGGTCCCATACATAGTTGCCACCTTAGAGGTTAATTTGTATGGCATACACTGTACAGTATATTTGTTTACATTGTATGTAGATATACAGCATAAAATTGCCACTGTTGCAAGAAAGACTCCGTAAGGTGCAGCCAATGCAAACAAATTGGACACTTACCAAACAACCTCCGCAAACAATACACCAGACCAACACATCATGATCATTCTACAACTATACATAAACTCTATCTGTCACGACCCCCTCCTTCTCTGGAACCTTTTTTTTCTTCAGGGGTTGGTCCCATAGAGGCTCTGACCTTCTCATGGTGAGGGGAGTCAGCCCTTGGGGGTCCCCTGGTGCTGGAAACTAGACTTTTAATATACACTCCCCCCCTATTACTTTCATTTACTGTCCTTTATTTCGCCCCTTTCTCCTATCTAGTGACCCTGACGGTTACCTGACCTCTACTTGTTTTTTTCGGACTGATTCTGAATTGTTCTTTTATGAAGGTCGGAGGAGGTTGGGCATCTCCACCGTATTCGTCTGCTGATGCCCAAGGAGAAACCCATTTTCTCCGCGCGTAGGAGAACTTGGGCATCCTCCGGTGTGGTGGATCCGTATCCATTCTCCAAGAGGTCATACCGGACGTAACCGAATCTAGAGTTGCAGTAGCGCCGGGCCTTTGTAGGCCTCCGTAGTGGGGAGTCCCGAAGGAGAATGTGGTTATTTCTATTTGCAAAGGCTAGCCATAAACCTAAAACCTCCCCTTCTCCTAAGGGTTCTCGTTCCAAACGTTCTTCATCCCCATTTCAACCTTCCCTCGCTCGTTGGATCCCTATGCCAACGATGTGAACCCAGATTTAGACTATCCCTGCTTTCTGGTCATGATTTCGTCATCTGACACCCCACTTGCAAAAGTGGATGTGTTTGACTTTAATGAATCATTTGAGTCCCGCTGTAGTGAGCCCTGCCGGATGTGGTCAATAGGTAGTGGTGATATCGTATTCGAGGTGTCATCTCACTCCCAACATAATCTTGCGCGAAATCTGTCTTCGATAGCCGAAGTTCCCGTTACGGTTTCGTCCCATCCACCTCTGAATTTTGTCAAAGGTGTCGTCCGTTCAAACGAATTAAGGGACTATTACCTCACCCGTCTTCAGAGCAAGCTTAGTACTCAACGCGTTACACATGTACACGAGGTGACTAAAACTGTCGGCACTGCTAGAGTCCCAACTGCTACATTGATTTTAATGTTCGAACGTCAGGAACTGTCGCAGTTTATTAAAGCTGGGTACCTTCGTGTCCCGGTAAGCCCCTACGTCGAACTACCCAGACATTGCTTCAATTGTAATCAATTTGGACATGTTGGTCGTGCCTGTCGGCATTCCCGTTCCTGCGTGAATTGCAGTTCTGACTACCATGGCCCTGAATGCACCAAAACACAGTGCTGTGCCAACTGCGGTAGTGCCCACAGTGCCGCGTCAAAAATCTGCCCAATATTCTTATATGAAAAGGAGGTCCTCACTTTGCGCAACTTTCTGCGTCTGGACGTGAGAGAGGCTCTCCAACGTGCTCGAGCACAAACCTCACCTCCTGCCCGTCTCTTCTCAGACGTTTTGCGTGACGCTGGACGATACCGACCATCATGTTTGAGTTCCGACCCGCCCTAAGCATCTCATCGCCCATCTACCCTTAGTATCAAGCATTCACGCTATACTGTCGAAGCATCGATCTCACACCAAGATACCTAATGTTGCCTCCCTCTCCGGCAGCTCTAGCCGGAATCGACGCTCACGGTGAGGCACTTTAAGACATCAGACGTTATCTGAAAGAATCTTCTATATCGACCAGTGAAGGATCTACCCGGCCCCGGGACCCAAAGCCCCGTGGTAAGAGGAAGGACTCCTCACCTGGGTCATCGGCCACCAATAAGCGGGCAGCCTCAGCTGATTTGGTCGAGCCTCAAGAATCATCAATGGACTCTTCTCCTGTTGCTGAATATGCTCTGCCCTCAAACCCGTCCCGCCCTTCAGAGGACTTAGGCCCCTTATCGGTCCAAACGGTATCAGAAATCCACCCAGTTCCTTTAACTTTGTCCAGATCGCCTGCCCCACCCACTCAACCTCCTCCTCATGATCCGATGGAAGCAGATGATATTCCAACATCACTACCGCGGTTGTTGGATCAACTTCTCAGGCATCGAAAGCACCCTTGGTCCATCAATCCGGATCTACCGTCCGAAAATCTCTTCTCGGCCTTCCGTTTATGCCTGGCTGCGCGCCCCAGTTACAGCCAGGGCCTCGCCGGTTCCTCACAACCATCGGGCATATCACCTGTCACTGCTCTTTCCAGGATCTCTTCTCCTGCTATAGCATGCTCTTCGTCCCCCAAGCTCTTTGGGACGCACTTCAAACTTAACCTCAACCACTACGGTATGACGGTTAGATACCACTACGTGGTATCTACAAAAAAACTTTTCTTGCTTTTGTGTTAGCAAAATCATCAACAACTTTGTCAAAATATATTTCATCTACAAGTTGTCTCTCTATACCTTAAGTAATTTTTCTATTAGTTTTAGTTTAGAAAAACTTCTCTCGCAGGTAGCAATTATGAGGAAAATCCGCACCATTACTACTATATTTGGAACCGAATTCCCAAGATTATATTTATGAATAAACTGCAAAAGCTCCAGAGGACCTTCTTTCCACATATTTGTTTCACCTTGACTAGTAGTAAGAGAAATAAAATGATGCAGTCTTTTTCTTTCAAGTAGAAACTCATCTTTATCAATGTCATCATGATCTATTTGAGTAAGTTGGCACTCATACTGATCATCAATAAGATGTGTAGGAGTAAGGAAAACATATTTCTCATAAGTTCATGAAGCTGTGGAAATCTCAAATTTATTTCTTGGATCACTCTATCCAGTGAAGAAAACTTCTCTTCTTAATTCAATGTCATATGGCGATCCAGCATCTTGGGATCATTCACCAATTTTTTTTTCTTCTTTCTGTTCCTACGCTGACGCTCCATGACTATACCCAGATCATCACAAACTTCTTTGGTATAGTTCACCATCATTTACTAGGTTTTCTCTGTTCTTAACCAGAAAATCCTCTAATGCCCCGCGTTTTATATCCCATTGTTGTAAGTTAAGTACTTCAGTATGGAGGTAGGCCTGTGTGTCATTAATTTCTAGGAGGACAGGTTCCCACAGGCCAAGAAAGCACATAAATGGAAATGACTGCAAAGCGCCAAGTAGCACACCAGCCTCTGACCTGGTAACTATATTTTCTTTTGCGCAAGTTAACGTTTCTAAGACACTTAAGATTTCTGAAAAATGTTCCTTTACAACACATACAGCATTTCTCCTTACACTCCACCTTGTTTCAATTATGTGTTTCATACTTTGACCAGTGACAGAAGTTAAAACATTCCAACGATAGGTTGATGATGAAGAAAATGTGAAAACAGGCTCTACAGTTCCAAAAAAGGTAACATAATTTACAGCAACAGACGCTGCATGAACACACGCCAAATTCAGTGATTTGTACAGGCAACAAATTCTGCTTCTGAATTAATTTCCTTAATACCCTTCTGAACACTAGAATGTTGACCAACCATTACTGCAGCATTATCATATGCATGCCCTCTGCAATTTTTTATATCAATTCTATCATTTTCTAATTTTTCAAAAATCACAGTTGCAATATTTTCGGCTGTTTTACCTTTTGTTTCAATGAAATCAAATGATTCCACAACCTTCACTTGATCTCCATTGATCATAACATAGCGATAGACTAGGCGCATTTGATCCTTATGTGAAATATCAGGAGTGCTGTCGAATATCATTGAAAAGTACTTGGTTGATGATTTTGCTTCTTACATTTTCTCCCAAACTCGTTTTGAATAGTAAGTGACAGATAAGAAGTAGTGAACTTGTTTCCCATCTGGACTCTTAGAAGATGTTCACGTAACACTGAGTCATATTTTGACAAAAATCAACCAATTCTAAAAGATTTCCTCTATTTTCTGTTACTTCTGGTTCAGTACCAGTCTCTTTACTCTCACAATTCATTGCTTCTCGGTGCCTTCTTAAAGGCAAATTTTGTTTAGATAGTAATCTTATGATATCAAGCAATCCTGAAAGGATTTCCTTCCCCCTTTTTACTTGATTTTCAACAACTTCTTGTTCCTTTTTTATCTATTGTTGCTCCAAGAGCAATCCTAAGATTCAGTTTCCACCATATGTTGAATCCATCCACGGAATTAAAACTTGAGTTACTTCCTTCTCGAAAGAGGTTGCAACAAAAGCAGTAAAGAGCTTTCTCGGAAGGGGAGTACCATTTGGCAAAAGTTAAAAAAACACACGTGTTAGATCTTTAGTTTGTCCTTTGGCTGATGCACATTGACGTATTACTCCACAAAAAATAGAATCTAGATTTTGGATCACAGATGCACCTTGACGTACCAGTAAGATCCGTGTGTCATTGTTAATCTTGCTTGGCCATAGACCAACATATTTTAAGTCCATTCTATCCACATCTGGATTATTTTCTTTCTCATAACGCTCATGTTCTAGATTACTTGTAGTTGACGAATCGCTTGGAGTTGAATCTTTTGAATCTGATAATGGTTTGGATTCGCAAACTTCTCCAGTTTCAGTAGTGGTTTGGTCGATGTTAGTAGTAGTTTCTGTAGGTTTGATGTATTTCAATAGTGCCCCTTCCTGCTTTTTTATTAATTCTTCTCTTGCCTGTCTCTATTTTCCAAAGCAGCATCACTTTCCTTCACTCGCTTCATCTGGGGAAAGATTGATAGAATAATAAAATATTAGTATAGTAGGTCAGGTTAAATTTCCTGACCCCCGCTTGCTTCCTTTGACGCGGAAGGGAACGTGGCAAGCCCGCAGGACACTGCGATTGGCCTTGCTCTGAATGTTGTACTTTAAACGTGGATTGCACTAAATCGAGCAAAAGTGAGTATTTTTCCTGGAACTAGGAAGTTCTGGATATCAAACTGCATGAAACAAAATAATCTTTACTACTGTACAAACAAAAATAAAATAATGGATACAACATAGAAATACAAAAGAACTAAATGGGTAAAAGGTTTACACACGTCAGCTCCAGGCGGGAGCCGTCCGCCCCTACACACAAATGTACACGACCGACAAAAGGAAAACTACCATTTCAGATGGATCTGCCGCCCGAGGATTTTAGGGTATAAGCGTCGAGCTCTATTGCTTTTCAACAGCACGGTTGGGTTTGCACTTGGCCGATTAGTACTCAGCCTGCTTAAAGTTATGAAGGAAAATACAATCTGTTTTCTAACAACCACTGCTAGCCTCAAAAGGAGGGATCGAGGGAGTATTTTCGCCGCGGAGAAGCTAAGTTGAATACAGCAGTGTGGGAGTCTCCTCGTTCCTAGTTCTTATTTCTTCTTATATAGTCGAGCAATTCAGTAAGACAAGTCAGTAAGAGTTATTGAGACTTTAAAATCTATTCAGTATTAAGACATTAAGATTAATTCGTTCCCATCCTAGGGTTACGGAACCCGTTTAATTCGCCTAAGTCCTGTCACTCCAGAATTCAATACTTCGCGTTGAATAGAAAACCTTCTTGTCGCCCGCAAAGTACTTCGTGAAGAACCGCTTGACCCTTTAATAGGCGCGTATTAGAATAAAAGTATATTTTTGCTACGTCCTTTCTCAAAGTCCTTCTTCACCTCGATTACCCGAAAACTATCGCTAAGCTCAGCCTAAATCAGACTACCCGTGAAGAAGCATTTAAGGAGTCAGAAACTTAATTCACCTTTACTATAAATTGGAGAGCTACCGAACAGCTGTGTGTGTCAGATTAGTTAGTTAGTTAGTCAGCGCCAATCCTTCCATGATACTGGAAGGATCTTCAACCGGATAATGAAATTTTATATAAGGTAGGTATGACAATTGCTGGTCGGCCCTAGGGCCCCAGGAGTCAGTCCTTTTTGGGGGAGAGGTGCCAGGAAAGTATTATGGTAACTATATTTTCTTTTGCGCAAGTTAACGTTTCTAAGACACTTAAGATTTCTGAAAAATGTTCCTTTACAACACATACAGCATTTCTCCTTACACTCCACCTTGTTTCAATTATGTGTTTCATACTTTGACCAGTGACAGAAGTTAAAACATTCCAACGATAGGTTGATGATGAAGAAAATGTGAAAACAGGCTCTACAGTTCCAAAAAAGGTAACATAATTTACAGCAACAGACGCTGCATGAACACACGCCAAATTCAGTGATTTGTACAGGCAACAAATTCTGCTTCTGAATTAATTTCCTTAATACCCTTCTGAACACTAGAATGTTGACCAACCATTACTGCAGCATTATCATATACATGCCCTCTGCAATTTTTTATATCAATGCTATCATTTTCTAATTTTTCAAA
Organism: Ceratothoa steindachneri; assembly: GCA_963969495.1. Taxonomy (NCBI): domain Eukaryota; kingdom Metazoa; phylum Arthropoda; class Malacostraca; order Isopoda; family Cymothoidae; genus Ceratothoa; species Ceratothoa steindachneri. The sequence goes on from OZ018320.1 coordinate 157,809,790, forward strand.
AATCAGTTGCAATATTTTCGGCTGTTTTACCTTTTGTTTCAATGAAATCAAATGATTCCACAACCTTCACTTGATCTCCATTGATCATAACATAGCGATAGACTAGGCGCATTTGATCCTTATGTGAAATATCAGGAGTGCTGTCGAATATCATTGAAAAGTACTTGGTTGATGATTTTGCTTCTTACATTTTCTCCCAAACTCGTTTTGAATAGTAAGTGACAGATAAGAAGTAGTGAACTTGTTTCCCATCTGGACTCTTAGAAGATGTTCACGTAACACTGAGTCATATTTTGACAAAAATCAACCAATTCTAAAAGATTTCCTCTATTTTCTGTTACTTCTGGTTCAGTACCAGTCTCTTTACTCTCACAATTCATTGCTTCTCGGTGCCTTCTTAAAGGCAAATTTTGTTTAGATAGTAATCTTATGATATCAAGCAATCCTGAAAGGATTTCCTTCCCCCTTTTTACTTGATTTTCAACAACTTCTTGTTCCTTTTTTATCTATTGTTGCTCCAAGAGCAATCCTAAGATTCAGTTTCCACCATATGTTGAATCCATCCACGGAATTAAAACTTGAGTTACTTCCTTCTCGAAAGAGGTTGCAACAAAAGCAGTAAAGAGCTTTCTCGGAAGGGGAGTACCATTTGGCAAAAGTTAAAAAAACACACGTGTTAGATCTTTAGTTTGTCCTTTGGCTGATGCACATTGACGTATTACTCCACAAAAAATAGAATCTAGATTTTGGATCACAGATGCACCTTGACGTACCAGTAAGATCCGTGTGTCATTGTTAATCTTGCTTGGCCATAGACCAACATATTTTAAGTCCATTCTATCCACATCTGGATTATTTTCTTTCTCATAACGCTCATGTTCTAGATTACTTGTAGTTGACGAATCGCTTGGAGTTGAATCTTTTGAATCTGATAATGGTTTGGATTCGCAAACTTCTCCAGTTTCAGTAGTGGTTTGGTCGATGTTAGTAGTAGTTTCTGTAGGTTTGATGTATTTCAATAGTGCCCCTTCCTGCTTTTTTATTAATTCTTCTCTTGCCTGTCTCTATTTTCCAAAGCAGCATCACTTTCCTTCACTCGCTTCATCTGGGGAAAGATTGATAGAATAATAAAATATTAGTATAGTAGGTCAGGTTAAATTTCCTGACCCCCGCTTGCTTCCTTTGACGCGGAAGGGAACGTGGCAAGCCCGCAGGACACTGCGATTGGCCTTGCTCTGAATGTTGTACTTTAAACGTGGATTGCACTAAATCGAGCAAAAGTGAGTATTTTTCCTGGAACTAGGAAGTTCTGGATATCAAACTGCATGAAACAAAATAATCTTTACTACTGTACAAACAAAAATAAAATAATGGATACAACATAGAAATACAAAAGAACTAAATGGGTAAAAGGTTTACACACGTCAGCTCCAGGCGGGAGCCGTCCGCCCCTACACACAAATGTACACGACCGACAAAAGGAAAACTACCATTTCAGATGGATCTGCCGCCCGAGGATTTTAGGGTATAAGCGTCGAGCTCTATTGCTTTTCAACAGCACGGTTGGGTTTGCACTTGGCCGATTAGTACTCAGCCTGCTTAAAGTTATGAAGGAAAATACAATCTGTTTTCTAACAACCACTGCTAGCCTCAAAAGGAGGGATCGAGGGAGTATTTTCGCCGCGGAGAAGCTAAGTTGAATACAGCAGTGTGGGAGTCTCCTCGTTCCTAGTTCTTATTTCTTCTTATATAGTCGAGCAATTCAGTAAGACAAGTCAGTAAGAGTTATTGAGACTTTAAAATCTATTCAGTATTAAGACATTAAGATTAATTCGTTCCCATCCTAGGGTTACGGAACCCGTTTAATTCGCCTAAGTCCTGTCACTCCAGAATTCAATACTTCGCGTTGAATAGAAAACCTTCTTGTCGCCCGCAAAGTACTTCGTGAAGAACCGCTTGACCCTTTAATAGGCGCGTATTAGAATAAAAGTATATTTTTGCTACGTCCTTTCTCAAAGTCCTTCTTCACCTCGATTACCCGAAAACTATCGCTAAGCTCAGCCTAAATCAGACTACCCGTGAAGAAGCATTTAAGGAGTCAGAAACTTAATTCACCTTTACTATAAATTGGAGAGCTACCGAACAGCTGTGTGTGTCAGATTAGTTAGTTAGTTAGTCAGCGCCAATCCTTCCATGATACTGGAAGGATCTTCAACCGGATAATGAAATTTTATATAAGGTAGGTATGACAATTGCTGGTCGGCCCTAGGGCCCCAGGAGTCAGTCCTTTTGGGGGGAGAGGTGCCAGGAAAGTATTATGTTTTGACACCAAACAGCGATCAGGTGGAAGCCATCGTTGCCTCGGGGGAGAGGGAACTGTTCCGCGCCAAAGGTACATGGATATAGATACCCATCGGCAGAATTCCTTGGAACAGAGAGAGTGTGTGTGTTGTGCTTTGAAGGTGAGGGAGGAAAGAAAGCAGTGTTGTGATTGGCTATGATGGTATAATAATCACTCTATGTGAAAAGATAGTAGAAGGTAAAAAAGTTGGTGAAGTGGGGGGGGGGGTGCCCTTGTTTTAGGGGCATCGTTAGCTTGCTTCCATTTTTTATTTATTTTTCCTTTGTTTGGGTATTGTTATGTTTTCGTTCTGTGCGTGTTCTTCTTGTTGTTCTTCATTGTATTTGTTCTTTGTTTGTCTGTGATATTTAAACTGTGTACTTGAGCTTTCAAGCCTTTGTAAGCTTGCAGTTATGTGTGTGTACTTCGTGTCAATGATCTTCTTTAGTTTTATGATTCGATTTTTGTGTCACCATGGTGTGTGTTTCTGGTGTTTTGTGTTTTTAGGTGTATATTGGTATTATGTTTTCCTCCGAACAGACTTTGGTGCTCCGGAATCGCCGGTTACGACCGACTTCCCCGTGCAACCTGGCAGGGATGTTTATTCTGCGTCCAGTTCTTCGTAACTCTGGTAGGATATCATTGGCCATTGTGGACCAGACTTTCTTGGCCAATTTTTGGGTAGCGACATTTATCGGCTCCAGTTTCTGCCTGCGGTGCAGGTCCCTCTGCCGAAGTTGATCCCTTCTTCTGCATTTGTTCATGAAGAGGGACGCAGAGTTCTGTACTCGCTGGAGCCTTTTCATAGATGTTTTGCTGGCCGTTTGAGTCACTACTGCGGGGTAGATAAGCTTAGCCCGGATGAACGACAGGTATAATTTCCTGATGTTCGCCGAGCTGAGTTCTCTGAACCTGTATAGCTTAGAGATTTCTCTCCTCACCGTGTAGTGCTTCGAGTATCCGCGGTCGGAGATTTTTAGGCCCAGAATGTTGCCTACGGCGGAGTAACCGTATCTCCTCCCATCAATCATGATGGGCCACGTCAACTCACGGCCCAGCGGGAGAATTGTGAATTTCTCCCTGTTTGTCCGGATTTTCCACTTTTTCTCGAAGTTGTTGATGTTCGAGATCTCCGCGATGGTGTTGTTTGCCTGGCTCCTTGCTTTCCTTTCCCTACAGGGGACGATCTGAGTGATGTCATCTGCGTATTGCAGGTACATCGTGTCCCCGTGGATTGGAGTAGGGAGGTCGATGGTAAAGACCAGGTAAAGCAAGGGACTCAGGCAGCTCCCCTGGGGAACGCCCGCTTTAAGTTCGAATTCAGGACCCTTGTGATCTTCTATCATGATACGCGCCCTTCTGTCCATGATGAAGTCACAAAGAATCCTTTCCAGGACCGGGTTTAGCTGGAGACTTAGGATCTTGTATTGCAGTCCACTCAGCCAAACCTTGTCGAAGGCCTTCTGCACATCCCTCATCACGATGTCTACGTAGTGACCCTTTGCACGGCATTGCGCGATCTTTTCTGTTAGGAGCGCCAGGGCAGTTTCAGTGCCCCGTTTTGGTCTAAACCCATGTTGTGCCGGGTTGTGCGCTCCTAACTCGTCGAGTCGATTTTGTAGCCTATTGGCTATAATCTTCTCGAAGATCTTGCCGGGTACTTCTAGGAGAGAGATTGGGCGGTAGTTGGCCACTTGGTCTGGGGGCTTGTTCCCTTTCGGGATAAAGATGATTTTTGCCATCTTATACCCGTCTGGGAAGTAGCCTGTATTCAGGGAGGCGTTCATGATGTTGACCATTCCCTGAATAATTTGCCTAGGGGCATTCACTAGGTTGTTTTTAGTGAGCCCAGACCATCCTGGCGCCCTCTGTTTGAAGGACTTGATGGTGTTAATCGTCTCTTCAACAGTGATTGGGCGTCCGTGGTCAACCATCTCTCTCTCTCTAGACACTTGCGGTTGTGGGTGGGTCCTATGTATCATCGTTCCGAGGTCGTCGAGCAGTTGGACTCAACACCCACATGGTATTCAAAGCTCGCATCATCATCACAAACGAGGCAATAAGGAAAATACTTTTTTAAGGGCTTTCTGGCGACTGTCACCTAGGGCACAAGTCGTCGTAATCAATTTAGCTTATCATTAGGCTATACTAAAAAAAGACAACCTAAAACAAATAAGACGAACCAAAAAAAAAAAGCCAAAAGAAGAAGAAGAAGACGTGCTCCAGCGTCCCATGGAGACCGGTGCCCGATCATGGACACAGCACCAAGAAGACAGATCAAATAAATGGAGCAACCCAGTCTCCTCCAAGAAGTCAAGTAGTCCACAGCATGAAACCAGCAGAAGAAAATCTTGACATCCACCTTAGCTCACCCCCTACCAAGTCACGGGGTTTGGGGACTCTGTAGAGGTACGTCCACTCGCTTTAGAAAGGGGGACGAAGTGGACTTATACTATATTCCATTGCTTTGCATTTTAGTTTATTTATCTTGCATATTAAGTATGTATTTGTTAGTTTCGGTATATTCATTATTTATATTCTCATTCTTTCCTCATCAATCTGCTTTTTCTGTCGTTGTGTCGTCATTCGCCCTCCTACTTTGTCCCTTTCTTGTTCAATCACTCGCTTTCTTTTATCATACTGACCTTAACGTCCTTGTTTGGATTCGGATTTGTTACCGTTTTTGTTCTTTAGCATAGGTATAGTGTGGACAACTCCATGATCCTATGTTTATTGTACCTAAGAGGAAGGCTGTCACTAATCTAGTTTAACCCGTGTTGGTAAACTTAGGCAGTCCTGGGTGAGTTAAAAACAGAGCGTGTTGGAACTGTATTTGCTCTCTCAGATGAGATACCGGTTGCAACTGATTCGGCAGTATTGCCGGGCTCTTTTAGGCCGACGTTGCGGGGAGTCGCAAGGGATTATGAACCGAATCTAAGTGCAAATGGCTAAATCTCTCCGAATCCGCTCAGGCAGCTTATTTTAAGGTAGTCTTCCCTCTAGAAATCGTTCCCGTAATGAGCGTTCAAGTTCAGTTCAGTTTCACCCGAATGTTGGCTCCTTATACGAACGAAGTGAACCAAGAGTTAGATTATTCTCGTTTTCTTGTATTAAACTCTGATATCGATACTCCGCTTTCTAAGGTTTGTGATTTGAGTGATTCTTTCTAATGTCGTGTGTGGGCTTTTGGTGAGAGAAACATTGGTGGAGTATTTTTTCCGCATCCAACGATACTGAACGAGTTTTCTTCTGTTGAAGATGTCTCAACCTCATTCCAGGCTCAATTTCGTCAATGGCTTATTAAGATCTAATGAGATGAAGGATTACGACCTGTCTCGGCTCCAAAGTAAGCTGGCAAGGCAACTTAACTAAGCCCGCCGGCTCAAATCTTATCAATAATATTACGTTAAGTCTGACGTTTGAACGCCATGAACCGTGTCAAGGTTGGGTACCTCCGGATCCCAGTAAGCTGTTATTTTGAACTGCAGAGACTATTTCAACTGCCAGCAGTTAAGGCAATTAGGCAATTGAGCCGTATGTGTTGGTATGCACGTATTTGTCAATTGTGCCTCTGATTACCACGAACCCGAGTACAGTAGATCTCCCAGTTGCGCCCATTCTGGGGGCTCCCACACTGCTGTAACCAAAACATGCCCGTGTTTCATATTAGAGAAGGAAGTCCTGATGCGTGATTCGTTGTGCTTGTACATTAGTGAAGCGAGACGTTGAGTTTGAGAACAACTCTCCGTCGGAGTGGCTCGACTCCGATGCTCGGTGGAACCTGGCACGTTCTAATACCAAAAATTCTCACTCCCATAATAATACACATCTCTCTCTTCAGGATTTTCGTTATTTCGCCTCTGGAATATCTCTGCCCCAGCAGTGGCATGATGGTTATTTACTAGAGATTTCCGCTCAATCAGGTTCATGTGTCACGACTGAAAAACCACCTAAGCATCAGCGAAAGAGGAAAGATTCATCTTTTGAAGCGCCCTTGCTTGGGCGGCTGATACTGAACACATCGACGATGAATCACCGGTGGTTATGGTAAATAACCTGACTGATTCTTCATACGATATAAAATCCGTTGTGGATATCCTCCACTCCCGGGATGAAGGCTCTACCGTTCACCACACTGAGGCATAAGTACATATTGTGCCTGATTATCTGCTTCCGACCCCGATACTCAAATCGCAGCCCAATGACCCAACTCCTAAGAGCTTACATGATGCTCATGCCTTGGCGTCTGAGTCCACCTCTCGTTCTATTGCTGAGCTCGACTGCTTTGTTTCTTCTAAGAGACAAAAATATCAGATGTTCATTCCGATCTTCCTTTGCAACGATGTGTTATAAAGTTGATAATGGATTTACCATTTCCGCCGGGTTTTTAACCCCCTTCTTCAGTTATGCAAATAACGGTTCAACCTACTTTCCTTCTTCTGTGCCTTCTACTGGACTTTAACTCCTACCAGTTCTTCGCGTGGCAGAGGATCATTTTGGCCTCCACCTGGCTCTATTGGACGGTCTTAAACTTCTGTCCCAACTTCTTCAACAGACTCAGCAAAATAACCAGTTTTTTTTCACTCGTAATGCATAGTAGATTCTGTTACAATGGATTAGCCACGGTGTTTTTCCAAGTGAAGAACTCATGATCCTATTGCGTGATGTCCAACTTACTATTGTTTTTCTTCAAGAAAACAAACTCTGATTTTTATGTTTTTAAATCTCCTGCCCCTGTTGAGGACACAGCACAGGGTGGGGTGTCTATTTTAGTAGCGAAATATCTCTATTTTACACACCTGCCCATCTGTTCAGCTCTGTAGGCAATAGCTGTGCGGGTCTTTGTAACCATATTTTAAACTGTTTGTTCCCTGTACTTCTTACCTGATATGGTTGTGACCACATCAGATCTACGGGGTATTTTTTACCAACTTCCTTCTCCGTTTTTATTGTTAGGTAATTTTAAAGTCCGTACTCTTGAATATCCTTTAATGTCTAACCCTTTATGTATTCTTAACTCCGACGATTTTACTTCTCATGTACAATTGGATACCTTTAGTTGTGTCGATTTGTCCTGGTGCTCTTTAGACTGTTTATCTGACTTCCATTGCTTTAGTTAGCACTTGCTCTTCTTGACCCTCAGTTCTCTCATACCCCACATTGGTACTTACGGAAGGCAGATTGGGATGGGTTTTGAGAATCATCGTACACCATATTTCCAACATTTGAAAAAAAAATTACTGAGGCTTGAAAGTATTTTGAAATTAGCTCTCTACATTGTGCAACATAAAAAAAAAACAACGAAAAGAGAAAGAGTGCAGACAGTGAATGAAGAAAAGAGTGTTGCCTTGTCAACTATACACCCCAATATTAAAGAATTATCAAGCTCAAATTTCCTATTAAACTTTTAAAGGTAAAATTTATTTTCAAACATGTATGACTTATTTAGATTAAATTAAGTTAAATGTCAATTGTTGTTAATTTTGAAGTGTTTTTTTACGTAGTTAAGTATTTATAAGTAAATTATTCTATATTGGAAGGGCACGGCTGCTTCTAGATAGCCTTTTTTCAACGCGATCCCATTTTCGTCTAGGTTCTGTTTTAACCGAATATTATTTCGGTGCCTCCGCACTTTTAAAATTTTATTACAGTATGGTTACTGTATCCTTTTATAGCGTTCCTTGAGACTGCTTTCACAAAATTTTAGTTCACATGGTCCGAGCATGTCATTTGTTTATCGCTCAGTCCGCGATTAATCCGAATTTTATACAAATTAAGATCGTAGTGCTCTTTCATATCGTGCTTCGTCTTTGTTTTCGGAGTTTTATTCTTTTCTACTCTTTTTACTCTCTTTTAGTAATTTATTACATAAAAAAAAAATCTGCCACAGAAAATTTATTGGATTGGGCAACACGACAATTCTACCTTTAAATTAAATTATTGCTTGTGTGTGTGTGTGTGGGTAGTGTATTTCGTGGATTGCCCAAATGTGGCTTTTGCGCTTGTTTGGAGTATTTTAAGTTTTATGTTAACTTTATTTGCGTATTTTGTCCTGTATCTACTGTCAAGCAGTGCACCTTTGTCATTTTATTTAAGGGAAGTGGCGTTTGCTGAAGAGTGATGAGGCGGTGTTTATTGTACTCCACTTTGTAGGTTGTGAAGAGAGTGATTTTTTTAAGGTGATAGGGTTGTAGCGTTTTATGCCATATACATTCACAATTATTACAAAGTATACCTTCTCATGAAACTTTTATTTTGACACTTTCGGCAAATCTCACGAGATCGACACAATGCACGTCTTTCATTAGAACCGCTCTACTTATTAGAAGATATCTGTCTAAAAATTATCTTGTTATAATTTATGTAAATTGTTGCCCATGTACCTACTTGATATTTTGTTACTTCATTACATTCATATCGGCTATTCGCATTACACTATAATAATACCCATTCATTTATTTCAATTTATCCAAATTATAATCGTATATATCAATTTATCACAAATTTCTAAATTCATACATTTTGTCCCTAATTGAGAATGTCCGCCATTAACCTTTCCTCCGTCAAAATCTTCCGGCGTTCTCACAACATTAAGTTTTTCTTTAGTCATTCTTTAATCATCTCGCCCATCCAAATTTCTTATTAACCATTGTATTAAATTATATATATTTCTTATATAATATTTTTTTGATTCAACTTAAATCATTCATCCCGTTGAATTTCTTTATAAAATAGTGACTCATTCATTCCTTGCCCTGGCTATATTTCCACCCTTACGTTCCCAAGTCACACTGTCTTTTGTTTACTTCAAATAGTTCTTTGCATTCTTGCATAAGATTATCATTTTTTATATTTATTAATTAGTCTTTCTCATATATAATTTATTCGTTAGTGGCCGAATTTTATTCTTGTAAACTGTAAATTTCACTTCAACTCAACTATCACATTGCCTTAACTTTGTATAAATTACTGATTTATTTTCTTTATCATTTAACCTTCTTTACCCTTAAACAGACAGAATTATCTACAGCGTTCCATAATAGGATAATTTGGTTCTGTTAAAGCCAGCGCTGGAGTCTTGTGCTGTAGATGAGCTTCAGGGTTATTTTTAGGGTATTGTGCGAGAATGTTTTTTGTATAGGTTTATTGTGCAATAGCGTATATTTATACATGATCTAATACAAATACAATAATAATATCATATAATAATATATAAATACACAATATAAGCGTACACATTACGCAAACCGGGGAGCCCGCCAGTGTTGGCGTGGAGTAAGACGCGGCGGAGCGTCCCACGCGTGTCTTGTCTGCTGCAAGTGGGTGGCGGCGGTCCTCACCACCCGTCGCCCGGCTGGGTGCGGTTGACGATCAGCGCGGATGGGGTGCTGTTCTCAGCACCTCCAGCAGCTCGTTTGTTGGGGTGTGGCGGACCACCTGGGTGGCTCTTGCCTCTCGTACCCTCAGTAGGGCGCCTCTTACAGGGTGAGGGGCTGGCGCTGGCTCTGGCCTGAGGCGGGCGGTGGCTGGGCAGGAGAGGAGGTAGTGCACCAGTGGGCGCCGGGAGCGGCTGCCGCAGTGTTCGCGCCTCCCTGCCACAAAGTCGGCGTGCAGCTCTTCCCGCGTGGAGTAGCCCAGCCTCACACGCTGTAGCAGCACGCCGTTCGCTCTGGGCTGCTGGAAGGATGCGTTAAGTGGGCGATAGGCTGTGGCTGCAGCATACCATGCCGCTTGCCTCTTAGTTGCTTCCCATTCTTGGTGCTGCTGGTGGGCGTTGTGGGAGGCCCTGCGTTTGGCTTGCACCTTGAGCTGCTGCAGGCTGGGGCGCACGGTCCATGTGATGGTGGGGCCGTGGACGGCTTGCTTGGAAGCCTCGTCGGCAGCCTCGTTGCCGCGCACGCCAACGTGGCTGGGAATCCAGTGGAGCCGGACCCGCCTGCCCTGCGCTGCCAGGTCCTGCAGGGTGGACAGGATGGTGGTGGTGAGATGGATGTTGTCCCTGGTGTGAGCGTGCTGCAGCACCTGCAGTCCCGACCGAGAGTCCGTGTGTATCACCACAGTGGCCTCCCGGCGGAGCAGAGCGTGCTGGAGGGCGTGCATGATTGCTACCAGCTCCGTCTGAATGGTGGAATAGTGGTCTGATATCCTCCATGCCTGCGTCAGGCCGCTCGTGACGAAGGCGGCGCCGGACCTCCCGCTGTCGAGGTCGACGGAGCCGTCGGTGAAGTAGACTGCGCTGCCTGGCTCCATGACCTCAGACATGGCTCTTAGGGCGTGCTGGCGCAGCTCCTCGGTGAGACAATGCGCTTTGCTGGCGAGCAGCTGTGTGGCGGGGGGCTCCCATGGTGGTGGTGGAACGGAGGCGGGGTTGGGGGTGTCGGTTCGCGCCACAGCCAGTCCCCTGCCTGGTTGAAGGTGTTGGTTGCTAAGCTGACATTTACGAGCCACCTGTTGTTACGCAGGCACTCGATGCCCTTCGCCACGGCCATTCGGAGTCTCGGCGCGAGAATGTTGATGTCATCTGCATAGTTGTAGTATTATGTTGTAGTTGTAGAGGCGGATGTCATGGGGAAATAATTGAATAGGGTGAAGGAAGGAACGGATCTCTACGGAACTCCGTTGTGTATGTAGTGTGTTCGTATAGCTCGCCGTAGTATAGTAGTAGTTTGCCATCCTGCCTTGGCCATGCTGGATCTCCACCGGATAATACTCACAGAGGGTCTTCTGGAAGAGGCAATTATGCCTGTGGCTCCAGGGTTTTGAAACCAGTGTTTCCTTCTCTTAGGTGGACTGCCTGTCATGGCTACCAGCTCCATCTACTCGTCCCCACCGTGATGCCCAGTGTAGGGAAATCGATATCCTACCCTCAAAACTGAGGCCCTTTTCGGTAACCACAACGTCCTTGAATTTTGGCGGCGTGACCCTATTACTTAACCCCCTCTCTCTCTCCCTTCGCCTCGAGTATCACCAGAAAGGCCATCGCCCAACTACATAATGCACTAATCATCACATTTGGGGGTCAGGCGGGCCTAACATTGGTTAAACTGGCAATGCTTCATCTAAGAGTTGGTATTTAATTTAACTTCATTAACGAAATTAGAGGAGAGTTGACCAAATGCCAGAAGGTGCCTTTGTGGCTACGTGAAAGACGCTCTGAGAAAAACCGTTAGAGGAGACTTAATTCCGCCGTTCTCACCCACCCCTTCTTCCCCTACCCCCAGTGGGGTAGCGAAATATATAATCAAATAACGGCAGAAGAACAAGGAAGTTCGAGTTAGTCATCAAGACAACGAAGTCCAGCTAGAGGCCCGGCAACCAACGAAAGGGACACAGAAGAAGCCCATCCTGAGCCAGTTCCTGGTGGTCACACCGAAAATTAAGCATCTTGTCTCAGAAAGATCGAGTTTGCGATTGAGACAACGAAGTCCGGCGAGTGCCCGGCAACCCTACGAAAGGAACACAGAAGAAGCTCATGCTGAGGCAGTTCCTAGTGCTCCCACCGTATTGAGAAACAAGTTCAACTAGTTCTCGTCAGAGAAAACCCCTATCACGGTGTACAACAAAACCCAGAGATAGTCCCCGCCATTGAGGAATACCCCAAAGTGAACTCCCTCAAGTACTTCCCTTCGTCAAAGGATTCACTCGTTTGCTCATCGCTCGTCAGTGCGAATTATTCCCAGATTAGCCCGAAGAGTGGAAGAAGCATACTTTACCCGTCCCGTTGGTGAAATCATCTTACCAAAACAACGTGCTTAACGCCATCCGTCGTACGCACCGAATTCATGTGTTTTTTAAGTTATTCCCGCGCCAGACAAACATCTGGAACGGCATTCCACGCGCCTGCCCGGAAACAACATTCTTGAGGCTACATAAAAATTGAGGCCAAGGTCAGTCTCAAACCTGATTCCTGTGTGTTTTATTTTAGGTAAATAAATTCCAATTATCTTTTTTTTTTTGGAAGGTCAATTAGCAATTCAATAATAAAGTGAGCTTTAGGTCAACTATTACCGTATATTCAATTGTGTAATTTAGTAAGCCTCACTTAAACTTGTTTAATTCAAAACTGTGTAGTTTGCTTGTTAGGTTTCAATTTTTGTTCATGATGCAATTAAAGGTCTATTTTTCTGAGAAACATTTAATTTAATCCTCGCAACGTTAAGCATGGCACTAGAAATTCTTAAAGATTAAAAATAACGTAATAATAATAATCATAATAAAAATATAGCACTCTTAGAGAAAACTTAATCACGGAGTTTTTGAAGTACGTAACAAACCTATAAGTACGTACACCATCACTCGGTCCTTGCAATACCACGACACCCAGTCACGGAGGTACCTCCCTAGTAAATAGTGCCTAGCTTTTTTAATTAGAATCCTGACGGAGATTGGATCTGCTGACCCAACGATTGCCGAGCGAGCTCGCTAACCTCTATATTAGCCGAGAGGCTGAAATAGACATAATGGTCAGGATAAGTTGGTGAGCCCGAGGGCACCAGGGGCTGATCCTCTTTGTATGATAGTAGGGCACCCTGGGGCAGGCGTGGATCCAGGGGGGGCAAGGATCTGACTCCCCCCCCCCGCCCGTTCAAACCCGCTTATGTTTATATTTCTTTTTTAAGCCATACTTATATCTGCTATTCAGAAAGAGTTATGTAATAATATAGAATATAAATAAAACAGTTTTATGAAACCGTTGCGATCGAATGTACTTCATAAGATACATCTCTAAAATACAAATAAATCGCCAAAATAATTATTAAATTCAGTATTATACCTATGCTGCCTCCGAAAACTACAATTCATAATTTTCTTATGTGTGGAAAAATATTCGGATCTAAAAGAGTTAGTGCTCACTCCCGTTTGATATACTGTTATATATTATCAATGCTGTCTATTATAACCCTTATTAATGTTAAATGCCCTTTTCTCAGACTAAGAGGGAGGAATTCAGGTTAGTTCCCCCCCGTCCAATTTTTATCTTGGATTCGCCATCTGCCGGTGGTCAGAGGTACGTGCATATAAATATCCATCGCCAGGATTACTTGGCACAGTGTGTGTTGTGCTGGAAAGGAAAGAAAGCATTGTTGTAATTGGCTATATGTGTGATGAGAAGTGTAAGAGATAAACCTACCACAATACACGGATAAGCACAGCGCGTCCACCAATTGGTAGCTAGATCTCTACTTGCGCTGCCGTTTGTGCCCGCTCATGCCGGGATCGAATCCGGTACAGCAAGGTTAGAAGACTAACAAACACCGTATTCACTCGGCTAGCAAGAGCTCTCCGTAGCAGGGTTGCCACAACTGGTACTAAAGGGCCAGATTTGGTTCTTTTAGGGGTCTCTAAAACAGCAAAAGTACCAAATTACTACAAAAAGAACCAAATCAAGCCAATTTTATCATATATTCATTTAATTAAATTATTGTTAAGTATGATGAGAGTCTCGTAATTTAAAACATAAATGCTTCTATTGCACTAATTTAAAACAAATTCTTGAGAATTCTTGTATTATCCCTCGTAAAATTTACATTTGGTTCTTTCTGCTACCTTTTAGTTCCAAATTTTGGTTCTTTTTAAAATTTGCTTGTGGCAACCCTCCTCTGTAGTATAATATTTGTCCTTGCTTGCCTATGGGAAAATTGGAGAGACATATATATTTTTTTTTTTACTATACCGTCTAAAACTAGAGAACAAATATCAGAATCTACATTTTCTTGAAAATACTCGTTTAAATTCCAAATTATTGCTTACAATATTCTTTGAAATTTGTTTTTGATAATGTCCAAGTTTCATTTCATAAAACAGCGAATAAATAATTCTGAAAATTTATATATGACGGCTTTAAACGAAAAATAAGTATTTTTATTAGTAGCAGAAAAATGGAACATTGTGATCTGAAGGAAGTTAGATTAGTGAATTAAGCGATTGAGAAATGAGCGAATAATATTATTTATTTAAATAAGTCCCAAATAAAGGGAGCCTATTAGGGAGCGACGGCCAATAAAGCAGGGAACACACAACAACACGAATTAACGATGTAAACGCATGCTTGGGAATGAACAAGCTTGTATCCAGTGACGGTGCACAGAAACACTGAATGTTGCCGAGACATCGATTTTGGTATTTAGGGGGCTATTTATTTATTAACATATTTTTATAGTAAAATTTTGGGCGCAAATATTTTCACTTTTACGTAATTATTATATGAAGCAAAAGTGAGTTGAAGAGTATTACTTCAATGGCGCTTGCGATTACAAAAAGAAGGACATAATATTATTAATTACAACGTACGATTCTGAAGCACCGCTCTCCCAAGAGAGCGCTCACAAATATTTATATGTAAAAGAAAAAATAGACATTGGTATACATATCACATAGGACAGTAGACGACTGTGTCTTCTGAACAAGCAACTAGAGTAAGTACACTTCACAGAGGGCTGACTGCGAGCCGGAAAAGTAGATGAATGACAGCACCTCTCGACACAGGCAAGACACTGAACCGCGTGGCGGTCGAGGCAAAGATTGGCCAATAGTAAAGGCTTAGATAACTCTTTCTATGCTTCTATAAATAAGAATGAATGTTGAAGGTAGAGAAGGATGAACGATAAATTACGTAAGTTTCCTCAGATATCACAAGACACAAAGAGGATAAAGAAAAGTTGCAATAAGAAATGAAATAGCTAACTTTAAGAATATAACATAGTAATTATTAAATAGCCAACGATATATGAATACGAGAAAAAGATAATAAAATTATATATATATATATATATATATATATATATATATATATATATATATATATATATATATATATATATATATATATATATATAATTTTATCTTCTTTTTCAGGGGGTTATCGATGTTGCAAAACACGAACAGACATTTCAGAATCTGATCTATGAACCCTTTGAAGGTCGGATGAGTATTAGAGAGGCCAATCGGAATTCAGAGTATCTCAAAATGGCTGAAGGAGCGATGAAAACAGTCTTTGGAACATCCTCTGGGAAAACATGGATCTGGTTGTAAGTTCGAAACAGATTGAGGTGAGAAAAAAAAAGAACAACCGAAGAGAAACGAAGTGAATCGGATGATTACAGTAGACTTTGACACTAATTGAAGTGGAGAGGCCTACGGAAATGTTGACAGATTGGCGATTCCAGCATTTGGCATAGAGTCGAACGGCATACTCAATGCAGAAAGTCTATCTTGGTCGGGACGTCTAGAACTGGCACAAACAGGAACGCTTGTCGTGTATATCCGGTGAATCACATTATGTTTAATCGGTCTTTACTTTGAGGGTGAAAGGAAAAGGGCAAGAAACTCCTATAGAAAGAGTGGACGTGGAGTTCAATGGAAGTGAGGTGGACAGACAGAAAATAATTTTAAGAAGGGGTAAAGGAACTACATAAGTAGCAGAGGTGGTGTGGTAGACAAGCTTGCGACTCCGTAAGTTAAGCTAGAGATCGTGGGTAGAAAGGAAATCGAGGCTGAAAATAATACAATCTACCTCGGCAATAACGAATGTCCATCGAAAAACCTGACGGAGACCCAGAGAATCTTGAAGGTTACGCCCTCCATAGGTCCTAATATTGGAGGAATTAGCCGCGCGAAGAACTAAATCCGAGGGAGGGCAATTTTTAAGGCCATGAGATGCTTGAGGTACATTGCACTCAGCGCCAGTGTCTACAAGGAATGAAAAACCAGAAAGTGGGTTATATATATGAAAAGGGGGGCCAGTCTGAAAAGAAGTCATTGTGTCAGAGGTGGTTAACCTGTGAACCATTTACCTTTTTATTTTAATTGGACGAATATTGAACAGAAGGTGAAGAGTGATGAACAGAAGAGTGTGATGAAGAGGTCAATGATGAGAAGCAAAATAATACTGGCACGGCTGTTTACACGTTTTAACTTTCTTACCGTGTTTTCGATGTTAATATGACATATCAGACGATTGCAATTAGGAATGAGGGTGAATATAGACTGTGGAAGAAGAAATAAATAAATGCTTTACCTCAACGTTCGTGCCTAATGCATGACCGTGTCAATGCTCTTATTTGTCCACATGTCGCTACTTAAGTTCACGGAGCACTTTTAAGATTTCATCATCATGGTGCTCTTCCACACTACTACACCCTGGCAGAGTGGTGAGAAGTTCCATCCCGTCCTCGACTTGTGAAAAATTACAGCAATTAGCGATGGTTGGGGCAGGAACAAAGTAAACTTTTCTCCGGTAACGTGAGGGTTGGTGAACAACCCGTCGGTAATTTCTGTCAATTACTCTTAGGTAAGTGGCTTTGTTCTCATAAATAAGCGACAAATATGCTCTGGCATTGTCCTTGTGAAGACTTCCTTTAAGAGCGATTCCAATAGCTCAGATTGATTGTCTCCAGCCTGAGCTAAACTTTACAGGTGAGTAAAGTAGCGTTATGGACATCTATCCATCATGAGTTGAGTGGATAAAAGCTCACGTATATTTTCCACATCAGATCTACCAAATTCTTATAGGAATTCTGCATCCAATTCACCAAACATCCCACGCTCCTAAAATCGCTCAGTAGCCCTTAAAAAAAAAGGCATAGAAAATCGGGGGCAATTTTTCTGTGACGGTTGCGATTTTCTGGTATTCGCTGAGGCCATGAGCGTCCATTATCAATTCCGATGTATTCATCCAGTCAATTGGCTAGTCTTTTGCGAAGGTCGGAAGATGCAAGGACGATCATGTAGGGAGGGATGTACCTAGATAAGGGATAGTGTATAGGTGACATCCTCGGCCCTGACATTTCAAACGTTATGATGACAGGCGAATGATTGGCTGATAAAGTTTTGAATGTTGTAGAAGTTGTGATAGGCCTGTAATTGGAGATGAAACGAGTTAAGGTCTATAAATTCTTCAGAAAGCAGGTTGGTCAGTGGAGAGTGAAGGAAAGAAACTGTCTGACATTTTCGAGGCATTGTAAACGGTCAGATAGTGTGATTTCATGTATAATAAAGCACTATGACGATATTAGATCATACGAGTCGACGAAGAGAAAGAGTCGCCCTCAAAAATCACTTCAAGGAGATATTGCACGATGTAACGGATGTCAATGAATGGGCGATTTGAGAGGGCGGTCGGTATTTCACGTAAAATTTCTGAGAACATAATTTGAATGTCTCGCCAGACTGTATCACGTCGCTTGAGAGTGGTAGCACTCACAGTACGCTTCCCTGCTAAGACACTACTCATAGTAAAAAGAATAAAGCGAATAAGCTGGCCTGCATTAGTAAGCATGTATAGTGGAGTGCTGAAAAGTGGGAAAGTGTTTTTCAGCGACGAAAACAAATTTAATTTGTTAGGATAGAGTAGGAAACAGCATGTAAGCCGTCGTACAGTTGAAAAATTGAATCTAACACGGAGGCAAAAAACGGTTAAGTTTTGAGATGGTTGCCCTTTGGTGAGAGGCACTGGAGTCTGAATCGTCTATTTACGTTTACGAACAAGAATCTGCACGTGGACAATTTGATAACCACCATCCGAACAATTGGTGAGAAAATTATGGTCCGAAAACCGCTGAATTTTGAAGACCTCTGGCAAAGATTGGAAGAATGGAATAAAATCACGCCCGCAAAATCCGCACATTGGTAAAGTCTTGCGGCTGAAGATGTGTTCAAGTCATTCGGAAGACGGCCTACATGCATCTTATTAATATGTTGTCTAATTGCCTAAGATATAATTATGTTGCTTTTTGGCTAAGGCTGCATATATACTTATCGTCCTGTAGTTTGGGACTCATTCTTTCTTCATATATACATTACTTTCCCCATACCTTTTTTATCCGATGTTCTATGAAATGAAGCTGAAGCACGATTAGAGGCAAATCTCAATGAATATTTAAAAAAAGTATCTTCTTCAAAAGGTAGATTTGAGCGTTGATCTCTAATTTTGAACGATATTGTACGTGGAGTTAGTGTGGTGTTTAGTATTTTGTGGATGAGGCTGATTCCATTACTGTTCCGACTGGGTGGTAGGCTAGTTGAAGCCTTCTTGTAGTTGGTGGCCGATGTTTGTAAGTACCATGGTTATTGAGTGTAATGGATAGAAACCATGTTAGGGGACGTCTAGTGGAAATAGTGGCTTATTTTTATTTAGTGCTAGAAAAGTCTTATACGTAAAGGGTATTAAAACATTTTGATTAGGTGAATATGAAGGAGAACTGAGGGATTAATATGATATGAACAAGGACGATTCGGAGTTGGTAGGGGGCATGCATATCAAATATATGCACTGAGATAGTTAGCTGAGAAAACAAGAATAATTAAGAAGTATAAACTGTATGGTGGGCTCAAGGATCTGGAGAAAGCTTATAATCGTGTGGATAGAGAAACATTATGGCAAGTGCTAAAATGTATGAAGAGAGTGGTAAACTATTGGACGGTGCGAAGAGAATTTATGTTGGAAGTTAGGCGTGTGTTAGGGTAGGAGACAAGTTGTGTGATGTAGCCATGGATGTTTAATATCTTTATAGAGGGAGTACTGAGATAAGTACGCATGGAAATAATGGAAAATAGTGTACGAATGATGAGGGATGGGTTCTTTCTATGCATATTGGTATATGCTGATGAACTGGTCTAGGTACTGAAATTCTGGGTGGATTTGAAAATGATGATTGTCGCTTTTAAAAGAGTACGCGAGAAAAGTGGTCTAAAAGTAAATACAGTAAATAGGCCACTTTATTTTGGGGTGAGAAGCGGGTGGCGTGTGATATCCGAGTTCAGGGTGTAAGCCTTGAACAAGTGCAAAGTTTTATGTATCTAGGATGCATTGCAATTGATAGTGGTACAGATGGACTAGATTGAAACTACAAGGTTTTAAATTGTAGGAAAGTCTCTAGGAATATTAGAGCATTAGTGGATCGTAATGGTTTGAACGTGGAATGTGCCAGGAAGCTGCATGGAAGTTTTATGTTGGTGTGTGGTAATGATACTATGATATGTAAGGAAAAGGAAATATCTCAAGTGAGAACACTGTAAATAGGCAATTTGAGAGGTGGGTTTGGCGTACGAAAGGTATGTAGATAGAGGGAGCAACGAGTGGGTAAGAGGGGTTTATAGTGTGAAAATGGTCGTGAATGAGGTTGTGACTGAAACTCTTATGAGGTAGGATGGGCATATAAGAAGAATAGATGGAATCGACTTGTAAGGGCTGGAAGACCGCGTAAAAGGTGAAGAAGTAGTTCATGATCTTATGCATGATAGGCGTGAATGGAGGGTTTTGTAAAGGGTCGTGTTAGGGATCTTTCTGACCAGCGATGAACTCTGACTGGGCGAGATGCTATAGCACATAACAACCTCATCGCTATACTCACAGAAGATCTTCTGGAAGAGGCAATTATGCCTGCGACTCTAGGGTTTTCGAACTGCCGACCCAACGATTGCCGGGCAAGCGCGCTAACCACTATATTAGCCGGGAAGCTAGGAAATACTAATTTTGCTTAAAACAAGGTCTGCTGACCAAAAAGTCGCGTGCCCTCACTTATTCTGATTTATGACCTTACGACCTTCAAAACCTTCAATAATTTCCTGAGTAACCTTGGGAGGATCTAGGCAATTCTATCATTCGAAAGAGAATGCAAACACCTTAAGGGTTTCAAATTTCGTTAGAATCAGCCAAATAGTTATGATGTTATTTCCAAATAATTCGCCGGCAAACCTTGGGACGACTTTGGCGATTATATAATTTGAAAGAGAATGTGTAAAACAATGAAAGATTTTCCAATTTTGTTAGAATCAGCCGAATAGTTATGATGCTATTGCACCTTCCAAAATTCCCGGGTTGCTTTTTAATGGAATTTGAAGATGTGGTTGGTATTTTTAATGTCACTTCATAAATTCAATCCTTTCCATCTTGAGCATCAGCTATTTGTCATCATCATCATCATCATCACTAACTCTATAATTTAAGAAGGGGATTTTTGAGTATTTGAATAATAATTTCATCTTAGTTTGGTAATGACTTATGTTTTTTTATCAAAGTTATTTCTAATAATTCTTTTATAATATTAAAAATCAAAATGGTGAAGTTCAGAAATAAATATAAGTATCGAAATTTTGTGAAAGTTTTAAAACCCAAAGAATTACAAATGGTGAAGTTCAAAAAATTTATTTTTATATATCTTCTTCTATTCTTCTTCTATAACTCTATATTTTAGCAACGTGATATTTTGAAAGTGGGGAAGAAATTGAGTTTAGAGTTCCTTTTTAAAATTATTATAAATGGCGAACGAAGTTCAGAAAATTTGTAAAAATTTAGCCATCGTTGCTTTTTTTTAGATTTTAAATTTTAATCTTAGTAACGAAACGCAAGCTTCTTCCGTAGGGGGGATTGGCGAAGCCATTTCCTGGTTCCTCATATTCTTTAGGAGATAAAATTATTTCATTAGATGGCATTAAAACATTGGCATACTTATAGTAAGCAACTCTTCTTCCTTCACCTTCTTGTAGCTTTTACTTATTGATTTGTCTATTGACTTGTCAAAAGAAGTAATCATTTCTCTCTGACCTTTAATGAAAGCAAGTTCCTTCACAGAGATCTTCATCTCCATAGAGGATTTAAATTAATGTTAGTTTCGTTTTTGCAACCAGGGCAGCCAAATTCACAGCAAAAAATAATTTTACACTTGCGCTTTAGAATATCAACAGGTTGTCTAGTTTTGTAATGAAACTGTCTTAGGCTTGTAGCTCTCCTCTCTCAAGGTATATGTTTTTGGCCTGCTCCCAGTTCTTTTGGATCTGTTTAAGATGGGACTTTGCAAGATTGGCTGTTGGGTAGTTTCTCACATCCGCATTTCAGAACGTCAACCAAAGTTTGGAAATGAGATGGAAACAACTCTGCTATTTAGGTGTGAATGTGTGAATGTTGCCAGTCTTGTGCTAATTTTAAAAGCAATTGTAGGTCAAATCCCACTGGTAAGATGGTAGTACTAAGAGCCACGTAATCTTCAGCACACTGATGAATATGTTTCAAACGGTGAAATTAGAAAAAAATAGATATAATAATTAATATAATAATAGTCATTTAATTCCTCAAGATGACAAAAAGAAGTCAAAACTTTTAAGTAGCTAACCAAGTAGAACTAAAATTATATTAAAATATAAAAAAATAACTTTAGAATTCCTAAGTAGGGCTGCAAATTTGATCACCCTTCATTTATGTAATTAGAACGTTGAAAAGATTGACACACACTAATAGCACAGTATTCCATAGTATAGCATAATATACCATAGCAGATTAGAGCATAGTATATTATAGAATATTATTGCATACCATAGTATAGCATAGCACAGCATTGCATAATATAGCACATCATAATATAACATAACATAACATAGTATATTATAGTGTATAGAATAGCATATCACAGAATAGTATAGCATAACATAGTCTAGCCTAGCCTAAAATAGCCTAGTACAGCCACATACTTTAGCATAGCATAGTAAAGAATAGCCTAGCCTAGCATAGCGTAGTATTGTCTAGCATAGCCTAGCTTCAACTTGCCTAGTATAGCATAGCATATCATAGCCAAGCATAGCATAGTATAACCTACCATGTTTTAGCCTAGTATAGCCAAGCCTAGCCAAACATAGGATAGCCTTGCCTAAAGCAGAATAGCCTAGCTGTGCCGGGCCTAACCTAGCCTAGCTTTGTATAATCTAGCTAGCCTAGTATAACCTAGCATAGTATAGCTTACTTTATCCTACCTTAGCTTATTATAACCTAGCCTATCGTATCCTAGTATAGCTTAGCCTAGCTTAGTAGACTCTAGTCTCACCTAGTATATTATAGTATAGCCTTGCCTAGCGTAGCATTGCCTAGTGTAGCCTACCTTATTATAGCCTAGCCTAACCAGGTATGGCTTAGCATTGCATGCCAGAGCCTAAACTAGCGTCGCCTAGAGTAGCCTAGCCTAGTATATCCGAGCTAAAAAAGGCTACTATAGCCTAGCAAATATATCCTTGCATACGATAGCCTAGCCTAGCCTAGCATAACCACACCTAACATAATATAGCCAAGCGTATCATATTATAGCCTAGCTTAGTATATCCTAGAGTAGTATAGCGTACCATACCCTATACTAGAATAACCTTGCATAGCTTAGCCTAACCTATTATAGCCTTGGTTAGCTAGCCTATCGTAGCCTAACATAGTATTACCTAGCATAGCCCACCCTAGCCTATTATAATTTAGCCTACCCTAGCATAGCATAGTATAGCCCTGTCTAGCCTAGTATAGCTTAGCATAGCTTAGCCTAGCATAGTTTAGTATAACTAGCCTAGCATTAACTATCCTAGACAAATATAGCCTATACAATCCTATTATACCCTAGTCAAGCATAGCTTAGTATTGTCTACATAACATTTTATAGCCTAAATTAACAATTTACATCTTACCCTTGTACATTATATATTAGCATAGCTTAGCATAGTATAGGCTAGCCTATAATAGCCTAGCATAGTAGAGCCTATTCTAGGCTTGCTTAGCAGAGTATAGCATATTATAGCCTAGTCTAGTCTAGCAGAGTATCGGCCGAATAGTTATGATACTATTGCCAAAACAAAATAATTCCCGAGTTAACCTTGGGAGGACTTTGGCAATTATATCATTCGAAAGAGAATGGAAAACAACAATAGGGTTTCAAATTTCGTTAGAATCTACCGAATAGTTATGATGTAATAACAAAAAAGAGAAGCAAACCGTCGACCGACCGACATATTTAAATGTAGAGTCGCGCGACTATACTCGCACGCGACTAAATAGCAGGATCAATCAGATATTTCTAGATTTAAAACACGTGATTCAGTCTAAGCAAAAAATGACGTTTTCTATAAAGACCATAAAGGAAAAAAAGGACAATTTGAAAATATGCATGGAAACGAATGTCACTGAATTTAACGACGTAAAATTTTAATTTCCTAATGAATTAGCGTAAGTAGTCTTGGAACTATTTATGGGAGTTTAGTGAATTTAATGAGAATAAAATGAATATACAGCACACAAATAATCTTGGCTAAATTCTTGAACAGCTTAGCCAATAACTATAACTCAGAAAGTTCACCTTATTTCGTCAAAACGGTGATATTTATTTAATGGAACTGTTAATGGGATACCACATTCATTTTTTCAACTTTTTACTACGTTAGATTATCATATATAAAATTAAAGCTCATTAAAAGCCCTTTTATTCCTGCCAAAATCATAATAACCTACGTCGCCGTTTTTGAGATACAGGGGGGCCTTTCAGACCCCTTCCCCTCCTTGAAACCTGATATCATATAAATGGCGATAGAATTACTAAAAATTAAGCAATAAGCAAAATATGACAATATGATTAAGTTATCATTTGAAATCAGTTTCCTTTAGTTCCATGAAAATCTGTTTTAATGGCGGACTGAAACATATATTTTTCATACATGGTCAACCATAGGCTTTGTTCTCATTTGGATGGGGGTGAGGGCTGTTAGGTGAATAGTTTGGGTGTTCTGAATGACCTGGAATTTAGTTCAATCTATATTCGAATGATGCTAAAAATATAAACCAGTTCACCGGCGCCGGGTTTTTTTTTAGCAAATATTTAAATTCGCATGGTGTAGTTTGGTGTTTTGTTCAGAAATTCACTTTAAAAATCTACGGAGAATTTCCACGAATGTATACAATTTTGCATTATCATAATTTTTACTATGTTCTAGTCATGTTGCTAAAACAAAAAATATATACTATAAAAACTTGCATAAAATATGCAATAAAATGATAAAAATAAATGGTGTAGTTTTGTTTTGTTTTTGACCAATCAACTTTAAATATCTAAGAAAATTTTCCACGAATGTATGCAATTTTGCATTATCTTAATTTTCACTATGTTCTACTCATGTTGCTAAAAAATAAATATACCATAAAAAGTGCATAAAATTTGCAATAAAATGATATACAAAACCAAAAAATACGATTTTTCAACGAAACAACGTGAAAAGTAACTAAAAAAAAAAATGTGTTATCCCCTTAATTACCTTAACAACAAAATATCTATAGCATAGTTAGATGAAACAGGCAGCCCGCCTCTCACTTTCATACCCAGGAAACATAAATTTGCATGCAATTAGATAAATAGATAGATAATAGATAGACAAATAGATATGAATTAAACCTTAGCAGTTTAATAAAGTTATTTTTCAAAAATAAAGCTTACGAATCTGTTATACGGTCAAAGACCCTTTCTGTTTGTCGTCATACGTTTCCGGTGCCACCCACTTTTTAAGATATGTTAGGAAAAGTATATGCCCGCCCTCTAGTCGTGAACACAGCAAATAAACAGGCAGTGTTGGAAATTAACCTGCCCTTCTTAGGTCAGTGATTGGTAAACCTACTTAAAAACCTGTGAAAACTCCTCCCACGTAATATAGGATTGGAAGACTTTCCCTAAACTAGCCCACAGCTCGTCCTAAGTATTATCCTATTGGCAAACCCATTTGGAGGTAAGCCCCCATCTTTCATTATATAAAAACCTTGTTAATTTTAGATCAGTGGACATTCACAACAAATCTTGTATCTCGGAAAAAGCTGAAATCATACAGTTCCATTTGCTCCCTACCACTTCGTCCTACCGGGTATCCATCAAGAACGGGCAGGCAAAACGCCGAGTTGCCGTGACTACTGAGGGTCACCGCCCTTCTAGTACGATCGAACTCCCTGCAAGAATCATCCTTTAACGTCAGATTGTACCGTAGACCAACTACCAGGCAGTCCTTTCTCATTAAGAAGGATTCCGTCGCGCCGACTGCCTGATCACCTTGATTTTGTGCTCCATTACCGACTGAGAGTCATTGGCGCCATCGTTACAAGGCCAGAAGGGAGCACATCAACACTGGCGACCTTCCCTCTGCCCATTTTTGCTGCTACGTCATCTTTATCATCCCCTCAGTGGCCTGGCTCATTCATTGGCAAGAAAAGAGAGTAAAGTTCTTCCTTTTGATTGTTATGGTAGGGAAATAACTGATTATTAGTCTACCATACCTAACGTGAGAGCAACAGTGAAGTGCTAGCTCAGATGTAGGGCTACATCTCTGAAGCCATCGCTGGACATAGTGGCCTTCTACCAGAGCACGGCACGATGGCGGATTACGAGACACCTTTAAAAGAATCTTCAAGGTCTGAAGATTAACGAAATCAAATTAGTACGAAACCACAATTTGCAGGTACGACCTTTGGGCGTAGAGGGCATTAGGCTGTTAGCTTTATTTTGTGGTGGCACCTTAATATTTCATTTTGACGAACAATTTTTCATATACTTTTCAATAATTAGTGAATTTATACCAAGTAATTTTTGGTTTGGTCTGTAATTAAGATCAAAACCTTATGGTTCGGGTACGATATTGAGACAGGAACTTTAGGCTTCATTTGAGCAGTTTTAGTGCAAATTATTCGGGCACTGAGCTTTAAAGAATTATCAACATTTACGATATCTCTCAACGAAATAATTGAGCTAAAAATACTTTTTTATATTTCCGCATCAATTTTAGTTAGAGTAAGCATTGTTATTTCTGGGGAAACGGGCTAATATTGGCCAGGCACTTAGTAGTTTGAGTTGTTCCCTTGGTTACTTTTAGTGATCATATAACAAGTGACGATGGATCAAACCCCTACAACCCCACCAAATCCCACACTTCCCTCCCAACTCATCAAACACTGTATACCCGCATACTTTGAACATAACACGTCTAGTATGATTACCAAATCCAGTTTGCAAATTAAAAGGAACAGTAAATGGTAGAGCCTCACTTAAACACCTGGTTTAATGAACTAGAAGAGTACTTCCACCGGGAACCCACGTTAGTTCCAACTGACCAAGACAAAATCACCGAGGCAAAACGATTTGTACACGAAGCACAGGGAAATTCTCATCTGGCTGTTGAATACCAACCTAATTTAAAAATGCCACAACATGGCAAGCTTTTAAAGAGGCGTTCCGCTATCATTACAAATAAACTAATGAAGAACAGCCGTTGACTGGATTAGCTGCGGTATTCGCTCTGAAGTGGAAAAAAGACAAGAAAGAATATATACACACTTTTACATGCAGGGTACATAAAACAGTTGGAGAAGCCCTTAAAGCCATAGAAACCTCATTAAACTTCTGGTGTAGTAATATGAAAGAGCTACGGAATCTATTAGCTGCAACTGCAATTTACACAAACAGTGCACCTGCTCCACAGAAGAAATTCTAGAATGAAATTAAGTTAGACGAGGATAAACCAGAGGCGTTTGGCCAACGGCCACAGGAACCACAAAGCCCTATCTACCAATCTCAAGTAATCGGTATATACATGAGCAAGCTCATACACCTGCTTAACGAACCCAAACCAGATACGAACCCAGGTATGCGAACGATAAAAATAATAAGTGGAGGGATAGACTACCTAGGAATGATAAACGTGCCAACACTCCTAGGGTAGGGAAGTGTTATAACTGTGATCGAGTTGGACACAGGGTGATACAATGCAGAGAAAGTTCTAGGTGTCATAATTGTGAGGTCAAAGGACACTGTGATGCTGAATGTAGGAATCCCCCATACTGTGCTGTATGCCGTGAGGACGGACATAAGAGAGGTGAAAGCCCAAAATGTAAAAGTTACAGCCGAGCACCTGTAGCACCGAGGAATGCAATAGTGTTTCCATCGAAACCACTACAACGAACCCGTACCGATCGAACATGGAATAGATTCGAAGGGTCGAGTACAAAGAATATTCGTGTAGTTGGGTCCGAACGAGACGACATTCCCACTACTTATGAAGAAGAATTGGGGTATCCTGAGCCTTACCCGGAGGTTGAAAGCTCGTACTATACGTAAATCCCTTCCCATTAGGCTAGTACCAATAAACCTCTTACAAGAACTAGTAGTAAGAGGACGAGTAAGGCAATTGACGGCTACCGCTATATTAGATACCGGAGCGGCAAGTTCCTTAGTAAAACGAGCTTTTGTGAATAAATTGCTAACTTGGTACCCAGGCGGGTATCATATCACCAAACCTCGTGTTAGATTGACCGACGCGCAAGGAAGCGAAATCCCTACTTTTAGTGAACTAGAATTCTATTGACGTGTGGATGATGATTCGTACCCAATCCTAGTTCAAATTGTAGATAATATACCCAGCCGGTAAGCGAGTTCGAGGTAGAAGAAATATACATGCGTTGACCGACGGCAACGGTCAAGCAAAATGTGTAAGCGAGTCAAGTGCATCGAACCCCGAGGAGGAGGATGCACCCATAGAGCTATTTGAGGGCACAGAGGTACCCGAGTTAAGTGGTGCCCTTTCAGGCAGTTTGCTCGATAAAGAGGTCTCGCAAATGTCTAAGGATGAAAGTAACAATCGTGTGGGACGACTAAAACGACTAAGCGAGATGAATGTGTTGCATGATGAGTTAAGAGAGCCATCATCTCGTTCTATTAACGATGGGCTAAGAGAGCCATTGACGAGTCGTGTTGAGTCTATGAGACAAATGTAGGGTTGAATCAAGGGAGTCGTGTGGTGACCCCGGTTAATACGAGTATAGAAAATTATGGTCACCTGACGATCAATGACAAAGTAGATTCTGTGTTTAAAAATAATTTAGGTTGTAGTTTGGTGCCAGTACCAATAGAGCTCACAGTGGAAACTGAAAAACGAGTAGAATTGTGTGTCCCTGAAAATGTAGAAAAGCAGCCCCGAGAAAGAGTTCGTTTTAGTGTGAAAATAAACGGAGTAAATGGAAGAAATACTGAATCTGAGGATGCTTTATATGTTATAGAAAAGGGATGCATAAACAGAGGACTATCTATCGCAGAGATTATCGGTCATAGTGATGATGGGTCAATTCTTGCTGAGGTGAGCAATAGTCGATCGTATAAAATTGAGTTAATTTATGGTGAGAGAGTGAGCTCTGCGACCAGAGTAGAAACCCCTTGGAGAACCAGGAAAGGTCTCCCCCAAGAATCCTTAGTTTAAGGATGGAGAGTCAAGAAAAGGCTGCTCTAAAGATTTCTAGTTTAAAAGAGGAGAGCCAAATAAATGTTGCTCCTGGAAATTTAAATAGGTTAAGGACCGGAAAAAGCGATTTTCTTCCAAATGATTTATTGTTCTCAAAGCCGCTGATGGCCGAAAAACAGTCTAATTCGGAGACAAGATACGCCAAAATCGATGAAAAGGATGCTCTGTTCAGTAGTGTAAACAGTGGTTTAGATATTTGCAACCGTAACTATTTACGCCTAAATGATTCAAAATTAAACCTCATTCGTTCAATTTTTAATGACATTCCTGTTGATGAATGGTTGGCACTTGTTGTTCCTATACAGAAGAGATCTGTACAACCGTATGAAAGACATTTTTTCCCGAAAAATTAGATGTTATTAACTGTCTACTAATTTATTTGTTCCACTTTCTCATACTTTTGGTTAGCCTAAGTAATCTCTCTTACGCGATACATTTATCTT
The DNA here is from genome assembly GCA_963969495.1 of Ceratothoa steindachneri. Classification (NCBI taxonomy): domain Eukaryota; kingdom Metazoa; phylum Arthropoda; class Malacostraca; order Isopoda; family Cymothoidae; genus Ceratothoa; species Ceratothoa steindachneri. Next base: position 157,838,635 of record OZ018320.1, read on the forward strand.
CATTTTTTTCATTGCTCCTAATTCATTTATATTCCCTTACTTCAAGGAAGATCACCCATGCATCAGCTTTACTGCCCTAAAGTTTATTTATCGCCTCAGTACCTCGTGACCTTGAACGAGATGTTCGTTAAATCATTGTCTGAAAGTTTCACAGCTGATTCGTTTTCTATTAAAAAGAAAAGAAGTTTCTGCGTAAGCACTGACTCCTTCATTCGTCTTCTTTGTCTATTTGCCTTACTGTAAGCGCAATTCACGTTATTCTACCCGAGTTAATCTCCCGGTACTATCTTCTTTTACTACCATTATCCGTGATTATTCGTTGTTACCAAAACTAATAGTTATCTTAGTTATTTACTATTACCAGGAACACATTTACGGAAAATTCATTATTCCACACTAATAGCATATTTTATTTCTCCGTTGCCTTTGTTTGTTTTGTTAGTCAGTTCGTTCTCTAATAATACTGTCCAACAATGATTTTGCTACAGAAATGAGAAAGTAGTTTTCTATTGTAGTTTTTTGCATAGATTACAAAAATTCCCTTTATTTTTCAGGAAATGACTTCAGTCTTTTTGTAATCTGCACATTTAATATTTTATTAATGTTAGATTATTCAGTATATAGAGGTATGAAATATTTGTTATTATTTTTATTTAATTTGACAAAAAGTACAAATAAGTGGAAACAAAAAGCTTATTCATCGAAAGAAATTAATAAGTCCTTTTAATACATTTTAGAGAGTGGTATTAGAAAAATATATTCAAAAAAATAATGAAGATTTAAGATTTTTTCAAAATTGCTGAAATCTATACAATAGTCATATATTTTTAGAATATTTAGGCTTCTTTTTATGTACAACATCTTGTCTGTCTCTGTGAAGGGTCCAACAGAAGTCAGCAAGCATTTCAGGAGTCCATTTTCCTTTATAACGATTTTCTATAGTAGCAATATCTTGGTGGAACCTTTCACCATGCTCATTACTGAAGTCTGTTGGATTCTCTGGAAAGAAAGACAGATGGGAATGCAAAAAATGCACCTTTAGTGACATAACACATCCCAACTCATTATAAGACCTAATCAAATTCTGAACAAGAATGTAGTAATTTTCTGATTTGTGCCTTCCAAAGAGACCATTACATACATCTTTGAAACTATGCTAGGCCTCAAATTCTGGCTTGCTCAATTGTGCCTCAAACTCACTATCTACCATAAGTTGTCGAATCTGAGGCCCAACAAAGATTCCTTCTTTAATTTTAGCATCACTAATCTTAGGAAATTTTGTTTTTAAATATAAGAAGAATGGCTGGTCATGCTTTAAGGCTTTCACAAATTGTTTTATTGAACCTAATTTTATGTGAAGTGGGGGCAAAATTATGTTTTCCTTAGGAACCAATGGTTTACGTATGGCATTATGACAACCTACTTTTGTCTCTTCTCTTAAAGGCCATTCTGAGCGTATGTAATGTTCTCCCCGAGCTCTAATGTCCCACTGGCACAAAAAACACATGAATTTGGTGTAGCCTAACTGCAAGCCATTTAAAATGGCTACTACCTTAAGGTCAACATAAATCAACCATTTATGTTCACTGTATTTAATGCTTTTTAAAGTGAAATCTAAATTCTAATAAGTTTCTTTCAAAACAAGAGAGTGAGCTACTGGTATCGATGGTAGTTTATTTCCATTATGCAGAAGCACGGCTTTACTACTATATAAAGAAGCGTCAATGAAAAGTCTCCATTGACTGGGTTCATAATGTATATCTAATTCTTCAAAGAGACGTGGAATATTATTACAGTAGCATAAATTGTTGTCAAATGAAAATTTGTCTTGTAAATTGTTTGATCGAATGCGAAACTTAGTAATTCGAACATCTTCTTCTACAAAATTTCTTTCTTTCAGTATCGAGGCCAGTAATTCACCTTGTTGCTTTGTTAAGTTTAGATCTCTTACAAGATCATCTAGATCAAGTTGTGAGAAAGGTTTTAGAGTAGTATCAACAATTTCAGGAACATAAATTTCAGTTTCTGGTTCACATGATTCCATATCTTATTCATCAGAGTTAGACAAAACAATTTCTGCAGGTGGTTCAGGTACTGGAATGTCTTTTGAATGAGGTATAGGGCGAATAGCAGATCTAAGGCTGGGATATACTGTAACAACCGGCGTGTACGTCCAAAATAGGACACGCGCGAGAGTCGATACACACATAAAGTACACAGAGAGAGAAAAGTAAAGTTAGCGCCGTTCAGGAGAATGTCACACTGTAGTAAACGGAGCACAGTTATCTCTGTTAGAGTTGGTCGAGGCAATCTTTGGCAAATATAATAATCAAAGCAGAATCCAGAATAAACCGGTTAGCTATCACTGTTAAACAAATAGAAGCCAGGTCAGAAAGCTGTCTCCATGGCAACATGCCACCGCCCACAGAGAATTTTACCCAATAGTCCCAGTGTCTTTCTTATCAATATGTTCGGCAGTAGTCAATCAAAAGTCGAGTTATGTTAATACCGACAAATCAACAGGCCGGTACATAAGAGGGGGGGTGTGACTTAGTTGGACGAGGAACTTGTAGGGCGTGGCTTAAATTGAATATATATATATATATATATATATATATATATAACTATGGAAGCTAGGACAGAAAGGAGAATTATATTACTGTTTTATATAGCAATATATCACATTATATATCGTTCAGTCCGATCTCTCTGATTCGCGTAATTCATCTTTGTATATAGTCGTGTACATAACGCAGACATTAAGGTGTAACTCATAAAGGCTTTATTCGTCCGGCCTCCTTTGAACTTTGCTCGCACTTGACCTCGAACTTAATTTATGTCACAACCTAGAACTTAAAACTTAATTAAAGAACTTTTGTAAGGTGCAATAAGATCTAGTTCAATAATAATTCTATTTTTGCTTTGGTGACTTCAATATCCTGACGTTACTCAATCTTCCTGCTTCAAGGCCTTATTAATCGGGACAACAGCCGTTGCGCATTCTCCTCGTTAATCGCAATTCCTCGCGATTACGTAACTCCCGAAATACCGGTGTTCTACCCTGGTGTAGTCTATCCTCATCCTCCAGGCTATTTGACCCCGTCGCAAGAATAAGACCGCCCCTCGGCTTAGGGCACCCCATAGCAATCAATAAATTACTCTCGTGAGAATTAAGGAAGGGCACGCAAACCAACCGGACCATCTGTATCAACCGGACTCCTTGCCAAAAGATTACGCGATAACTCGGTAATCCATCACCATTATTGGCAACCATTGTCCGCCTTCCAAGGCTCTTGGGTTGTCCTCACGATTACCTTCAAGGGTCTCTCATAATTAGGGACGACCTTTAGACCCCCTATAACTGGCGACCTTCAGAGAGCCCCCCCCCCCGATAATACCGCAGCTGAAGCGCAATTCGTTGTTTTACCTAAAAGTATGGAAATTATATGCATAAAATTTAAAGTTATGTACATATGTGTGATTACAATAAAGTGGTTCTAAATTTAATTAATTTTATATTTTAAAAAAAATAATATTACAGTATACTACTTCAAAATATAGGTATAGTGGACAATAAACAATTACTTACTTTGTATGTCTACCAAACAGAAATAGCAGTCAGTGGCATGATCTTGGGGCTATCGCCATACCATTGGAACACCAAATTGAAGGCTTTTTATTTTTCCTTCAGACCATTTTGATAAAGAATTAAAGCTTGTCGTGCAACAGATATGTGGTGCCCATGGTTTATCTTGGTCGCCAATTTTACATCCAAAATACAAATTATATAGTTTTTTCACTAGCGAAGAAATTATTCTTTGATTTCTTTTAAATGTTACTGAATCACATATTCGTATGTAGCAGAATTTATCTTGGCTATTTTTACACTGTCCTCTTGGCATTTTAATTTAAATTGTTGCTTTTATTTAGATAAATAACCTGAAAATAAGATAAAAGAATGAAATTCGTTAAAATCTTCAAAATTTGACAAAAATAGTAATTAGCAACTTAAAAAAATTGGAGTCATTTCGCTAAAAATGACTTCTATTTTTTAAATCTATACATAAAACTACATTAAAATTTTTTTATTCTAATCTTTGCAGTCGACAAAACGTTAAATTTTGTTAGACAGTGTAATTGCCTTTCATATGTTAATTTTAACATGTTCTATTTCAACCATTATGTTAACTCCAATTCCCATTATTGGGAGTTTTTAAGTCGGGTTCTTTTGTAATTCAGTCAGCATTTTAGTGACCTTGGCACATTCCATTCTCGCTGAGTTCGTTCATTTTTCTTAATATTCATGTTATTGACCTTCTTAGTTCAAAGCGTTCGTTCACTTCGAACCACTTTTAGTTGTTTGCTTACCATGGCGTTTTCCAGCTTCATTACATAACTATTACATGTTTGTCATGTTGTACAAGGGGCGGTCAATAAGTTTTGCGAATCGGTAGGGCAAAACAGAGGAAGGGGAATGGCTGTTTGTGGGGGTGTTAGGACAAGTTATGACAAGTCAGGACCTGCAGCCACACGCTCCTGCCTCGTCTATTTAAGAAGCAGTAGCTGATCGCAGATCGTCAGTCACAAATTTTTTAACAATGGAGAAGGTTGAGCACCTCGCACTGATCAAATTTTTGACCAAGGAAGGCAAGAATGCAAAAGAGATACATCAACGCATGGTTGCAGTGTACACCAACGACAGCGCCCCTTCTTATGCAACCACTACTCACTGGAATAGGGAGTTCCGCCATGGTCATGAGTCCCTTGAAGATGACCCCCGTCCAGGACGCCTGTCAGACGTGACCAACGAGGACAATGTAGCCCGTGTGGAGAGGATGATCCTCGAAAATCGACGGGTGAAGGTCGAAGAAATTGAGCGAGAATTTGGAATATCACATGGAAGTGTTATCAACATCATCCACGACAATTTGGCCATGAACAAGGTCTCTGCCCGTTGGGTTCCTAGAAACCTCACGCCCCATGATTGACTTCAACGTCGTCAAAGTCCACAAGGCTGGAGTTGCACAAGCTGCCCTGCGCGAGTGCGGATTCGAGGAGCTCAACCTTCGCCCCTACAGTCCAGATCTGGCCCCTAGCGACTACTTTCTATTGCGCCAGCTCAAGGCTGCACTGCGTGGACACCCGTTTGGGGACGATGAAGATGTCCAGCTCACCGTCCAGGAGTGGATTGAACAGCAGTCAGGAGATTTCTGGTTGTCGGGAATTCGAAGCCTCAGGGACAAGTGGTGCAAGTGCATTGAAGTCGAGGGTAGTTATATTGAAAAATAATAAAACACTTTTCCTCATATCTCGTTTCTTTATATCCGAATTGCAAAACTTATTGACCACCCCTCGTATTATATATAAAAGAACATTTAAACTTTAGTTTTTTTGTTTGGCCTCATCACTAATTTTTAGATATGGCTATTTCTTTTATGTTTCTTTTCCCGGAAGAATTACCCAAATTCTTTTCCTCGATTGGATTACACAACCTTTCCTCTTCTAGATGTTGCTAAATTTTTTGCAATTATCTTATTTTATTTATATATAGGTCAAAGGCTTTGCGAACGTTTTCGTAGACCTTAGGGCCCCCCAAATTATTAGAAGTCAACTTACACACTTCTTCATGAACATCCACACACTCTAACTAAAGCGATCAATGAGACTCATCATAGACGTTCTCATCCAGGAATGAATTTACACCCTAAAGACAACTACTCCCGTAAATTTCTACTTTACAACCTATCATTCGGCTTGGATTGCCTAGACCATCAACAGATGACACACACCTTGGATTACCTCCGACTCGTGGAAAACGAAATCCTTCACATAGCACAAGAACCCTGGATTAAAAATGCATATGGGAAGGCTCTCAAAAAACGTGCTTTAATTGACTTAGGTGGGAAAATACTAAAGGGATATTCGGAACTACTAGTCGGAAGGACGTTCAAAAACTTTAACTCAAGGTACAAGTCATCGCAAGTGAACAACTTCAAATACAACATATCGTGAATAACTCAATCAACTACACCATTCGGCAAGGAGTGTATCTCCGAAACCTCAGTAGAGATCTCGCAAACATGAATCAACTTGTACAAAACTATCTTACCAATGAACTACAAAGAGAATTTACTAGTATTATTAACATCCATCTTACGCTGATGACCAGATACCTGGAAAATTTTACATTTCTTCAGAGAAAAGTTTTACAATCTGAACAGTTTGCTTCAAAACAGCTTCCTCTCGCTAACATTCTTCCCTCAACGGACATGTTTAGCTTGGTCACTACAGCTTCTAACCAGCTGAAACTGGATACTGTGTTTTTGGAGTACACTTGGACGTTCCATGGAAACGAACCTTACACCTTCCATTTCATTATCCCCTTCTTCGACACCCCCCCATCCTACCTTGCATACCGTCTGAGACCGTTCCCCACGCTCTTCTCAAATGATACTCGTATCAGTCGCCTGTACTATTCAAATTCGCCCACATACGTATTTGTTTCAAGCGATTACCGTTTATATTCAGAGGTTTTGGAGGCAGAAACCCCATTCTGTAAACCCCATGCAAGCCAATCCATTGTTGTGTCTGCTTATTCATGCATTACAAGTCGCAAAGAGCAACCATCGCCTAATAGATTTAATCGAAAATCGTCACCTCCCCGCTTGTGAATTTATAGAGTATCCATCGAGCCGAACAGTCTCAATCCCTATCGGCCCGGCTACCTGGATTTCCTTCTCCAAACCTACCCCGGCGAGCTTAAATTGTCCCTCGAATAGAATCACAGCCATACTTCCATACATCACTCAAATTCCTCCTGGTTGCTCCATAAAAACTGAAGATACCTGAGTATATAATCCCCAACGCATGCATTTCATTGCAAAAAAACTCCATAAATCTCCCAAATGTGGATTTCCCAATTCTTCAAACCGAACTCCTTAATTTGTCGCTTAGGCTGCAACTGTTCGCCCGTTTCCAGCCATCGATTTGGAAAGCGAGGAGCTTAAAACTCTTAATTACTATCAAAACCATCATGCAAAAATCCTTGACATAATGCAGCCTATTTCCTACTCTACTACTGCTGTAGTGATTGTGTCCCTTGTTTTAATCGTAGCAATAGCAATCATCATTTACTGAAAACAGGAATCTTGCAAAAAGGCCCGACACCCGGTATTAACTATACAAAATAACACTGACGATGTAGGGCCCATAACGTATAATTAATTGATTATCCTTAATTCGTTCCTCCCGAAAACCCCATACAGAAGTAACGAGGTGCACAGGCTTCTCGTATTCCAAATCGACCCCAAATACCACTTCAAATGGCTGAAAACCATATTACCAAAACTTAAACTTATCAATCGAAAACAAAGTCTACATAGTATTAGAATATCATTTGGACAATTATTTGTTTATTATTTTACTTCTAAATTAATCGTTTTGTTGAATTAATTTGTACAAAACGGGTACGTTGAGTTTGTTATTGATTAACCGCTTGTAACATATTTTTGTAAATCATAGGATATAGAAATTTCCATTATTATATCAATAATATGAAACAGGCAGCCCGCCTCTCACTTTCATACTTAGGAAACATACATTTGCATGAAATTAGATGGATAGATCGATAGATAATAAATAGACAAATAAATATGAATTAAACGCTTAGCAGTTTAATCAAGTTATTTGTCAAAAAAAGTTGAGGAATCTATTATACGGTCAAAGACCTTTTTGTTTAACTTCATATGTTTGACGTCTTCTTAAATAATTCTCAAAAAAAGCTTAGGAATCTGTTATACGATCAAAGACCCTTTCTGTTTGACGTCATACGTTTCCGGTGCCACCCACTTTTTAAGATAGGTTAGGAAAAGTATATGCCCACCCTCTAGTCGTGAACACAGCAAATAAACAGGCAGTGTTGGAAATTAACCTGCCCTTCTTAGGTCAGTGATTGGTAAACCTACTTAAAAACTTGTGAAAACTCCTCCCACGTAATATAGGATTGGAAAACTTCCATTAAACTAGCCCACATCTCGTCCTAAGTATTATCCTATTGGCAAACCCTTTAGAGGTGAGCCACCACCTTTCATAATATAAAACCCTTGTAAATTTTTGATCAGTGGACATTCACAGCAAATCTTGTATCTCGGAGAAAGCTGAAATCATACAGTTCCATTTGCTCCCTACCACTTCGTCCTACCGGTTCTCCATCAAGAACGGGCAGGCAAAACGCCGAGTTGCCGTGACTACTGAAGGTCACCGACCTTCTAGTACGATCGAACTTCCTGCAAGAATCATCCTTTAACGTCAGATTGCACCGTGTACCAACTACCAGGCAGTCCTTTCTCATCAAGAAGGATTCCGTCGCGCCGACTGCCTGATCACCTTGACTTTGTGCTCCATCTACCGACTGAGAGTCATTGGCGCCATCGTTACAAGGCCAGAAGGGAGCACATCACCAGAACTTCACCAGGGCTGCGTCTCCGATACGTAAAAGTGTAAATGCAGGCACATGGTTCGTGGAAACACAACTATCTTACGTTAATGTACTAGCGCTGACTTTTACTTTTATTATTGAGGAACGGTCTTGTAAGCAATACAAGCATTGTGGCTGAACTGGAGGGTTGTGTTTTTTTAATCGGCGGGCCAGATAGCATCGTTAAAATAGACGAGTAATTTGAGAGAAAATGTCACCGGGGAGACCAAGTAGAGTGGGCAATGGGGGGTTGAAGGAGTGGATCGTGGATCAGGGAGACGATTTTTGGATTCGTGTGTAAAATAGAGATTAGGGGACTTAATTAAAACTTAAAAAACGTATTCGACCTGCTATGACAATTGTTAGTGATTGCTGGAAGGCTTGCGACTTGTGTAGGCAAAGAAGTTAAAAACATTTGTCAGTTAATCACTCTCAACATTTTCAAGACCCAGTCACCGTGGAACATACGAACTAAATAGAAACCACCTGGTGGGCGATTTAAAGATCACTCCCGAATTCTGGCCGCTGTCAAAATCATTTCGCCGGGTATCTAGCCACGTATTTATGGAAGAAGCAGCATAGGTATGTGGTGATAAGGTTTTTTTTAAAGGCCCTTTTATTCGTTTAGCATCATATTTTTTCGGCATTGGTTGTTAAAGGTTAGTTTAGCGTAGCTTAGCCTAGGTTAGGTTAGTTTGGCTTAGCTTAGGGCAGTTTACTTTAGGTCGTTAGTTTAGTTTGTTAGGTTAGGTAACTTTAGGGTAATACTTGAGTTTATGGGCGCACGCTAGGGGGCGCTATTTCTGAGCTACAATTAATGCGATCGACTCTGCACGTTTATCAAAATAATAGAGACGATAGCGTCGCCTACTTTAGGCTATTTCCACCAAAAAGTAACAATTTTTAGTTACTTTCGAAATCCATACCCCCCACTTAATTGTGGAGAGGTGCACCCCCACCCCCCGTCAACTTTAAAAAAAACCTCGTAATATTCCTAATTCGAAAGGCTAACATTTAGGCGATTGCTAAATGTCCGCGGCGCTATCGACGTCTTAATGAATAATCACTTCACGACAAAGGCTAAACCATCTCCACCTTTCACTATTATAATCGAGCAGCGCTTCTTTCCCATACCTGTTGCAAATTTTCGCTTTTAAAATGAGGTCATGATCAATACAAAAGTCTATTAAATTGACCGAGGTATTAACAACAGTCGTATTAAAGTCCAACAAACCGAGCGCACAAGAATCGCGCTCTTTTAACTGCTTGGCTCCAAGGTTGCCATTGTTTGAAATAAGATCGATTTAAGGGTTCCCAGTGTGTGAAAATAATGGTTTATTTTAACATTAAGAGAAGCTGTGTAATTTTATCTTTAAACGAAATAGGTACACGCTTCCCCCCCCCCCTCTAATAGAAACATTACGAAGCATAGAACAACTCATTACAATAATAATTAATATAATCGAGTAGAAATGCAGGCACTTACTAAATAATAAAGAATAGAGACCCCAAAACAAATACAACGCCGTGATTGGCCACATGCGAAGCTACCGTCTGAGGTCCTAAGGCCTACATTGTAGCCCAGAAACAGCGCCCCTAGCGTGCGCCTATAAACTCAAGTATTACCAACTTTAGTTTAGTTTACGATAGGTTAGGTCATAACAAAAATCTTAATCCATCATAAACGTATTGGACTACTAATTGTGTCTTCGTATCAGGCACACCTTTCTTGTCACTACTTCCGATTAGCTTAGGATAGGGGAAATTCTACATATTAAAAACTCCAATGTAATCGAAGGCGCTTTGTTATAAATATCTCTATTTTGAAAAAAAAACCCGTAAAATTCTAATTACGATGTTATGACAAAAATGGATTGCTAGCCATCTTGTTATTGATAGCTTGTTTTGAACCACCAAAGGAAGGGATTAGATGGGGTTTAGATAGGTTAGTTCTTTTTAGTTTGTTTTTTTAGATGTTAATTTTTGAGGGAGGGATTTTTTTTTTATTAAATTTTGATTATCTATTTTTCCGATGGAAAGGAACCAAACGAAAACTTATTCTTGTTGTGACACGGAGTGGCATAGGTTATAGTCTAAAGTTTTGCTCTCTGTGATGGATGTGAAATAAATGTTCTTGCGTTCTCCCGTGAATACTATGTTCGTTTTGAAGCTGTAAAGGATTTTTGTCAAAAGTACGGTCGTTAATCATTGAATTAATTTTGTGGATCCGGAAACATTTGCTCACACTAATAATATTGAACAACTGCGGCCTACAACATAAAAATAGGTACCGATTTAACGTGTGTCCTATTACTTTTTGTGTACTACCTTTGCGATATACCTGTATTAGGGTAAACATGAAAAATTAGATTAGTCATTGTTTTATAATAAAATAAAGTTTAGCTTTTTAAAATCCGCTTTAAAAGGATCTTTCAACCAAAATGCTGTTGATTCAGTGAAATTATAAAATATTAAAATTGCAATTTAATTAGGATTAAAAGTTTTAGTTGAAGTGCTTGGTCGTACCCCTAAATATTATATATAAAAAAATTGGTTAGGTTAGGTTATGCTTTCTGGGCAAGTGCCTAAACCAAAACTAAACCTACAGAAAAAATTGGTCGGTAGGATACATGCTAAAGAAAAAAACTGGTCGGTAGAACACAGTCTAAAGGGGCACTAAAAAATGTCCTGTTATACAGACGCAGGAAAAAACAATTTGTAGGCTATTTAGCTAGACTGATGTTTATGCTCCATTTTAAGAACAGTTATGTCAATAATTTTCACCAACCATTTTCATTGGGGTAAGTAAAATATCTCATTTCCATTTTTGCCAATTCGACACATTACTAGTTTTAAGTGTTAATAACTCAAAAACTAGTGCTTTGCGCGCTGAAAAAATAGCAACAGACTGTTCAGATAGGCCTTTCGAATAGGTTGAATGCATTTTTTTTTAAATGGAGTTGTTAATCTGTATAATTACCATGATAGGTCAGGTCATAAAAAAAATAAATCATTAACGTATATTGACTTCGTTTTTCTTCGTATCGGAGCAAAATTAGAATTGTTTTAAAATTTTATAGCATTTCGAATAAAGGCTCGGATTAGCTTATTAAAAGCTATTTCCCGACGATTGTCATCTCGTTTCTTATATTTTGGCACAAAGCGTACGCTTCGAGTGATGTCATCAGAAATCAGGCTATTTTAACGGGGAAGTGAAGAACATTACACATAAAATCCAAGCTTTTTATGACCTAATGAGGAACGAAGATTGTTAAAGTGTCCCAAACAAAATGACACGCATCGCAATAATGCCGTGGCTAAGCTGTTAGAAAATTTTCATAAGCTTTACTAAATGCGAAAATTTACGAGGGAGGCAAATTTGGGTGAATTTAAGATCGCTGTCTATGCGATAAGAAATATCACAATGGAACGAAATTGCATCGGGAATATGTATGTTCCAAATGAAATTACAATAAAAAAAAATAAGAAACCAACGTAAAAGGTAGTGATGGATCTTGGAAATAAGATATAAACATTTAATACAATTTGCAAGGCGTAAATTGGATTCACAAATGTTCACTGAATATCAAAGATAGGACACCAACTTCTCGGAGCGAATACAAACGGGAAATAAATAGAGCAAATATAAATAATTATATATATGTTCTTAGGCCTCTTCACACATCTATTTTTTTTTATAATGAACTATGGGGGAAGAAGAGCCGCTAGAACAGTTCTTAATTTTTTGTTTTCTGTTAAAGATTCAATCGCCAACCGAGCAGTTAAAAGAGCGCGATACCTGCGAATACGGTTTGTTCGACTTCAATACGACTTGTGTTAATTCCTCGGTCAATTTAATAGACTTTTCTATAGATCTTGGTCTCATTTAAAAGAAGCGCGGCTCAATTATAATAGTGAAAGGTGGAGATAGGGTAAACCTGAAGATGTGCATCAAGCGCTCGCCTCCTCTTGCCCCGGTCCTGGCCGCATAATATTTCGTCCATGTTCCAATATGTTTCACCTTTTTTGAGTAATTTCGAGTTACGGCTCGTGAAGAGGATCGCCCTGCGATGACTCTGCGATTCTAATTAATTGTGGGGTTCAGGGGGGCGTAGCCCCCCAGTATATAATCGTAATTGTTTATAGAATAATGTTTACATGTTTACGGGTTTTTTTTTTGTTTTTTTTAACAAATCATTTCTGCGCGTCTGATCGAAATATAAAAGCAACTTGGTCCCGATAGATTTCGGCTGAAATCTATTTCCAAAGTAACTAAATTTTTTTAAATTTTTGGCGGCAATAGCCTAAATTAGGCGGCGCTATCGTCTTTGTTATTTTGATAAACGTGCTATCGGCTCTGCACGTTTATCGAAATAATAAAGACGATAAGGTCGCCTACTTTAGGCTATTTTCGCGTGCTACACAAGTACTTGTAAACAATGGTTTCACAAACGAAGACATACAGGCCGCTATTCGCAAAAAAATATCGAAATATGTTATATGTCACCTAAAGACAGTACTAATCAACAAGCAGAAAAGAACATCATTAAACTCTACCATAAGAACATCATGATCACAGCCTACAAAACAGATGAAAGAGTTATAAAGGAAATCATAAACAGAGGAGTTAATGCAACACAAAATGAGAATAATGTATCCTTCCTAATTTACTACAATAACAAACAAACCTCCAATCTCATAATGAGAAACAATCCAGGACCTCACCTAACACCCAAGCAGAGAAGTCAACTGATATATGAATATACTTGTAAAATCGAAGACAGTGAAGGTGAACTCCAACCTCATTCATAAGCAACTGGACCGAGAGTGACTTGAAGAGAACACGGAAATCTTAGCACACCCTCCAAACCAACGACAGTTGCTTATATTAAAGGCCACATACAAAAATGAAAAACAGCCGAAATTAAATATTCAAACAAATGCACAATTCACCTTGCCTTCCTCCCGCCCACCGGCCACTAATAATAATCCCTCCCCATCTTAATCCTGTGAACATTATAGAGTCTCAACAATTTGCATGCACCTTCACGTGTTTAAAGAAATTCCATTTCCTATAAATATGTTCGTATAAATGTTAAAACAACTAATCGCATATATAAGGCTCTGTATCTTATTCCCTAGATACTAATAGTGGTCAGGGAATTATGAGAGGACATTATAGTACTGAAAGTAGAATGGACTTGGCAGATAACAGAAATAGGTTCCAAGGCGATAGAGGTGAGGTCATTCAAGTTTCAAGAGGTGCTTCAGGGATAGGGGGGTTAAATTGTTTCTATACAAATGCTCGTAGTCTTAGAAACAAGAAGGATGAGCTATTTAGTTATATTAGCAATGAGGATATAGATATATTATGCGTTACTGAATCCTGGGTTAATGAAATAGAATTTAGTGACACTATAAGTGAATTTGATTTACAGGGCTATAATATGTACATTAGTCAAAGGACAGGTAGGATTGGTGGAGGAATAATTATCTATATAAAAAACAACATTGTTTCAATTTTAAATACTTCAATAAAGCAGGATGGAGTTGAGTCCCTTTGGATAGATATTAGGTTCAGTAAAAATAGAATGGTGCATTTGGGAGCTTTTTACAGGCCACCTGGGCAGACTGATGATATGGATGAACTAATGCTAAGGGAAATAAGTAAGGGATGTGAAACAGATGCAGTTATTATTGGGGACCTCAACTTAAACTCTGTGGACTGGGAAAATATGATAGGTAGGGATAGAACAAGTGGCAGGTTCATAGAATGCTTTGAGGATAATTTTTTGAATCAATTTGTTAATGAGCCAACGAGGGAGGACAATATATTAGATTTAGTACTTTCTAACAGTGATCATTTAGTTCAAGAATTGACTTGTGGGGAAGCATTGGGAAATAGTGACCATCAGATAGTTCGTTTTAACTTAGGAATTGAGAGGGGGTAAAATAACCGAGAATGCTGTAAAAGTTCCAAATTTTCATAAGGAAGATTATGTTAAACTTCGAAGCTTGCTAAATTTGGTAGACTGGGATGTAGAATTCAGAGGTAAAAATGCTTATGGGATGTGGGATACTTTCAAGCATATAATAAATGTAGTCCAAGAACAATGTATCCCAATGAAGGCCATTAGGAACAAAAGTAGGAAACCATTATGGTGGAATCAGGAGATAGCTAGAAAATTTTCAGAGAAGAAAAGGGCATACAAAAAATTACAGGTAGAAAATAATATTCAAAATTTAAGTGATTATAGAATGGCTAGGAATGAGTTAAATAAGATTATAAAAAGAACAAAAGGGGGTCAGAAATTGAATTAGCTCAGGATAGCAACAAAGATCCTAGAAAGTTGTTTAGTTACTATAAAATTAATAACAAGTCTGGCAGAGTTAAAATAGGACCTATCAAATATCAAGGGGTTGTGAGAGAAACTGATGAGGAAATAGTTGAGGTACTAAATGGTCATTCTGCATCAGTATTTACAAAGGAGAAACTAAATAGTCTTATGTATAG